>JBBBDQ010000851.1:11687500-12042500 GCA_037127315.1 Ascarosepion bandense
CTCGTTCCATGTGCCAACCCACTTTTCGGATGTCAAGTGTACCTACCTACATCAGTCAATCAGTCTGTTAAGTCTATAAGTCCCAAAAATTCATTTACTGATGACCAAATGAATATAAGCGTTGGTTAGATCCAGTAACTTGGCCACCTCAACTACCCCCAGATATTTGTTAAATGTCAGGGAAAGACTGTAATTGGCAACCAATCTAGGATAAGGATAACATTGAATTCGAAAATCATATATAACCAAGGTACAGCCCATACAAAAGCGCCCTCGGAAAGATTATGCATTTCACAAATAACCACGAGCAAATAATATATAAAGGTATATATATATATAAAATAGTTCTGTACTTACAAAAAATGTTGAGTTATTGCCAGTTCTACAGTGACACTGTAAACATTTCCCTGGCATTGTCTAGAAATATTGAGAAGGGAGTGAATAGTGTCTTTTTTATAGATTTTAAGTGTTTCTTTGGTTACGTGACGGTGTATGATGTTTTAGATGCTGACGTGTTACTTTTGCGCGATATTATTTCTAGTTTATTAACCATATCATCGAGGCGTTGAATTTTTTCTTAGCCCTCTTTCCACAATCTTCAAATGAAGCAAATAAGAATTTATTCGTTTTTTATCTGTTATGTAGATACTTTGCATTATTTTTTTGGTTGCTTAGTATGTCAATTGGATTTACTTATCAATAGTGATTCTTTTAGTCACATCTTCATCCTCACTGTCATTACTTGTATTTCTTTTCACGATTCAAAGTCATTAGTGTCAAAGCACAATAGGTGTTTTTTCATCAACATTCATCCAGGTGATCTTTTTTTTCCTATCTTTTGTCGCTTTGGTTAAGGTTCGTCTTGTCGCTATCACAGCACTCTCTGATCTGCCATTCATTTACACAGGCTCTTTACGGAGGTTACTTGCTGCTTCCCTCTATCTCTCTTGACTTCAGTATGTCCTTCGAGTATTAAATCCTCTGAGCTCTCTTTCCTTATTAAATGTACTAGAGATTCCAACGGTCTCTTTTTAAATATAAGTATAAGCGTCTGTTTTCTTTCCATTTTAATTACAATTTTGTTATTGCACAAATGTTCAGTGTATAAAATTCTAAGATAACTTTTGTAGAATTACTTTTCTGTTGGTCTTCTTTATCTGTGGTGAGATTGTGCAACATTCTTTTCTACAAAAGAGAGTTGATACTACATAACAGTACAGTGCTCTTTTCCTTCCTTTATCTAGCAAAACTTTAATAATTAATTCAGCTTTTGAAAGGCATCTTTCACTATTCCTGTCCGTTGTCAGATTTTCGCATTCTTACTAGACATGTGAAACATGTTGATCAGATAGAGTCAAAAGCATTTTTAACTTAACCGAAATAATATATTTCATTCAGGTCAGATTTTTTTTTTCAGTAGTGAAGGGATTACTTGGAAGTTTTCATCGAGTGGAATTGCAAATTGACTTGGAAGTTTTCATCGGGTGGAATTGCAAATTAGTTATATCTCCATTTTACACATGCTCTGGTCTGAAGTTCTTGTCACCTACCAGCTAAGCAAATTCATTTTTGTTATGGAGCTACATTTTCTTCATGGTTTGCGAACTGTTACTTTCTGAACATTTTGCGTATTGAACTTCCATATCCTTTCTTGAACCATTACAGCCATTCTTCATTAGCCACCCTCGATTTCAAATGTTACCATACAAATCAACTCCATTACTTCGACGTTGTCGAAACATTTCAACCAATACCCGATCAAGTTCGGTACTCTTAAGAGTGTTGATAGTCTATTTTACGCCTATTTCCTTGTAACAGTCAGTGTCTCTAATGAATTGCAATAACTTTTTCTCTGTTTCTTTATATATCATGTACACTCGATGAATTAATGCCATTGCTTCCGCGCCGAAACACCGCGATCGAATTCCAACTTTACTGACATTGATGTCTAGTGGTGCTTACGCTTGACACCACCATTGGCACAAGCCCTTTAATTGGAAGCCATAACTAAGGTGACAAATAAGCAAAATAGGCTAGGATTTACATGAAATCGATGGAGTTGCACCAACGAAACCAGAGCAAATAATTTCGTAACGAGGCGCTAAGCACAACACCACCTGTGCCAGTTTGGTAAATTAGTTTGGAAATCACTCGAAATACAAAATGCTTGGCATGAGAAAATTCATTTTTATTCCGATCAAAATAAGTAACAAGTTGCCGTAAAATCAGTGGTGTAAAAATATATAAATATAAATAATATACGGAATTTAAAAAAGATGATGTTTTTCATTGATCTTTTAAATCAATGAAAAAAAATAAAATCAGTTAAAATCCTTTGAATTCGAAATTCGAACCCAGGCTTCAGAGTAGTGTAGCCAGTCTGCCAACATAATATATTAAAATGTAGTAATTGTAATATATATATATATATATACATAATATATTAAACTGTAGTAATTGTAATATATTAAAATGTAGTAATGCCAACATAATATATTAAAATGTAGTATGACATATATATATATATATATATATATATATATATGTATGTATGTATGTATGTATGTATGTATGTATATATAGTGTAATGGTTGTTACAATGTTTTTATAAATTCATAGTATCAATACACAAAAATTTTCATGTTTCGAAGCCAACACATTATGTTGTTGGCTTCATCCTCAGGTGATTTTTTAGAAATGAGAATTATCTAGTTTTATTTTAAAGCCAGTTTATTTGTGTTGGATATGTCTTTGTTTTTTTTTTGGGGGGGGGTAAGAGGGGTTGGTCTTTATTTTAAGTTCTGTTGACCTTTTTAATGTCTTAGGGTTAAGTGTTTTTTGTGGCTGAGTTCAGGATAGGTTAATCTATTAATCTTGTGAGGGCTGAGGCTGCTGGCGCCTTTCGTGTTGTTATTTGGTTTAGGGGTTGGTAGGTGTTGTTTTGTTTTGGGGTTGGTCTCTTCTTAATTTAATTTATGTTATTTTGTATTGGGGTGTGTGCTTTTTTTGTTTATTATTTTTTTGTTTTTTATAAAATATATTTTTTATAAAATATATCTTTCAAAAAAATATTTTATAATATTCTATAATATTTAAACTATTTTATAATATTATAAATTATTATATTTTATAATATTTAAGAAATATATATCTTTTATAAAATCTATCCTTTATAAAACATATTTTATAAATATAAAATATATTTTTTTATTTATTTATCTACTATTCTGCTGCAACTGCATTATTTTTTGTTGGTATTGTGTAGGGTTTGTTTTCTTTTTCTGTTTATTTATAGGGTTGGTTGTGTGTATTTTTTTTTTTGTTTTTTGTGGGGGTTCTGGTTGGGTGTTTCTTTGTTTACTTAAATTTTAGCATATTACTGCTAATTCGTCTCTACGGTTTAATAAATCGTTGCTGTTAGGGTACTGAAGGATGTGTAGTTTTTCACTTAGACATAAAGGGCAGATGTCATTAAGTGAGTTGCAAGTTCTAGTTTTTTCTAGGATCTAGTCTATATATGATCTGATTTTTTATGGTTATGGTTATGGTTATTAAACCTTACTGTAATTTTATTTATGGTTATAAATCTTACTCTAATTATGGTTATGGTTATTAACCTCACTCTAATTATGGTTACGGTTATTGGCCTTACTCTAATTATGGTTATTGACCTTCCTAATTATGGTCTTTAACCTTACTTTATAATTAATATTGATCAACATCAATTGTGGTTATTAACCTTACTTTATTAGTTAAAACTAATAATGGTTCTACACCTTATTTTAATTAACTTCTATTTTCATATCTATTCAATATATAATTCATCTTATTTTGGTTATGGTTATGGTTATTAACCTTAATTGATCCTATTCTAATATTAATTATTAACCTTACTCTAATTATGGTTATTAACTTTACTAATTTTAGCTATTAACCTTACTTTCTAATTAATTTTAATTAATACCGATTATGGCTAGCAACCTTACTCTTTTAGCCAATACTAATTATGGGTATACACCTTATTTCTAGTTAATATTAAACCTTGTAAAAATTTTTTTATATATACACATATGTATATATACACCTATATGTATGGGTCATATTCTTGGCTCTTGTGGTGTTTTTTTAGCATGATTGTAATGTTAGCTCTCTGATGTGCTTGCAGTTTACTGTGATTTCATTCCTCTGGTTTAAAAGCTTGTTACTGTTCATATATTTAAGTATCTCAATTTTTTCTTGGAGACAGAGGAAACATGGTTCCTTTATAGATTTAGCTGTTCTTGCTTGTTTAAGGATTTTCCATTAACCTCTGGGTGTTTTATTTCCGTTTTTTAACTTCGAAAAATATTTGGAGACAGATGTCATGTTTTGTTTTTCTTTGTTATTGAAGGATGACAGGTGATTATGAAATCGCTTTTTAAATACGTTCATGGTATTTCCGATATACATTTTTTCATCCTTAGGATTCTCCATGGATGAAATCGAACACATATATATCAGGGATTTCGTCTGACATTTGTTGTTCATGGGGCATTGGTTAAGGTTTCTACAGTTACAGGTGTTGTAATTATGGGTCGGATTGGTATTAGTGTTGGAGTTATTTTTGTTGTGTGTTTTTAATATTTTGTTGTTATGTACTTTAATTATTTTTTCTAGATTATTGGAGAAACTATAGCTTAGTTTAATTGTATTTTTATTGAATATTTTATTTAGAGGGTTATTTTTGGGGAAATGCTTATCTATTAGTTGAAGCAATTTATGTCCCAGTTTGAAGTTAATTGATTGATTAAAAGGAGGGTTATACCATATGATTTTTCGGTTCCTATTTTTGCTCTTTGAACTTCTGAAGTTTTCCACAAAATTTATTTTTAATGATTGATATCCGCTATCCTTTAGGATTTTATCGTAAATTACCTTGTGTTTATTGAATATTTCTTTACTGGATGAGTGTGTGTTAGTGCGGCGTTCTATTGATGATGGGATGTGTTTGATAATGGATGGTGGATGGTTAGAGTTGGGGTTTATATATATTGGGTTCGAAATTTCTTCATGTAAGGTTGGAAAGTGTTCGATACTAAGTCTAATGTTATGTCTAAGAAGTCTACTCACTTGATGTTGGGGTTAATCACTACGTTAAGACCGAAGGATTTAAAGACTTTATGAATTAGTTTCCTGATTTTATTAACCTTACCTCCAGTAGATTCATTAATTATCATGAGTCCGTCGTCTCTCTCTCTCTCTCTCTCTTTATATATATATATATATATATATATATATTATATATATATATATATATATATGTGCGTGTGTGTGTGTGTGTATGTGTGTGTGTGCGCGTGTGTGTGTAATATTTTTCTCAGATCAATAAATAATTACAAATTACTTTATCAGATCTCACAGACAGCCGCTACAGTACCAAATACTTTACTAAAGTATAGAAACCACGGAACTTGACGATTTTTAACAGCAGCAATAGCTAAAATGGATTGTACTTGTAACTCAAAGAGAAATTATTGACATAATCAAGATTATGAGTTTTCACACTACCTTAAACAAAAAGTTAGAGAGGAAACATTCCTATGTATTAGAAAATGTAATAACTATTGCTGGATACGTGAAAGCGAGTTTTATGAAAATTTGTTTTAATAATTTTTTTGAGTGAATTCAACCAACAGTAACGGGAACTGTTTGGTCAATGAATGTTGTATTTTCTTACATAAGGAAGCGTCTAATCTCACTACTACCATTAGTTCACACTTCTTCACGGTCTTTTGAACCAGAGTAGACGTTTATCCTTTGTTTCCTGTTGAGGATTGGGTTTCAAGTTTCTTCTGAAGTCTACTTCAACTCTATACTTCTAACGTCTCTGTCTGAAATTTGAAATTATATTTAATAATTATTTTTCCTTATATATAAGTAGATCTCCGCTTATTAACTCTTTTTTTTTTATTTAATTTAACGGGACTATGTGGCGCAAGGGTTCTCAGCTCAAAACGAGAAATCGGAAAGCCGAGTTCGAATTCCACTTAAATTCGTTGTATTCACTTAGGCATAAATATCCCTGGGAAATGTATTAATTCGTCTTTTCTCCTTTCAGTTTTGGGTTAAATAGCAGAACAGATAGGGTTCTATAGCCTTGATTGGCAACTAGTCTACCGCGGAAAGTAATGGCAACCTACTGCAGGAAAACCTTCTGCCCACTCAGTCATGTCTCTTTCGAGACTTGATCACCCAAGCGTGTATCATGTATGGCACTTAACTGACTGATAGGTTTATCCAATGTTCACGTTTTAGAATTAGGTTTTAAGCCCCTTCTAAAATCTTTTTATTGCCTTTCCCTCTCAGAAGTCCTCTGCGTCTTACTTGCATTATCACATTGCTAGGGGTGAATTCATTTAAAAATAAAAATAATCCAAATTTTACAGAAGCACAAAAATGCCTTGTAACATTCTGAACTGATTCAATGATTCTGTAATTTTTGATCATTTTGTATGTTTATTTATAGACTTGGGGGATTTTAAAAAGCAATTCTTGTTGTCTTAATTTGAAACAGTTATTACTGCATAGTAAGTTTTAGGTGCCCAAAATTCTGGCATTATGCCTGACAAATAGAAGAATTCGAGACTCAATTCGTTTTATTTCTTTGGCAATTAATTCCTTTTAGTTTGATATCAATAACATTTCACTTGAAAAGATTATTTCTTTTATCCAGAATATATTATAACTTAAAATTCGTAAAAAAACATAGTTCGAAATGAGGATATCCATTTTAAGACGTAAGCGGACCAACGAATCCCAACTTCTTGTCTTTTGTTGCTATCAGCAATGTTTGCATTTTTACTATCCTACCCACTTCCAAATTTGCCATCGATTTACACCAGATTCTAAGTTTAGTTACACGCTGTTTCTTCTTCTGTATATCTTGCGACTGTCAAACTCTCCTAGCCTTCTTTCCTCATTATGCGTCAGAGAAATCGTAATTTTATATTTCTGATTCTAAGTTGATGTTTCCTTTTTCTTTCTGGCTTCCTTAAAATTGTCTCGTTGCTCACAGGGATTTCTCGGCATCCTTCTGTAGAACACTTATGTTGCCTCTAGTATATATTTAATCAGTGAAGATTTTGTTCTGCATTCACTGGCATATAGTAGCATTTATACTACATATATATTCTTTTGTTTGTTTCTAACAAAATGTTTCTATTTCCTAATACTTCCTTTATTTTCTGGTAGGCACCTTTTGGTATTTCAAGGCAACTTCGGATTTCGCTGACACATTTTCCGTCATCTTTAAAACGCTCCTTATATAGTTAAACTTTTATACTTGCTTTATATTGACGTTTCCAAAATTCCCATATATATATATATATATATATATATATATATATATATATATATATATATATATATATTGTTTTTGTGCTTATAATCATACATTTTGTTTTCTTACGATTGATAGCCTTTTTTTCACCACTTTCATTTACAAACTCGTTTTTCTGTATTTATCATCAACACGCTATCATATGCCTAGCTTATGTTGTAAATACTCACAAGCAAAACAAAATAATTTTTATATTTTTATCCATACCGACAGATATAAATGAACATCAATGACTTCTGGTTTCGTAAACTTTTCTAATTTTAATACTTGGAGTTTTGAAGTTTAATTCAAAAACTCAAAGAAAAATATTGTGTAAAAAGTTTACAGAGACGTTTCTCTTTTTTTTTTGTATTTTTTTTAACAGTGTATTTACATCTAGGTTTAAAAAAAGCGATCGCTTGAGAACTTTTTCCCTGCGCCTAATATAAACACTTAGGTTGTAAGATCTACAAAAAGTGCTAGACATTAATGTTATGGGTTTTAGGAAATTGAAATCAAACTGCGAGAACTTCAAAAGGATCAACGTTTAGGAGCCGACACTGACCAGTGGGGGTGCACCCAATATTTTAGTTCGCTTCTTTTCGTTGTGTCTGGGTGTTTTGGTGCGTGAGACACATTCCTCTTACAACGCGTCACTAAAGGCGATGTCAAACCGTCACAGATATTTTATTGAGTGAAGATAAATGAATCAAATTTGTTCAGAAAGTTTCAGCTTTTGATAAATGATAGCATAGGTTATTTCACATTCAAAGTTCAATAACAAATTTAAATATACACACGATCAAACCCATATACCTATGAATCATGACGTATTAAATAAATATGTGACTGTTATGTAATATATATATATATATATATATATATATATATATTGATTGATTGATTGTTTAATACTTAGTTTTGGATCATAATAGGGTTAGACCAGTGCACATTTGTATTAAAAAGTATTTAACACAATTATATTGCAGAACTTTTGAATATTTTCCATTTGGAAACGAGTTATTAAGCGACTATGGTAGAAACATAGGTCGCGTAATAACTCGTTTGCAAACGGAAAAAATATATGGAAAATATACATATATGTATATGGAATACAAATAGAATATATATATCGTTCATTCAGCAATGAATTAGAACACTCTCAGCTATTGGGCGTGTATGATAATATACACGCTAAAATGTCTCCTTCTACCGAGCGCCCGTAGCTCAGAGGTAGAATCGTCGACCGATGCCAATTCGGTCGGGTTTTAATCCTGGGTAAAAGGCAATCGGCTGTCTAACTGTACTGATGAGCTGTGATACAGCGAAAAGAGCGGTTTGTGGATGACTATACATACAGTAGGTATGGATGAAATATATTCCATCCATACTTACTCTATACTTATATATAGATATATAGCTGACACATACATAACACACATGTTTTTTCATATTGTTATACACATATATATTTTTTCTTAAATAATGACACACAGGTATAAGGCTTCGGCAGTGTATATGTGCGCATAGCAATCACCGGTCACCACATCTGCAGGTAAATTTCAGCAACATAGTACTTTGAGAGACAGATATATATATATATATATATATATATATATATATATATATATATATATATATTCTTAATATAAATTGTAGCTCTGCTATTGACATTTAGCCCTGTTTTACGACTACCAGCATTGTGCATTATATATAACTGATGAGAATATTACGATTATGTATTAACCGACATATTTATTTTAATTTATGTGTTTAACATTATTTTTAATGGATACTCGTATTTGAGAAGATAGTCCCTTTTTTTTAATTAAACAGTACATTTATAGACATCCAACGTTTTGGATATTCGAGAAATCTTGTTAGAAAAATATCTATCTTCGGCAGAATTCGAACCTGCAAATCACATATCCCGGAGAGACGCCACCATTAGATATAATCACTGCATTACAGAAGATTTCATAGTAAACAAACTTGAATTAAGCCACATAAATAGACATTTTCTTGATTTCTTTAGGACATTTATTTCTGCTCTGGTTCGTATGGTAATGTAAACAAACGCAACTGAAGAAAATATGACGAAATTTTACGGAAACTTGCGAAGTGGTATTAACCGACATATTTATTTAAATCTATTTGTTTTAACATTGGTAGTGTTTCATTATAGAAACCAGACTATCCACTTCACTCAAACACGTGTATCCATTAAAAATAATGTTAATGCAAATATATATATATTTATATATATATATATATATATATATATATATATATATACGCACACACATGCACATATATACACACACACACACACACACACATATATATATATATATATATACACACATATATACACACACACACACATACACACACAACTCTATTCTCGCTCTACTTTCGTACTTTCGTATCGAGCACTTTGCTGTTAAGGTTTCGTCTTGGGTTTTTTCTTTCAAACGGGCACTAGACGTATTGTTCTTGTGAGCTGTTTGTTTCTTTTTTTTTCTCCCCCTTCATTTAACCCACGAGGTAGTTCTTGCCGGGTTACAAACGGTTTATATTACTGTTAAGTTAGCATTATTTTCGAATGTTTAGTCTGTTATTATTAGTGTTGACTTACTGGGATTAAGTTCATTATATATATATATATATATATATATATATATATATATATGAAATGATTTGTTTAAGGATTATTTTTGATCGATACTCGGATTTATGTAGATATTATGTTTTTAATCAAATAGCATTATATAATTATTTCTACTGGCCTGATTATATACGATAACTTTTTGTTATGAAAATGTATGTCATTCAGCAGGATTGGAACCTGCGACCCCTATCAACATAGAGGAAGCCACCAAGTGATCTGGTGCGTCTTAGACCTCTCGATCACGAATGAAGATCAGTCTAAACATCGTTTAAACTGATCGTCACTTCATTTCAAAATGTCATTTCATTTGAAACTGTCGGTTGTTTATAATCAGTTTTGTTAATCTTCGTTTATTTCAGGTTATATATATATATATATATATATATCGTTTATTTCAGGTAATATATGTATATATATATATATATAAATTTGCTATACTATTAAAATTTAAAGATACATTGCGACACGGAAATTTCTAGTTTTCGAGAATTCTATCTCGTCATCAGGCTATGTTAGTTGTTGGATAAGATATATATATATATATATATATATATATATATATATATATATATAATCACTTTTACCAGGGAGGCACTAGGCTTTGTTTTTTCGAAGACAAATTAATTTTAACGGCGATAAAACCTGCATTCCGTTGTGAAGGTGATTTTAAAAAAAGAATAAAAAAAATAGACGCAAGAACTCACTCTCTTATAGTTATTTGAATAGTTTTTGAAAAAGATTTATTTTTATTTTTTATTGTTTTTAAGGCAGTTTTTTGCAAAACGAGCGTTTCAATATAAGGGAGCTAACCGGAAATTGATGAAAATTCAAAATTGTGTTAAATGCTTGTTATATGCACTTCCATATGTTGCTGCTACACTTGTAATAACTTTGGTTGATTTTGATAAAGAGATCCGCGAGAAATTGAAATTTTTGTTGTATTTTCGTGATGTAATACACACACACACACACACACACACACACACACACACACATATATATATATATATATATATATATATATATATATATAATAAACAAAAATAATATATGTTATTCGTCCACATGAAAGCCTGTTTCGTAGCTCATTAGTGTGGCTAGACATATTCACTTGCTGGCCGGGATCTAAAGTCGACCGATTTGGTGTCAGTTGGAGTACCTACCCACTAAGCCATTGACGCTTAGATGGGAGATGGGAATTTTTTTAACGTGTTGTAAGTATAAGTAGTGTATACACACGCCAGTCACCAAAACAACTCAATTCATTTCTGAAGAGTAATGTACATATCGCAGAAGTGGAAACTGTTTTTAAAATTTTCTTCTCTAGAGAGCTCAGTCATAATGAGAATATAATAAATCACATATAATGTATCACAGCTCATCGATGTGGCTAGAGACACCAACTTGCTTCTGGCCGGGATCGAAAGCTATATATATATATATATATATATATATATATATATATATAAAAGAAAAATTAAGGCAGACACGTTATTTCATGGTACATCGGAAGTTTTGCCTATTTTAGGTGAACCGTCATCAGCTTCCGTCTTTATTTTTACAAAGGATTTTACATGATTTGTGTAAAATCCTTTGTAAAAATAAAGACGGAAGCTGATGACGGTTCGCCTAAAATAGGCCCATACTTCAGATTTACCATGAAATAACGTATCTGCCTTAATTTTTCTTATATTTGGTCTATATGTATTTATCTACATATATATTTAGAGCTCTCTTAGAGAGTTATCCTACCACTATATGTGCAGGACACTCCTTTGGATTCTTCTATACCCACACTGCATGCTGATATATATCTGCTCGTACATAAAATATAAAATATGAAAAAGCAGATAAATCGCATGAAAAATATAATTTTTTTCAAAAATCTCCTTCATTGTCAATCCGCCTAATTCGGTGATATTATGTTTAGAGGTATCATATATTTCTTAATCAGAGGCTCCCATATTGTATTTATTTCTATTCTATATTTGACTGAGGAGACTATCAGAGTTTAATATGTGAACTGACTCTTTTATTCCTCTTATCTTCTGTTAAGTTCAAAGATCCGTGAAGATTATAGCTTACGACAAAAACTTCAAATTTACTGAATTTTCCAACGTAGAAAATGTTGTGTGTATAACAACCAAGATGAGTATACATGTCTGAACAGAAAGGCAGAAATAAAATATCATCATGTACAATGTTACATAGATATTTATCTGGCCGAAGGTTGGCCATTAGTATTCAACGATACTCAGGAAATATGCGAATGTATTTTCGAAAATAAGTTGCCTTATATGTTATAAGTGTGACAATAAAATGTTGTTAAACTCACAGTCTAATCTGATTAGACCAATTCATATGATCGGCAGTAAACATGACACACCAAGGAATATGTTTTCTTTCTTGCAATATGTTTATTAGCAAATTATCGATTATCAATCTATGGAGGATTTAATTAAAATAAGTGATGGAAGCCTAAAGAAAAGATAAAAAGAATATGAATGAAATCGGCGTGAATACATACCCAATACATTCAAATAAAATATTATTTTAGATTTTAAAAAAATTATTTTAAATTTAAAACCCACATGCGTAATTTCATCGATTTAAGCATGAAATCGGCTTGATGACGTCATAATGGGTAAAATGCACCCCGCGAAAGCATTTTCCACTTTGTCATACATCTTTCTGCTAAAATTGACCCCTATAAAAATAGATTGATTGTTTTCCCATAGCTCAGAGGTAGACTCTCTAACTGATGTCAATTCGGTCGGGTTTCAATCCTGGCTAGAAGCAATCGGATGTCTAACCGTACCGATGAGCTGTGATAAAGCGAAACAGATCTGTCTGCGGATGACTTTGTACAAAGAAAATTTGCCACCCAACAAGAAACGAATGTGTGAGGCTATTCTCTTTTCAGTTTAAGAAATGACTTTCACAGAAGCGTTTTACCAGTAAGTCACAAGATACAAATCTATTGTTGGTACCTTTAGCATTCTATATGCAGAAACTATTTTTTGTAGTCGAAACGTAAAAAAAACGTTCAGATAATCAATAAAAGCTCAATAATAATACTGATAATATCAATAATGATGATATTAATAAATAATAATAATAATAATAATAATAATAATAAATCTTGCTTATTAATTGATATGGCTTGTCCAGCTGATTGTAATATAGCAACCAAGGAATTCGAAACCGCCTGTGAAATTTTCTGTTAAAATGATCTTCACTGCCAAATCTTTGATAAATCTAATGAAAATCCGGCCATGAAGCTTTGGTGTCAGTCAAATGAGATAACTACATTAAATACTTACTGCCTTATCTTATATTACAGCAGTAGGTAATTAGTTATTGGCCCCTTTTTTCAGACGTACTGCTCGGCTAAAAATACGTCAAATTCTCGTAATTTCACCCATTAAACTGCCTCGTAATTTACGTAAGTTTAAGTTGCATTTTTATTATATATGTTTATATATAAGAGTGTGTGTGTTTCGTGTAGCAGCCAATGTAAATTTATTCATGTTTATTTGCTTTTTTTCAGCTCGCTAGCATGCTCATATATTTGTGCTCGTATGAATGTCAGTGATTAATTATTTTCGATTTTTTATAACTTTTCTGATTTCTGTGTCTATTTGCTTAGTTACGAGTGCTTACGGACATTCTCGTTAGTTTAGCTTAAATATTTTCGCATGTCAGTTACGCGTAGGTGTCTTTCCTTTTCCTAATTATACATCTATCGAGAAAAATGTATGAACCGAACAGAGAGTTGATGGGGTCTACAATGCTACTAATAACGATTAGAGATGTGAGAAGACTTACTGTCACCAGGACATGTATCAATAATAATACTAATAATGATAATATCAATAATGATGATATTAATTACATGACAATAATATATGTATCAATAATAATAACTAATGCATAAATAATAATAATAATAATAATAATAATAATAATAATAATAATAATAACTAACCAGTCAACTAACCAGTCACTAACCAGTCAACTTAATAAGACAGAATGTGGTTATAAAATAGGCCAAAAGAAAATAAGCCATCTATTTTACATGGATGACTTAAAGTTATATGCTAAGAATGGTAATGAGCTGGAAGGTCTTCTGCAAACTGTAAAATGCTTCAGCGAAGATATTGGAATGAAATTTAATTTGAATAAATGTGCTAAAGCTACAGTTTTACGTGGATCAATACAAGAAACATCCTCAATTAGCCTAGACCCTGCTGTAACAATAAAAGAATTGAAACCAGAAGAAGCTTATAAATACCTAGGTTTAAATGAGAGCGAAAACATTCACCATAAAAAAATGAAGTAAATAGTGCGTAAAAAGTACTATAGAAGGCTACGAATGATATTAAAAACTGAATTAAATTCACAGAATAGAGTTATGGCCATTAATAGCCTTGCAATCCCAGTTGTCCAATATAGCTTTAACATCTTAAACTGGACTCTAAACGACATCAGGCGAATGGATGCTAAAACAAGAAAGCTTCTTTCTAAGCATAAGATGCATCATCCAAAGGCTGATGTAGACCGTCTATACATACCCCGTAAAGAAGGTGGGAGAGGTCTTATTCAGCTGGAATTGTCATACAAGACAACAACTATTGGCCTACTAACATACATAGAAACAACAAAGGATTGGATAATACAATTAGTAAGGCAACATGAAGAAAGAAAGAAAAAATTTTCAATAATAAAGGAGGCAGTAAATACAAACAAGATTTACAGTTAGTAGATTCTGTAGAAAAGCAAAACAGAAGCCAAGAACCAACTATTGCGGCAAAAAATATGAAAATGAAAGCCAAAGATAAAGCTCTTGAACAGATAAAACAGCGCTGGCAAGACAAACCACTGCATGGCCAATATCCAGAACGTGCCACTAAATCCAATGTTGTCAAAGTTAATACTCATCGATGGTTACATGCATCTGGATTAAAGTCTGAAACTGAAGGCTTTATTCTTGCAGCACAGGACCAAAGTCTTTTCACTAGAAACTTCCAGGCAAATATTATGCATAATAATATGGATCCAAAATGCAGGTTTTGTGATAAACACCAAGAAACAATAGACCACCTAATCTCAGGCTGTTCTGTGCTTGCCCCAAACGAATATAAAAATCGCCACGATAGAGTTGGGCAATATTTACATTGAGCAATGTGCAAACATTATGGAAAAGCTGTAAACAAACACTGGTATGAACATCATCCAGCACCGGTTACAGAAATAGAAGATGTAACCATTCTATGGGATTACACCATCTACACAGACAGAAAAATTGAAGCAAACAGGCCAGACATTGTTGTTAAAAACCAGAAGGAGAAAACTTGTCTATTAATTGATATGGCTTGTCCAGCGGATTGTAACATAGCAATCAAGGAATTTGAAAAACTGTCAAAATATAAAGACCTGGAAATTGAAATAGAAAAAATGTGGAAATTGAAAACAAGAGTTGTGCCAGTGATAGTAGGTGCACTTGGAATGATAAAAAATGGAACAAAACAACACATTGAAAGAATCCCTGGAAACCCCAGCTTAAGAGATATACAAAAAATTGTCTTATTAAGTACAGCCCACACACTAAGGAAAACTTTATCTATGTAATGCTTGGGATGATAGGGAAGATAGAAAAACATGAAATGGAGCCATAACAACACGCCACTACCTGCCTTAGGTCTCCCCGCAGACTTGGTTGGTAGTGTGACCAAAGCAGAAATCGAAATATGATGAAAAATGACATAATAATAATAACTGAATATACAGTGGACGAACAAATTATTATTTTTAGTTTAAATCTCACCGCACTAATAAACTTAAACATATGTCAACTTTTTTCTTTTTCATTAATAATTTTTTTCTTAGCAATTATTTTTTCTTACAAGGACTAGTGATAGTAGCAACAATTTCTTTTTTACAAAATACTCTAGTGTAGTGATGTTTTGTTTCGTTGAGCGGTTGCTACGCCCAAGTTCGTTTTTTGCTTTTTTTAAACTAGCGTCTTTCTCTTTGAATTCTAATCGTGTCTCTGTCAGCTATCGCTTGGCAACCCATTTAGGAGAAGGAAAACTCCGAACAACAACCCGCAACTCAAGGTGTTAATCGTGCCGAGGAGTGAATGGCTACTGCGTTATGAGGTCACAAACGATCCCCTACAGACTTCGGGACCGTTTGTAAAAGACCGTTACTCAACGTGCCGGGCAAATTTGGGTGGACTTTTGGACCCGTGCATCACTCGTGGGAAAAATATGCGAAATGCAAATAGAAATAAAAAGTCCAGTATGGCTCTTCCGGTGGATAGACAGGAAGCCCGTCTTCAGACAATTCATGTCGATATGGAAAACAACCCTTTACCTCAATCATATAAATGGAACCTATAAGTCTGGTGAAATAAACATCAAAAGAGGTATATTTCAAGGTGATTCTTTGTCTCCCTTACTATTCTGCATATCATTAATAGCACTAACCAATCAACTTAACAAGAGAGAATGTGGTTATAAAATAGCCCAAAAGCAAATAAGCCACCTATTTTACATGGATAACTTAAAGTTGCATCCTAAAAATGATAACGAACGGGAAGGTCTTCTGCAAACTGTAAAATGCTTCAGCGAAGACATTGGAATGAAATTTAATTTGAATAAATGTGCTAAAGCTACAGTTTTACGTGGATCAATACAAGAAACATCCTCAATTAGCCTAGACCCTGCTGTAACAATAAAAGAATTGAAACCAGAAGAAGCTTACAAATACCTAGGTGTAAATGAGAGCGAAAACATGCACCATAAAAAAATGAAAGAAATAGTGCGTAAAGAGTACTATAGAAGGCTACGAATGATATTAAAAACTGAATTAAATTCACAGAATAGAGTTATGGCCATTAATAGCCTTGCAATCCCAGTTGTTCAATATAGCTTCAACATCTTAAACTGGACTCTAAACGACATCAGGCGAATGGATGCTAAAACAAGAAAGCTTCTTTCTAAGCATAGGATGCATCACCCAAAGGCTGATGTAGACCGTCTATACATACCCCGTAAAGAAGGTGGAAGGGGTCTTATTCAGCTGGAATTGTCATACAAGACAACAACTATTTGCTTACTAACATACATAGAAACAACAAAGGATTGGATGATACAATTAGTAAGGCAACATGAAGAAAGAAAGAAAAAATATTCAATAATAAAAGAAGGCAGTAAATACAAACAAGAATTACAGTTAGTAGATTCTGTAGAAAAGCAAAACAGTAGCCAAGAACCAACTATTGCGGCAAAAAATATGAAAATGAAAGCCAAAGATAAAGCTCTTGAAAAGATGAAACAGCGCTGGCAAGACAAACCTCTGCATGGCCAATATCCAGTACGTGCCAATAAATCCAATGTTGACAAAGTTAATACTCATCGATGGTTACGTGCATCTGGATTAAAGTCTGAAACTGAAGGATTTATACTTGCAGCACAAGACCAAAGTCTTTTCACGAGAAACTTTCAGGCAAATATTATGCATAATAATATGGATCCAAAATGCAGGTTTTGTGATAAACACCAAGAAACAATAGACCACCTAATCCCAGGCTGTTCTGTGCTTGCCCCAAACGAATATAAAAATCGCCACGATAGAGTTGGGCAATATTTACATTGAGCAATGTGCAAACATTATGGAAAAGCTGTAAACAAACACTGGTATGAACATCATCCAGCACCGGTTACAGAAATAGAAGATGTAACCATTCTATGGGATTACACCATCTACACAGACAGAAAAATTGAAGCAAACAGGCCAGACATTGTTGTTAAAAACCAGAAGGAGAAAACTTGTCTATTAATTGATGGCTTGTCCAGCGGATTGTAACATAGCAACCAAGGAATTTGAAAAACTGTCAAAATATAAAGACCTGGAAATTGAAATAGAAAAAATGTGGAAATTGAAAACAAGAGTTGTGCCAGTGATAGTAGGTGCACTTGGAATGATAAAAAATGGAACAAAACAACACATTGAAAGAATCCCTGGAGGCCCCAGCTTAAGAGATATACAAAAAATTGTCTTATTAAGTACAGCCCACACACTAAGGAAAACGTTATCTATGTAATGCTGGGGATGATAGGGAAGATAGAAAAACATGAAATGGAGGCATAACAACACGCCACTACCTGCCTTAGGTCTCCCCGCAGACTTGGTTGGTAGTGAGACCAATGCAGAAATCGAAATATGATGAATAATGACATAATAATAATAAAAACTGTCAAAATATAAAAACCTGGAAATTGAAATAGAAAAAATGTGGAAATTGAAAACAAGAATCGTACCAGTGATAGTAGGTGCATTTGGATTGATAAAAAATAGAACAAAACAACACATTGAAAGAATCCCTGGAAAACCCAGCTTAAGAGAATTACAATAAATCTTTTTGTTAAGTACAACCCACACACTATGGAGAACTGTGTCTATGTAACGCTAGGGATGTTAGGAAGATATGAAAAAAAAAACATGTAATGGAGCCATAACAACACACCACGACCTGCCTTAGTTCTTTCCGCAGACTTGGTAGGTAGTGCGACCATAGCAGAAATCGAATTATGATGAAAAATGACATAATAATAATAATAATAATAATAATAATAATAATAATAATAATAAATATGAACAACATAATTTTGATTTTTACCGCCGTTATTTAGTAAGTTAGCAAGTGCGTTCGCCTTACGATTTACCTTGGATAAATAAAAGACCATTCCGTATTGATTGCGAGGAAAGACTGAAACGACCTGCAGGAACATTGGTTGAAACACCAGTTCCCGTGCTATCACCGAAGTTAAGCAATGTCGAGCTTGGTCGGTGCCTAGATGGGTGACCGCTTAAGAATACCACTTGAAGTACGTATGGATGTGCAGGTACTGTGATGTACAAATTCCCGGAATTGTTAATCTGTGGGCTGAGTTCCAATAGTTGTTGGCTTAATTATATTCGCTTTCGCGCAAATACTATTGGGAAAGGTATAAATCCAAATATTCTCCCCTATCTACGGGTTAATTAGTAGGGCTTCTATTACTTTATTATCTATAAAAATATCTTACAGTCTAAATTTACTGACTTTAAATAACTTGCATCGGGTTTATAAGTCGTAGAAAACGATTCAATAAAGACTGAAAATATATATATATCTAAAGAGCTGCTTGGTTTTAGTTAGAAAAGAGAGAGGAAAAAGTTGATAACTTAGAAAAAAGAAGGAAGAAGAAGACAGAGGTGGCAATAATGTCTGTGTATGTGAAATCGAAACATTTGTCATTTGTACCTTCTTACTTCTTTGAGTAATTACTTGCATTGACACTTATGATTGTGATTGCAATATTTTTTTTTAAGTTGTTAAGCTCAAACATTTAACGATTCAGACGGGGTTGAGGCATTTCCCAGGTATTTTATAGTCGTGAACTTCGCAAGGAGCTCATTCAATCATTCACTTAAGAGTTATGATTCACCCGAAAATTCAAATAGGTTACTTTCACTGGTAATAATTATGTAGTTTCCGGCTTTCTGTTTTCCAATCTTTTCACTCTTACGTAGCCCCCTGCACACTAGTGGCGTTACCGCCTTGCTCGGGGTGATATGATTTAAAAAAACAAATACTATTAATAATAATATTGCCCATGAATTTACAATAAATACTTGTTGGCAAAGTGCTCGCAGTGTTGTCATCAACGCCTTTGTGAATGCCTTTGTGCGAATGTATAATTACTTTTCTATGTAGGCGTGATATGTTTCTCCCCGGTCTGTTGCTAGGATTTCCTCTCTCTCTCTCTCTCTCTCTCTCTCTCTCTCTCTCTGCCCACACATTGAGGTCAGACGTGATCCCCATGCGAGTAAATCAGGAGATATTCCCAAGATTTCTTATCCATTCCTAGTGTTATCATCCCTGGCAGTAATGTCGCGTCGACCTCATCCCTGACAACTACTACGTCGGCCTCAGCGTCGTCTACAAAACATTTCAACCGGAACAGAAGTATAAGCTATAAGCAGTTAAATTCCAAGACTACTCTTTTTTTTACTCACGCTCATATAGACACGTTTATAAATTATACCCAAATAAATATACACTGATCTATACACATACACAAGCACACACGCATATATATATATATTAATATATAATATATAAATTAATAGACAAAACTTGTCTATATTATTCAATGAAACCTGCATTAATATATATATATCTATACATTTTAGATACCTCCTGTCATTTTCTATACCTAATTTAAAAATTGAATTATTAATAAAAAAAAATGGTTTCTAGAAATGTTTCTTTTAGTTTTAATTGAAAGCTAAATGATTAGATTTAATATTTCCAGTAAGCAAAACACCCAGGTGTATTTCAAACAGAAATTATATTGATTGGAACCTTTTTTACTCATATTTTCGGCTATTTTTGAGCGATCGACTCATTTGTAAAGAAAAGCTAATTCTTAGTGTTAAAAATCTTGCAAAACTAAAATATACATCTGTGACACGTTAGTTTTAAAAAATTAATAAATTTAAAGTTAAATTAATACAATTTACACAAGTATTACTTGATTATAGCAAGAAGATTAGAATAAAAGTATTTTTTACTCACTGAGGTGCGAACAGAGTAAGGTGCAAATGATTAATGAGAGCCAGATATCAGGTGACAGCTAAGAATTGATATGATTGTAATTTTTTTTCCTATAAGGGGAAGAAACCGTGAAACATATGACCGTTTAATATAACATAAAAAACATACTTAAAAATCTGCCTACAAGCACACAATCAAACAAAAAGAAATATTTAAAAAATCTATGTACTCGATGATCTGTATTAATATTTTCAATGTTTGGTTAGTGAATATAGTCTTTATTTAACCTAATAACGTAACTGCAACAAGGCTTTCTAGCATTGTTTTTAAAAACTAACATTTCATCAATATTATGATTAAAAAAGAAAAAATGAAAAAGATATTCTAAAAATACATTATTCATCGAAAAATATTTTTCTTCAGACTACAATGTTCTTAACATATATATATATATTTAAAAATGTGATTAAAAGATTGTCTAATTAAACAATGTCATAGTTATATGGCACTTTTCATTTACTATTTGGATTTTTACAAGAATTTTGAAATTAATGTTTTTCACTGGAAAAAATGAGTTACGTATTGTTGCATTATATTTAGTCAACCGCTGACGAAAAACATAAAATTTTATTACCAAAATGCTTTAAAAAATTATTTCTTCTCTCCTGATAAAAATAACATAAAAATTTTGATGGAAAAACATCGTTTTTATTAAGTTAGGGGCGTTTTTCTTCATACTATGCTTTTAGTTCAGTGAATTAGTAGATATATTTTATATATACATGCACACATACATATATGTATACATATATATACATATATATATTTACATATATACATGTACATATATATGTATAAGTACATATACATACATATATATTATATATATATATATGTATATATATAATATATATATATTATATTATATATATATAATAGATATATTATATCATATATATATATTATATATTATATATATATATATATATATATATATATATAAATTTGGAGAATTTTTCCAATTTATTTTCATTATAATAGTCTGTTAAATTCTAACATTGGGTTCTCATCGGATTACGATCCCCCATGGAATTTGCCTTACAAATTAACAAGGGTACTTTTATATATATATATATATATATATATATATATATATATAATATAATATAATATAATATAATAATAATAATATATAATAATAATAATAATATAATATATATATATATTTATATATATATATATATATATATTAATAAATATGCATATACATATGCAGGAACGTAGACGGACATATATAATTATTTTTTGGTGTTAATAAACCAACAGTGTTCAATATAATATAACGGAGCAATTAAATATATATTAATAAATATACATAGTATTCACTTTCATTTCTGCACTAAAATATTTCTGCGTCATAATATAAACTTTAATTAATTAATTTAACTTTTACGATTTTGCATTACAATTTCACATTAAACTTTTAAGAAAATTAAAGAAAATTAATTATACATTCACAAATTTAAAAATTAGCTTCCCAACCTTATAAGATATAACTACCATGATAAACACAATAACCAAAAATTCAAATCCTCAAATGGTCAGTTCATAATATGCACCTGATTTTTGCATCGTGCATGAAACTTCAATCGTACTATAGACGAACGATTATATATATATATATATATATATATATATATTGAATGTGACTTAATACGATTTAAGGGAAGATAAAGATTGCTATCAAGTTTTTTTAGAGTTTCGATACAGAATTCGTGCCAATTATATATTAATTGATTGATTTTTGTTTTTTACTGCTTATCAATTATTGCAGCTTATTTAAAACCAGAATATTTTACATTTGGGAGATAATGATGGTTTACTGATACAAGTATCAGTAATTAACCCATACATTCGGGAGACGTAGATTCGAAATTTTCCCATGGGTATTTGCGCATTAGTCAATAATAACGAACACGTCTGGAATTCCGAGCCTTTCTCAATTACACCACCTTATTATCCATGCTCACAGTATCTGGTATTCCCTCTAGATACTAACCAGGCTAGACGTTACTTAACTTTGGCAATTGTTTTTGAATAGGTGTTTTAATCGTCGTCTGGCTGTAAGCCAGCCGACTAAAAATTCTAAGAAAATGCTAAATAATTTACACTGGAATTAAGTATTTTCCAAAAAGAAAACCATCTCTCTCTCTCTCTCTCTCTCTCTCTTTTCTCTCTGTATACATATAAACAGGGTGTGATGGATGAATTCTCGTCTAAATTACGTAAATAATGAAAATAACACTTCCATCTCATTTTTACATATATATTTACCAAAATTGTACAAAAATGCGTTGAAACACTAAAGGGTATATTAATTCAATAGAATCGCCATTGGTTTCAACCACAGACTTCATACAACTTCGTAATCTCCTGCAACTCTTCTGAACGGTCTCCTTGTTTGTCAGTGAATGCTTCCTTAATCCTTGCCTTCAGTTCATTTTTGGTGTGACAAGGAGTTTTGTTGGGGAGTTGTCCCCGGCCGTCGAGCTGGGGTCACCAAATTAAGACCGAATAAGATCAGTTTAAGACCAGTTTAGACCGGTTTTGAACCTATGTTTTGACCAGTACGTGGGCGTACGCGCTCAGGTTCCCCACGTTAAAAAAGACCTTGTGTCACATCTCTCTCAAGTGTGGGAGAAGGGTAAATATTGGAGTTTTGTTGTTCTGTTGCTCAACTGCACTCCATATATAATAATCAAAGAGAATGCAGTCTGGGTAGTTAGGTGGCCAGATATAAGGTGTGATGTGGTCGCAGAAATTGTCTGACAGCCATGACTAGGTTCTCCTGCTTGTGTAGCATGGTGCGGAGTCCTGTCGCCAGACATGGAATCTTCCAGCAGCCATCCTCTTGAATCATGCTAAGACTACATCTTCAAGGCACTTGATGTAGGCCCTTGTGTCGAGTCTGAAGCCTTCATCAATAAATTATTAAGTTATTTTCTTATCAAAACGATCAGAGAGTGTTATTCGAGCAGCCGTAACTTCATAATCATCATTAGATGCTTCCAACTCTTCCCGAATCTTCTGCATTGTCCTCAGATTGACACCCAAATACCCTAAAAATTTCGTATTAGAGCTTCCGACGCAAATACCAAGCAGTCTATTTCCAAATGTCTGCTGAAGTGAATTGTGTCATGGTGCTCTTTTTCTCACAGGCGGTTCCCAGCTGACCCTACTATACTGTGTGGTCAACAAAATCAAAAACAAACAACACCCATGCGCGAAAAAATATACAATGAAGACAATTTACCCATCGCACCATGTGCATTAATAAACAAATCGGGTCTTCTAGAGCGCATTCTCTGCCCGTTCGCTTATGCAAGCGTTTAAATATAACAGTGATGTATTATAATAGATGCACATCAACAACAAAACAACTGTAACGACAAACAAGCACACTTGCACATAACGACAAATGAATGCATATACGCATATACATACACAACAACACATACATATTTGTTCCAAACACGCTACGAGGTCACAGTGTTCTCAATGAATGACGTCAGTAGACATAAAATGTACTTTCCTTTTTCTTCGTAAGAATATTCGCGACTCTTTTTCCCTTAATCTTAATTCCTTTCATTCTTTTTATTCTCTCTTTTTTTTTTTTTTTTTGGTGGGAGACATATATTTCAATTTTTTTAGATTGGTTTTCTCTTCTTCCTCTTCCTCGTCTTCTTCTTCTTTTTCTTCTTCTTCTTCTTTTTCTTCTTCTTCTATTGCCTCATCTTCATCATCAACTTTCTTTGCTTTTCCAGCTTCTTGCAGTATTTCATCCCCCTGCTCTTTCTCTTTCTTGCACCTTCTTGCCTATTTCTTGCCTCTTTCTTTCTCTTCTTCTACTTCTTCTTCTTCTTCTTCTTCTACTACTACTACTACTATTACATCATTATCATCATTATCTTATTTTTATTCTTCACTCTGTTCTTCCTCTTCCTCTTCATCATCATCACCATCATCATCTTCTACTTTTTCTTTTTCTTGCCTTATATTATCACCCTCCTTCTCCTTATTCTTGTCTACTCCTTTTTCTTTTCTTCTTCTTACTCTATCCCCTACCCCTTCTTCTTTTTCATCATTATCTTCTTCTTCTTTTTCATCATTATCTTCTTCTTCTTCTTCTTCTTCTACCTTTTTTCAATCATTTTCTTCTCGTTTTTTCCCATTTGTCACCTGTTTTTTATTCGTTTTCTCTTTGCCTTATTACTTTTCTTAAAATCTTAGTTGATTTTTTTTCATATTCCTTTCTTTCAATTTTATTTAGATTTCTTCTTCTTCTTCTTCTTCTTCTTCTTCTTCTTCTTTTTCTTCTTCTATTACATTAGTTATGAATTTTATTTTGCATTTTAGCTTTCTTTCTTCATTCCTTCTCTTGCTCGCTTTTTGATTCGTTCATCTTTGTTCTTTTTTTCTATTCTTTCTTTTTCTCCTGCATCCTTATTTTCCACCCTGTCATGACCTTTTCATTAAAAATAAACATTTTAGTTTTATTTTCTTCGCCCTCTTTTATTTCATTTCAAATTTATTTTTGTCTTCTTCTTTGCCTCTTCTTTCTTTGATTTCTCTTCCCTCTTTCTTTCCCGTTTCCATTCCTACTTTTTCTAAGTGATTGATGACCAAATTTCCTAGAAAAAAATTCCTTATGGGGATCACTTAGAACAAAACCAACAAAAAGAACACTATTAAGCCTAACATTAGTAGCCACACATATGCAAGCACTCAAATGCACGTCCAAGCACAAATCCCTGCAGAGAATCCCTTACCTACATATGCTAATACAATAACTTATAAACTAGTTACGAAATGTCACACTTATACATTTAATCCCATGAGAACTCACACGAACGAATATGTTTAACTTCACACATTTATCAAGAGATACCAGCACATTTATATATTATCAATATATATATATATATATATATATATATATATATATCACATATGTATGTTGTAATAATGTGGGTGAAAATGGGCTCATGCGTAATTGTATATGACTTCGCATTTACGTAACCGGTAATGGTTTACATCAATTGTGCATACGTCTCTTCTGTGAGATTGCGGCTTTATAGTTTGTTTATTGGGCTTTTATATGTGTCTCGTCACTACTGAAAGTTGATATGTATGTTCTGTATACGGATGGTCAGCGTGATGAATGAAAATTTAGATTTTTCTGTGAATGACATACAGTTTCGTACACTGACTGACTAAATGAATTCTGATACCAACGACCATGTTTAATTTTTCCTAATTGATCCATTAATGAAAACGCTGTATTGGAAAATTTATAATTGTATTTTATTTCGTTTGAGAAACGTTTCGTATAAAGATTTACATAAACATCAATAATTCCGTTTTTTCAGTTGTTTGACAACGTATGTTGCAAAGTGCTGTTGGAACTGCGACGTAACCTTGACATGTTTTGGAAGGATAGAATGATACAAAACCTATAATGGCAGACAATTGACTACAAACGGATAGAAAATTAATTCAATAAATATTAAATAATAGAAAGAGGTTTAAGACAGAGATGTGATTTCTCAATTTATGAAATCTATATAGGGAAATGATTCCGAAATAAATTACAAGTCCTACTAGAATTTAGTTTTAGTAACCACATTCTTAAAAGCGTAAGATATGGAGATTATGTATTGCTAATAGCTTACGGCCATATCACGTTGAATACACCGGTTCTCATCCGATCACCGAAGTTAAGCAACATCGAGCCTGGTCAGTACTTAGATGGGTGACCGCTTGGGAATACCAGGTACTGTAAGCGTCTATTTATTTAAGGATGTGCGTTGTGGTACAGTGAATATAGGCTCGGAACGAGGAGCCGAGTTCGAATTCCAGTTGAATCCATTGTATTCACTTACGCGCAAATACCCTTGGGAAAGGTATTAATCTGTCTCTTCCTTCCAGTTATGGGCTAAATAGCAGGACAGATTGGGTTCTACCGCAGAAAGCACTGGCAACCTACTGCGGGATAATCTTCTGCCCAGTCAGTCATGTCTGTCTCTTTCGAGACATGATCGCCCAAGCGTGTATCACGTATGGCACTTAACTGACTGAATAGCAGACACCGGAAGGAAACTACAGGAACTTCTTCAGGAAAGCGTGAAGAAATGACTAAACGTCATTTGCAAGAAGACAAATTGGATGGTTGTCAGCAAAGAGAAAAGCCCCAAAATATTGGCGCTACTAAAATCAAACAAGTACAAGTTGCATATCTGGAATGTGTTTTAACAGAGGATGGAATGTCTGACACTGAAATCCGATAGCGAAAGATGTTTTCCAAAAACTAAGAAAAGTATTAAGAAACAGGAACATTTCCTTAGAAACAAAGAAAAGGTTAATGAACTTTTACATAATATCAATCTTCCTATATGGTAGTTAAGACTGGATGATATTTTCACAGAAGAGACTTGAAAAAATAATAATGGGTTCTACAGAAGGATGATAAGAATACCATTTATCGAAGATGTGAACAACGACAAAGTTTTAGAGAAAACGGAAAAAATATAGTTTTTTTCTATATTATACAAATAACCTGAAACTTGCGTTCAAGTATGACTAGGAGAAAACATTGATAGACTAGTGAAAATATCTTGGTTCAATCAAGAAGACCTATCCCCTTAATTCTTGCTGTTTACTCAGATTTTTCTGTAATTGGGAGTTTCGTGTCCTTATATATTTATAATCCGTTGTATTATAAGCATGTCCCCAGGACCCTCATCTGATGTGATTCATATTTGGTAAACTCGTCTTCAGTGATTCAGTAATTAGAATCATCACTGTTGTAGTAATTTCGAACTTCACTTCACGCCTAAGCTGTCTAGCGTCAGGTTATGAAAAAATTGAAAGTTATGTATATGCACCCTAGAGATGAAGTACACTAAAGCTACATATATATATATATATATATATATATATATATATATATGCACCTTGAAAACGAAACACCCATAAGTTATGTATATGGACCATACACTAAAAGCTATATATATGTACCTAAAGACGAAACAACCTAAAGTTATATATATGCACCCTAGAAACGAAACATGACAAATGATATCGCTGTGAAGTATTGAAGAAGCAAAGAAATGACTAAGAATATGGGATTCGAGTTTAAACCTCAAGTGGAACCAATACACGATCCATCGCTTATGATGCTGGAAAAATAGTCGCCTCCTTGTACGGTATCTTTGTACAACTCCAGAACGTACTTTGCACATGTTGCGATACTCTATCTTTACAAGAGTCACATCAAACCAAAAATGAATTATTACTGCTATATCATGGCCTGAGCTGCCCAATTTTCACTTTACAGCTTTTGTCTGTAGAGGTGGGGATGACTTTTCTATTTGGATGTGGGTTGTGGTGCAGTGGATATTGACTCGGAACGACAAATCGGAGTGCCGAGTTCGAATTCCAGCGGAATCCTTGCATTCACTTACGCACAAATACCCGTGGGAAACGTATTAATCCGTCTCTTCCCTCCAGTTATAGGTTAAATAATAGGATAGATTGGGTTCTATAGCCTTGGTTGACAACCAGTCTACCGCATAGAGCAATGGCAACCTACTGCGGGATAATCTTTTGCCCAGTCAGTCATGTCTCTTTCGAGACATGATCACCCAAAGTGTGTACACGTATGGCACTTAAGTGACTGATATCATGGCCTGAGCTGCCCAATTTTCAATTTCCAGTTTTGACAGTATTTAAATTGTCTGTAGAAATGGGGATGACTTTTCTACTTTTAATTTTTTCCGACTCCCTTAACTTATAAAAAAAACTCGACATTTATGGCAAATGTTCTGACGAGCTCCGTTTATAGTTCCACCAATTCAAGCAAGACCCGCCTTGTTGCGTCCACATGGTTCAATCAACCCTCCTTCCTTACATATTACTTTGGTAAGAAGGGCATTCCTACATTTAAAAAACGCTGCTCACTAAGAAAACCCTCGCAAAGACGATTCTCAGAACACTACAATATTAACCTCTTCAAGTCTAGATTACTCGTGCAACTACGATGACAACTGGGTCCACTCCATTCACAATTAGATCAACAAAAATGCAGACGAAAATTCTACAGCTTCTTTTCTTGCACTTCTCGCCTGTGAAAGTCTCTTCCAAATTCCTGCTTTCCTGACGACTACAACCCCCAGGAATTTAAATGCAATGTCAATACCTATCTCTTAACCACTTGACTCTAGTTCTTTCTACATCGCCCTGTATATCTTTTCCTTTCTCTCTATCTTTGCACCTTTCATCACACTTATATTCCCATCCTTCCCTTGCTCCTTTTTCTGACACCCCCTCTAACTGGTCCGTTTTTCTCTTTACTCTCCTCGTATCTAATCTTTCACTCTTAGGTAACCCTCTGCGCATCAGTGGCGTTACCGCCTTGCATGGGGTGAAACGATTAAAAAATAAGTCAATCATTATCTATCCGACATATCTACGTAATCTTTACTTCTCACTTGCTCCCCTTATATTCCTATCACATATTCCATACAATAGCTTTCTATCTTGAGTTACTCTTGTGCCTTGTACTTAGTAAAATTTTGTAAAAAGTAACTGCATCATCTCGTTAAAGATATATGCATTTTCAGGCAACGGTGAACAAGGATTACTCACAAAAATCGGAAATTAAAAGAAAACTTGCACCCATCATCAGAAAGGAGTGGTTTCGAAAGGGAGTCCACTGGAGAAGATGGCAATATTGAATAATTAATTACATCCTGTTTACTGGCATCACTGAAAGGTTTAGTTTTGTTTTTTAATATAGAGAACTGCAATTCAAGACGATCACATTTTGTTGCTGTCGTGCCATCTTGACTGGGACGTTTAAGGTTTATATAACGGGATGAAGAAATTCACTAAACTCGATAGCTGAAAAAAGACACAACTGTCGTACCCTCCCCGTTGTTTTCAAACTACTTAAACGATAATTTCCGTTAGCATTTCTCGGATGAGAAATAATCATTATTTACTTTATTTACACATGGACTATTGTTTTCGTATTTTTTGGCTATTATCAAAACGTTTCGACAGTTTTGCACTCCCAATGCCGGTAATCTTAGTTAATTTCAAACTGAACAATCTATTTAATCCCAGGGGTGGGTAGATTGTTTTCGTTCCGATAAGCAGTACTAACACGGGATGGTAGCAACAAAGATGAAAATAATAGTTCGCATGTAAACAATGTAATTCTTTGAATTATTGTAACTAAATTCTCTTTCTCCTTATGCTGTCGTATTATTGACTTCATTTTTTTTTCAGTTTAAAAGTAAAGTCAAGCCTACTTAACAGCAAATAAAAACTTAAGCCAGTAGTACGTTTCCGAATTTTTTGTTTGATACTATAAGTGAGTGCTTACAGTATGCATTTTATTTTACAAAAATTTCCTCTTCCGTTTTAAAAAAATAAATGTTTACCTAATAGGCTAATTGCCTAAAAGTTACTCAAGTTAGAGGGTTATTGAGTAAGGTTATTGTCAGAGAAGGAAGATTTTTGTAGATTCTGAATATATGTACGACAGATAGCGGTTGACTTTAGAGTTGAAGTGGTTCAGATTGTAGTTATCGGGAAAGAGTATGTTCCATAAAGGACCCGTTCTTGTGAAGAAGCTGTTTGCGTGGAATTTCCTTCTTATCGATGGAATACAAAGGAAGTCGGAGTGATTTAATCTTGTGTACATCATATTGCAGGTGTGAGCTGTAAAGGTCTGAACTGGTGGGACTAAGGAATGCTACTCGTCTGAACATATTCCGTGGAAATAGCGAGACAGTAGCGAAAGACTTGCGACATTTTGTTTCTGATAAAGTGGTTTTGGGTTCATGGTCTACAAGTCTGCATATACACTACTGAACTCTCCCTCAAGACTGGAAAGGGAGAATTGATCAGCTCCAGCTAGATCCTATAAAAATACTCCATTATTTTTCTTTTTTCCTTTTTTTTTTTTTTACTATAATATGATTTGTGTAACGACAGAGCATATCAGCAGAAGCCAGGTAGGTTTAGATGGAAAAAAAAAAACACGGACTATTTTCAGCAATATTAGCAATAGATCTGATATATGGGATCTATTGTATTTGCTACATTTTTATAGCATTTGCTAAACATTTTGAGGCCAAAGACAAATCGTCCTCCAAAAAAGCATTGAATTTTCAGAGAAGCGTTGGGTTTAGTGCATCACCCTACAAAGAGACTATGTTGATGGATAAAGTCGAATTTTGCCTAAAAGTTGTTTTGTTCGTTAGGCCCGAGATTTATTGAGTGATATGTTATCAAAAAATTCTATATCGCCAAGAGCTCTCAGTTAGAAATATATTTACAGTTTTCAGATAATGTATCAATTAATTAATGTTGTCAGAAAGCAAATATGAATAATACACTGTGGTATTCATATATATATATATATATGTGTGTGTGTGTGTGTGTGTGTGGTGGTTTAAAATTAAATGGGAAGTAAATGATAACGCTTATTTTGAGATTACATATACAAGTATATTTACTAATACAATTATTTCATTGGCAATTAAATATTATTGTATACAATAATTATACCATAGTTTTTAATAAGCACTATGGTAATATATATATATATATATAACTTATACTTTAGAACATTTGTACATGTTCTAAAATATAATTTATATTAACTATTCATTGCTCTGTTTCTATATTGAACACTGTTTTAAATTAATGCTTTGAACGTTGCAAATATTTTCTTCGTTCCTTATATATATATATATATATGGGTTTTTTTTTGCGTGTATTGACACCACATCGGTCGGGTTTCAATTCTGGGTTAAAAGCAGAGTCTAACCGTAATGATGAGCTGTGATACATCGAAACACATCTGTCTGCGGATGACTATATATATATATATATATATATATATATATAGTAATATTAATTATAGTAATAATACCAGTAGCAACAGAACTAATTCTGTCAAGACTAGCAATAATTAAACTACAAATGAAATCGTCTTGAAACCCACCGGGAACTAACTCGGAGGGAAAAGAAGAGGAAGAAAAAAAGAAACAAACGGAATACCTGAACAAAATGTCAAGCATTCGTAAGAAAGAAAAAAGCCCAAGACGAAAACCTTAACAATAAAGAGCTCAATACGAAAGCAGAGTACAGAAAGCACTCAAATCGAAAGTAGAGCCAAAAAAAAAATCGAAAATCTAAGAGTGAATCAATAACTTACCATGTTTCGCTTAACAGCTCGTCAGGGAAAATTGGGAAGCCAATTTTCCCTGACGAGCTGTTAAGCGAAACCGTGGTAGGTTATTGGCTCACTCTTAAATTTTCGATTATATATATATATATATATATATATATATATATATTATACTTTAGAACATTTGTACATGTTCTAAAATATAATTTATATTAAATATTCATTGCTGTTTCTATAATGAACGCTTTTAAATAAATGCTTTGAACGTTGCAAATATTTTCTTCGTTCCTTATTCATTTCTTCTCTGATGCCATGCCATGCGCCGTTGGCTTAGGGAGTAGAGACTCCGACTGACACCAAATCGGTCGAGTTTCGATCCCGGCCAGGTGCAAGTGGATATGTCTAGCCACACTGATGAGCTGCGATACGGGCTTGTAAGTGGTTGACTAATATATATATATATATATATATATATATATATATATGTGTGTGTGTGTGTGTGAGGGGGTATTTGTGCGTATATATATTATAGAACTGGACACCGAGAGTTGTATTTCTCATACTTGAAGTATATGTAGGTAAAGGTAATTCTTTTTAAACATATCCCAAACCGGTAAAAATATAAGAAAAAGTAGTTGAAAAGGCAACTGGTGTCAATATTTATGTAGAGAAACTTTACGAGTTTCACAGTTCTATCATTTTCAAAAGTTATATTGAGATGAAAAAATGTGTAGCAATGCCGTTATGCGTCTCGCACCTAACTTAAGTTTAACAATTCTTTTTGTTGTATGCAAACAATTGGCTCAAATTGTCATTTGCATAAAATGTAATCTGAGTGGTTGATAATGACCACGTGATTAAGCGTTAAGGATTAACGACCATAAAATTTGGTTGTCAAATATTAGGAATATCCGTTTCAGCTAATCACATTAATGTGTTAAATAGTTCAAGTGTCAGGGATTCTATTTTATTGCACCTTAGTAGGAATCCAAATATGTTAAATGTTCAAGTAGCCAACTGCAAAGAAATCTTTTTTATGAGATTTTTTTGGCGGGGATAAAGTTTATTGTACGTCCTTCACACACACAGATGCGATACACATCATGTCATAGCAGTACACCTCTTCCTCTCAGTGTAATGTTTTAAACATCATACAGCGGTGAAACCTGTAAATTACGGTAATTAAATTTTGTTAAAGTCTTTACTTGGATTTTCAGCTTTATTTTGATATAAATATAGTGGTGGAGGCATACATTTTCTTTGTTGGACTGAATACAGACACCTGGTGCATATACTGTATAAAAATGTCTCTAGTTATTTAAAAACAGAGTTGTCCTTTTTCCTAGACTGGTTGCCAAACAAGGTTACAAGGCCAAGTATGTTCTGCTATTTATTATTTTCATGGCTGTGTGGCAGGACAAAAGAAATGAATTCATATTTTTCCCAAATTTTTTGCGTGTAAATGAGTGAATATAACGGATTTTACTTTTTCTCATTTCCAACTGCTTTCTTACATCATCTTACACACACACACACACACACACACACACACATATATATATATATATATATATATATATATTAACCAGCACACATACAAATATTTATATTTCGTCTCCATTTTTGAAAATTTTTTACCTACATACGAAAAGACACACAAGTGCACAAGCACACACATTTACAAACACACACACACACTCTCTTACTATCTCTCTCTCTTTTACTCTCTCTCTCTCTCCCTATATATATATATATATATATTTATATATATATTGTGCAAATGTTTTCCGCGCATGTAGTGCTTTCAAATTTTGTATTTCGTCTCTAGTTTTCAAAAAAAAAAAAAACTAAACTTTACATACATACACAAAGACACACAACCAGACACTTTCACAAACATACACGCACACTATCTCTTTATATATATATATATATATATATATATATATATATATATAGGTGTGTGTGTGTGTGTGTGTGTGTGTTGATTAATTTTAGAAAAGTGAAAACTTCCTCATCATAAATATATGCTAATTGTCGCCGCTAGGCACTCACTCAAATATAATATGTTTTAATATAAGCTAATAATTTATAGTAAGAAAATAATAGATATTTAGCAAATAGAACAAAAATAAGTGTTACTTTAATGTTTGATATTTCTGAATTTCTATTACTTTGACACATGGCCACACTCATGAACAAATCAAGTAATTATCAAACACGGCAATACGAGTCCCATTCAACTGACAGACTTTACATAGAGGCTGTAAAAATCATTTTTCTAGATTTCTTACAACGTGCACCGTAACTTTCTAAACGGGTCTTCCAAAAGCTTCTAAAAGTATTTAGAAACAGGGTAAAGTCGTCAGAAACAAAGAAAGAACTAGTAAACTGTTATGTAATATTGGTCCTGGTATATGGCAGTGAATGCTGGACCATCCTCAGAAATAAAGAAGTCAGTTAAAGTAAAAGAGATGTAGTTCTACAGAAGGATGGTGAGAATACGTTTTACTGAACATGAGCAACGAGGAACTTTTAAGTAATATGGAAACTAAAATAACACATACTTAACATAAAAACAGTTGAAATTTCTAGAGGAAAGAACGCTTAGAAAATATGATACTCACAAGACACACTGAGTGCAAGAAGGACAGAGGAAATGAGCACGTAACCTACCTAACTAGCTTGTGTAAATGGTTAGCAGAACAGGGATTAGGAGTGATAACAAAAAGACATAATTTACAAAGGTCGATGAATCGCTAAAGACTACTTATGATGTACTGCAGAAAACTAAAAGGAATTTGATTTTATTTTTCAACATGAGCATTGGTCTCAGTAGTCATGGTCAGTAAAACTAACCTCGATAACCATTCTTTTTCTTCTATGTGACGTGTTTCTTGTGGATGTACGATGTGGTGCAATGGAGATCGGCTCAGAACGACAACTCGAGGAGCCCAGTTCGAATTCCAGTTGAATTCCTTGCATTTACTTATGCACAAATACCCTTGGGAAAGGTCTTCATCCGTCTCTCCCCTCCAGTTATGGGTTAAATAACAGGACAAATCTGGTTCTATAGCATTGGCTGTCAACTAGTCTACCACAGAAAGCAATGGCAATCTACTGCTGGATGATCTTCTGGCCAGTCAGTCTTGCATTTTTCAAGACATGATTGCCCAAAGTGTGTATCACGTATGACACTTGACTGTCTGACGGTTCTTCAGGGCGTGGGCGATCATCGCCTTCCACATCTCCCTATCCTTTGCCGCTGTTAATACCCCACCTGTTATCCCACTCAATCTCCGTTCCACTATCCATCTGCTCAAGTCCATCAAGTATGTCATGCATTGCTTTCCCTTGTCTCTCTTCTCTTTTATCCATCCTGTGAGCATCAGATTCTCCAAGCCCTCCTTCATTATTACATGTCCTTAAAACTTCAACTCTCTCTTCCTGATGTTAAGTATCTCTTTCTTTCTAGTGTCCATCCTTTCCGAAACCTCGTCGTTTCTTATATAATTTGGCTATGGCATAATCCTTCCGTAGAACCACATTTCGTTTGCTCCTTCATCTTTGATGAGATTGTTCAGTATTTGCTGCCGTATTGAAGGGCAGACATCACATGCCAGTCCAGTACTCTCTTTTTTGTTTCCTGTCTCTTAATATTCTACTCAACTTCTGGAATGTATCTTTGGCCATGCCAATACGCCTTGGTAAATTTTCGTTTGAGGTCCCGAAGGCTTTTACCCATTCAAATTTATGAAAATAAATTATAAGTGTAGTTTTACTTAATCTTCATATATATGAAAATACTTATAAATTATAAATAACAAAAAGAACAAAATAAGTAGTACAGTAAAGCATTTTTTTTTATGATTAACATTGAAAATATAACAATAATTACATAAATTGAAAAGGAAGTGAAAAGTTAAATAATGGAAAAAATGACATTGACAACTTTTAAAAAATGCAGTAGTTTTCAGAAAGTTGCGTGTATTTGCGTGTTTTTTTTTTTGGGGGGGGGGTACTTAATATATTTGAAGGTTAATTAAACTACATTTATCACATATTTTCATATATTTGAAAGTTAACTTTCGTCGGAAAAAATTAAGTAAAACTACAATTATCACTTATTTTCATATTTTTGGAAAAAAAAACAAAACAAAAACAAAACAACCCCACTAGATTGTAGAACAGAATCCCGAGAGGATGCTTTCTCTATCACTACAGTCTTAAAACTTCTTCAAATCTAGGTTTACACGTTAGTTTTCCAACATATCCTAATAAACGCTCATACAAAAATGTAATTCCGTAACCTCGTACCTTGAGTGGCTTTCCGGCCTTGTACTGGATGAATGTTAGTAAAAGCAGCTATAAGCCAAATATTATATGATGCACCTTGAAATTCTCAACAATATAATTTCCCACCAGATAAACTAGACAGACACCCGTGAACATTTCTGCCGACATTGAGAATATTTTTGAGTCTATTTAATTTTTAAGTCAATCAGTTTGAAATAATTTTGTCGTAGTAGATAATGATAAAAGTATTTCTATTGCTATTGGTGAACCGAAGAATGGTTAGTGAGAGAAATGGTAGTAGGATTTGCAGTGGTTGATGGCGAAAGAAGGGCGCACGGCACGATTGTCGAAATGGTAATGTTGCAAATTTCATCTCGATTTCTACCGGCATCTTGTCACCAACAACCTTGTCACCATCTTGTCACCAACAACACTCGTGGCGTAGAAAAAAGAAAAAAAAAGAAATAAAACATAACCGAAATATAACAAGAAAAATAAAATGAAATAGATAAAAATAAATTATGAATAATGATAAACACATGAATACATAAACTTCAAGATGGCGGGGAAGTTAAATGCTCGTTAACGATATCTTTATTTGCAGATTAGATTGTTTTTCTTTTTTCTCTCCTAGTGACGGTCTTTTTCTTTAACATCCGACCATCAACTGGACTTTTATCAATCTAGCGCCGCTACTGACTTGTCAACATTTAAAAATGTTTATCGCGATTTATGTCTCAACTATTCGAGTTCATATTGCTTTTATGAAACTGTTTTAATTGGGTCTACGCCAACGACAAACATTTTAATGGTTTCCTGAAAGCAACTCTCGAATCTTTGGGACTGCCCTTATGTGGTATCTTCAAAATTCAGGTTTATGTTTATGAAGATCTTTACCCTGACACCAGTGATGGCGGGTCATATCACATTACGTATAGCCTGACGCCCTTGGTATTCCAGCACTTCTGCAATAACACAGAGTAGGGAAAATCATTTAAGGTATTTTAAAATCTTAGTAAAATATAGTAAGTAATCTACTATCTTGGAATTAAAACTAAAATAAGAGCTTCAAGAAAGATTTTCTTTTTTAAAATTTTTTTTATGTAACTATTAATATGTAAACTATTAACAGTAATACTATCATTTTATTTTGGTACCCTCCAGAAATAGGATAACTAAATTAATACTAAATTTAACTTTATATATATATGCCTGGGCATGTCTGTGTGTATGAGATAGATAGATAAGAACAAAATTTGATAGACAGGTAAATCCAAAAAGATAAAATAATTCTTCTGTTGAGCATGTGTTTTTTTTGGGGGGGTTGGGAACAATTTTACTAGTAAGTAATGATTTTGCTTTGATTTTATTTTAATTTTTTGTTGTGGCTAATTTTAAAAGTTTCATAGTTATTGGAACGAGTGCGTTTTTTTTTTTTTGTACTTTTTTCAAAGAAATCTTTTTTACTGGACTTTAACTAAGTTAAAACTTAGTTAACTCAACGCCCCTACTTTTATTTTTATTTTTTTATTTATTTACTTTTTTTTTTTCAGTTGGAGTAGATAGACTAAACTATCGCCCAGTTCATACTCCACCCACGTCTATTGTACAGGTGTAGAGGCTCATGCCTTGTTCCCTGATTAGGATGTGGTTTCCGGCTTTCTCTTTTCCAATCATTTCACATTTCTTTTTTTTCTTTTTCATTTTTTTTCTCGATTGGAGTAGATAGACTAAACTATTGCCCGGTTCACACTCCACCCACGTCTATTGTATAGGTGTAGAGGCTCATCCATTGTTCCCTGTCAGGATGCAGTTTCCGGCTTTCTTTTTTCCAATCTTTTCACTCTTACGTAGCCCCCTGCACATCAGTGGCGTTACCGCCTTGCTCGGGATGATATGATTAAAAAAAAAGATATATATATATATAGAGAGAGAGAGAGAGACAGACAGACAGACAGACAGACACAGATTGCTGCATGCATTCGAGTGATTAGAACGTTAAAATGAGACCCCAGTTCAAATCTCACCATGGTCGATTCTTGTTGCTATCAACGTTTGCATATAAAGCTTTGTAGATGAAATCGTATAGAAGGAAATATTCGCCGATGGTTGTTCTAGTCATCCCGACGAATCGTTTGATGGGAATGGTCTTCTTTAGATTGTTGATCACACCAAATGATACTCTCTCACAGAAAATGTAACTAAAGTCCTCTCAGAATAGTCGCATTATAAATAAATATCAGATGGTCTCTGTTGGTGTTGAAAAAATGCACATGAGGTGGCGTCCAGAGCAAAAATTATTTAACTGCCCTATCCGACAAGAGTACTCTGATACAAGCAGCCATATAATATATATATATATATATATATATATATATATATATATATATATATAATAATAATAATAATAAAATCGACTCTGTACGTATTCAAATCTTAAAATGTTACACAAGTAATTTTTAAAGACCACGAATAACCAGCAGAATCTAACTCCGTTATTGTCCTCGGCTATAAAGCTTTGGACAAAGAGGGGGAAAAAAAAAGACGAGCCGTTGTGCGAAACCGCGGTAGGTCTTGGCGATCTTGCGATTTTTTTTCGTATATATTTATATATATATATATATATATATATATATATATATTATATGCAAGACCAATACAAAGAATCATTAAAGACCATATTTCTGCCGTAATTTCCGAAAAATACGTAGAACCTATAATATATTACAGAAAATAAAAAACCGCAAACCTTGTTGTCTCTAATCAGAATAACCCCATGGAACCTAAACTAGCAATTATCAACATAGTGTATCAATTTCACTGCCTAATATCAGATTGACTATATCGAACATGCTCTTACCTCCTTGAGAAGACGTCTTGAGTGTCACATATCTGATCAAAGTGCTATAAAAACATCTATTTACCCACAAGGAAAATTATGTTAGAAAACACTAAAATTCTTTATAAATTACATTACCAGAAACACTTTACTATAAGAGAGGACGTATATATTAAACATCTATTTTCTACTATCAATCTTCCTTTATTTAACAGTAGGAATGATGTGTTAATACTTTTAGAAAGCCGCTCAGTTGATTTCAGGTCGCGCTCAATAAGTGAAAGCTCGGAATAAACGCTCGTACTAGTATTCAAATAAACACAAAAATGGCATACTTCTTAACCGGTCAAAAGACGAAGAGAAACTTTCAACACCTAAAACAAAATTATCATGAAAATGCTTAAAGAAACCACTGAAATCACTTAAGACAATGAACATTGCGGAAAATTTTTGTACTCTTTTTTCAAATGGAAAAACATAAGAACGCTGAAAAAAACAAAATAAATACTTTATAAAATATTTCCTTGGCTGGCATATTTAACAAAAAATATTTGAAAGAAATGTTGCTAACAATATATATATATATATATATAAATGCAGGTGAAGAGGACCCAAGGTTTCACTACTTTCAGTACCCCAACATTTATTTTATTATAAACATATAATAAATATTATAGAGTTTAATATTATCATATAATTGTGAATTAATTGTATATTGCGACACGGAAATTCCTATGTTTCGAGATAGATTATTTCATCAGCCAATGATTGATGTTGTGAAAATGATTTACATAAATGCAAATAATTATATATATATATATATATATATATATATATATATATATATATATATATATATATACCATAAATCAAAAATAGTTCAAGTGAGTTATCTGAACACTGACACTAAGTCGATCTGGCACTTGAACTTCTTTTCATGATTTCGTCAATCTTAAAAATCTTGATAAGCACATTTTGGTGAAAATTTTAATGGCCTCTAAATTATGCTATAGTCTCGTAATTACACTTATTTATGTTACTGTTATTATTAAACACACTCTCCATCTCTCTCTCTCTCTCTCTCTCTCTCTCTCTGTTGGTGTGTTTGTCTCACTTGTCTTATTTTTTCTCTCATATATATATATGATTGCTTTCGTTTCGTTGATATAGTCATGTTATATCACAATAAGGTTAATTTAAACACCTGTTGCATTGACAATTGGCATTTACTCTGATGTTACGCAATGTTGTACATGTGCCTAATAAGTAAATTTTACAAATAATATACAAAATAAAATTATTTCGGGCAAATTAAAATAGGAAGTTCAAAATTAAGAATACACATGAGATTTTACATTATAAATTCGAAAACTAAATAAATTGAAATAAATTAAATATATAAAAGTGGTTTATGTATTGTGTGATCTCCAATTGCCTCTGATATGGCCGCGGATTTATACCTTTTTCTTAAAGACGATACAACTTTTCTTTTGATTAGTTATCGAGAATACTTTGATATTATATGATTTTACATGCCGTGCTAGTTCGGACATATTTTTGCTTTATTACAAATCAGTCCTCTGGACAAATTAATATATATATATATATATATATATATATATATAGACATCCGCAGACAGATTTGTTTCGCTGTATCTCATCAGTACGGTTAGACTCCGATTGCTTTTAACCCAGGATTGAAACCCGACCAAAGTGGCGCCAGTCGGCGATTCTACCTCTGGGTCATGGGCGCTCGGTAGAAGAAGGCAGACTTTTTAGGATGTATATTATCATTATACACGCCAAATAGCCAGAGTGCTCAAATTCATTAATGAATGAGCGATGCGTACATGCCAGAGTAGCTACTGTTTTTCAAAGTCTACCATTCTTCCAGAGTGCTCAATCAGGGTGTGAGAGCGTAAAGTCATCCGCAGAGAGATCTGTATCGCTGTATCACTTTAAAATATATATATATATATATATATATATATAATTTGTAAACGGGTGATTACGCGACCTAGGTTTCTACGATGTGGTGTCTTCTGGCAATTTACAATAACTGATTTTTACTGTTTTTTTTAAGAACGCTCACGTAAAAAAAAACCGTTAAAAAATAAGTTATTACAAATCGCATAATAACTCGTTTACAAATAAAAAATAATCAAAAGTTCTCCAATATAATTGAATTGAACACTTTTAAATACAACTATGTACTGGTATAATTTAATAATGACGCAAAACTAAGTAATTAAATAATTATATATATATATATATATATATATATATATATATATATATATATAAGTATTACTCTTCAGTAATTATGCGTTACTCATTAGTAATGAATTGAGTTCTCTCGTTGACTGGCATGTGTATACACTGCATATATATAAAACGCTAAAATTTCCCCACTCTCATTCCATGGCTTAGGGTGTAGTATATATATTCTTGCCAAGGAAACAAAGTACGTATAGTTTCAAAGGAATGTTCCATGGGACTCTTTGTTGTTCGCGTTTATATAAGCCAGACAATGAAATTAGATGCTGGGAATCATTTTTATGTCATTGTCTAGTGCTTCCGATTTTGAAAAATGCTTTGTTAGTAAAATAGCGTCATTATGTAATACTTTCGTTTATATTCATGAATATGTAAATGACAGTGTTACATAATACTTAGAAATTAAATTAAAAAAACGTTACGCCTTCATTTTTGCTGACATTTTTGTTTTTTTTAAATTAAAAAAAATATGGTGGAATAATCAGTTACGTTTTTCTGGAGTCAGAAACGCGCGTTTGACAGGGATAACAGCTGAATTATTTAAATTGTAGTTCTTCATGAAATCATAGTTGAATCTCAGTTATTGTACCTTGACAGATAATCTGGTATCCAAGGCCAGCAGACTCCAGTCGGCTGAACAGTAGACCCTACTAAAAACAAAAATAGTGGTCCGTACTTTCTTCCCTTTTATTAAAACATTTGAATATAATAAGAACTTCATGCTTGCAACTGTTTTAGACCTTACAACAATTTAGACCTTACAACAATGTTGGACTGCTGACAAAATGAAATGAATTACTACTCACTGTATTAAAGGCTGGTCATCATCCAAACAAGTGTTTCTTTTTTATTATGGAAACACTATAAAAGAGCTGTCTACGGTCAGGTCTACTTAGAGAATCAAACGATTGATTCGAACAAGTACAAGTGAACTCAGTAATCATCTTAAATTAGTTAAAAGAAAAGATGTAATATTTTACCAGACGGACACTCGACTAAATCTTTCTATTATTGACCAGGTTAAAAAGTTGCAACTTGACTGGGAATTTTTCAGACATTCAACATATTTGCCGGATAGTGTATCTTCAGATTACTGTTATTTCTTTATAGATTTTTATTACAGGAAAAAATTAATTTCTTCAAAAACACTAAGACTAGTTTTTGCTGGGAAAGATAAAGAAATAGTCTTATTAGATCGGGTTATGAAATTCTCTGGAAACTAAAGGATGATAGAGAAACAAAACGTAAATATGTTATTCAATACAGTTAATGTCAAAAAATCAACAACCAAAATAGCATATTAGGTTGTCCAATATTATTTAACAGATTATTGAAAATCATAATTAGTATGACAAAAAAGGCGTCCTAATTATAAATTTCAAAAAGCTGTATGAAAATACGATAGAAATGATTTGTATTCGTAGACCTTACAATGTAACGAAACAATAGACAATATCTATGCGTGTCATGATCTAATTTGAAAATACTTCTTACAATTCGACCGACTGAAAGTAGAAACCACAGGAAAGCGTCCATAATTCTTAATCTTTTATATGCCCTACCCTCTCAACACTTGGACCATAATAGCCCGCCACAACATCCTCTCTGTTGTGACTTTTAGTAACATTTTTTCTTTTTGTTATCTTCCCTAATCCCAGTTATGACAAGGATTTACAGATGATTGTTAGGTATCTTTTTTGCTGCTTTCATCTGTCTCTTTGCCTTCCATATATCATGTGAGTGTCAATTTTCGATGCCCTCTTTCCTCAATAGATGTCTTAGAAATTTCAACTGTCTCCTGATTCTAATTATAAGCCCGCCTTTTTGTTTCTATCTTTCTTAAACCTTCCTCGTTGCTCACATGTTTTATTCGTCGTATTCTCAGTATCCTTCTGTAGAACCACTTTTCTGTTGTTTCAGATCTCTTCTTTATATGTGAAGAGATTTTTCAGCATTCACTGGCATATAGGGAAGACCTTCATGAGAGTTCGGTGCTCTTTCTTTGTTTCTAACGAAATTATCCTTTCTTAATACTTTCGTTATTCTTATGCGCCTTCAGACTTCGCTGTTACATTTTTCTGCCCGCTGTTAAAACTCTACAAAGGCAGTTAAATTTTCTTTTTTGGTCGATATTGTGTCTTTTATTCAAAATTTGTATCTCGGGCTGTTTTTTTGTTTGTTTGTTTGTTTGTTTGTTTTAAGAAAAACGTACATTTTATCTTTTTACACTTAACGTTTAGGCCTTTCTTCTCGGTTATCTTACTATTTAGCTCCTGTGGTTTATTTCTGTGTCAGCTATCATCAGTGTGTCATCTATTTATTTTATGTCGTTAAGAATAAAGCCGCTAATAATAGACCTTGCTAGGATTTTTAATTCTTTCAGAATCCCCTCGCTTGAATAAGTCCGGCGGAGAGATACTTTCTTGTCTTATACACCTTTCTATTTTTCTGTATTTAGTGAATTCCTTTTCTCTCCGTATGAAGATAGATTGCTTCCATTATAAATTCAAGATTGTTATATCTTTCCAGAGAAATTGTGTAACATTCTCGGGAAAATGTTTATTTGGTGATCAAGTAACAATTTTTACAACTTGGTTGTAGTTTTTTTTACTCATTCTGTATATAAACCAAATATTGTATATTCGAACTGCCGTTTATTTAAAATGTTTATCGATTTTCTTCCTGCAAAAACATTCAATTCCTAAGACGATTTCAAAAGACCCTTAGAATATTCTTGTTGAAAAAAGATAAAAAAACGAACTTGATAGATAGCATTATTGAATTACTTGCAAGGTACTAGAAAATAATCTGACAATATGACTTATATGTTATTCAATGAATTTATAAGTGAAAATTGAACATTTTTAATTAATAAACCGGAAGAGCATTTAGGTTATCCGGTATTTTTAAACAAATTCCGGAAAATTATATTTTACAATATAAAGGCGGTGTTTAAGTTATACATTTCAGAGTACTGTTTGAAAATACGACAAAAATGATAATATAGAATTCTTAGCCAACCACATGTAACGAAACATATTTAAACGAGAAAATGCTTCCTTACGTATGATTGACTGATAATTCTAAAGTATCATTTTTGTGATTGATATGAAAGATACAGAGTTTTGCGCCGTTGTTTTAATCTATGCGAGAACTGATATTTCTCTGGCGTCTTTGTTCCTTTTACTTGTTATTTGGTGAACAGAAAGTTGCAGTTGCTGACCCGGCATATTGTCCATCAGGCTCAGTCATAAAGCTTACTCTTGTTTGGTCACCTTTGGCTCGTTTGAACCCAGATAGGCAAAGAACTAGACGTATTCGATTCGTTCTATTCGATAATAAATAAATAAATAAATAAGATGAAATGGCTCAAACCAACTGCAAAACATCAAAATGAAATTCACAGCAGTCCAAACGTCTGTAACATTCATTGGAGGTCCTCTCCTATTTCGACTGACATTCGACAAAGACGAAAAACATTGCAGTAGAAAACCCAAGTCTGTTCTACAAAGACTGAAATAAAGAAAAAAAAGAAAATCTGTTTCTGCTGAAAGAAGATTGGAAAAAGGCTTTCCGTATGAAAACTGATGACGCAACTGACGGTTTCGGTCAGAAAGGAAGGTCACATATTAGGGTAATGAGCATTTGGCAGGTTGTTTTTTCTTTTCTCGTATATGTAGCCCTGTGACGACATACACTTTTCCCGAGAGATTATATATATATATATATATATATATATATATATATATATATACTTGTACATCTGATGTTTGCTGACGTTTCAAAGAATACTTTCACAAATGTACGTTGACCTTTTTACGACGGCAAGATGCATAATAATGCAAAGAAAACGCGTTTGGTAAATCGCCCTTATCCTAAAATAACTTTACATATCATACTCTGACACTTTTTTTTTTTTTAGTTTTTTTCTGTGTATGTGTATATTGATGTACCTCAACTTTTTAGGCGTTTAATACACAGGGTATCTCAGATCATTTACTATTTCCTTCAATTTTAAGTTTTAGAAAAACAAATCAAACACAAGTTTTAATCAATATCTTTTTGTTTCTTACTTTAAAAATCTTTTTAATATATTTTATTATATAAGTATATTATAAATAATCTTTAAAATGATTCAGCAATGTTAGCCTGTATCTATCCATCTATTTCATATCATACAAATAAAATTAAAATCTCCCCCATATATATATATATATATATATATATATATCGGCGTGTGTGTGTGTCATAGAGAGAGGGAGGGAGAGAGAGAGAAAGAGTGAGAAAGAAAAGTTTTGTAAAACTTTCTCCGCCTGAGCCAAAATCTTTCCCCCAAAAATTTGTTTTTGCATTTGTTCAGATTTAAAAAATTTATTTGAAATGTTTTTATATTTTACTTACTACATACCCATTTTTTTTTAAATTGACGACTCTTTAATTCGTATTCCATCCAGTGACTTGTACAAACGAAAAATCTCAATAAAGAGATTGGCAGAGTTCGAACCTGCGTTATTCTTTATAGAGGAAACTAGCAAAATTATTCATAATCCGAAATTTTTATTATTTCAAACGTTACTTTTAAGGATACCCGTATTTAAATAGATGCCTCGTTCTTACCTTAAAGTCGTTATTGCATCTGTCGGACTGTGCACTCGAGAAAACTTAATAACGATAAAATGATAGTTTCCTCTACAAAGGGAGACACAGGTTCGAAACCTCCCCGTGAATGTATTTTCGTTATTAAAATGTAATGAGACGTGGAAAAATGTTTTTAAACTGATCTCAAAATTTCCACCCGTAATTCTTTTGCTTATATTTTGAAAATTCATTCGGGTTGAGAAATCTTTAGAACCATAAATCGACAATGGAAAGAAAATTAAAATGATTCTACCTGGGGATTCAGTAGCATGCAAATAGACTAAACTATCGCCCGGTTCACACTCCACCCATGTCTATTGAACAGGTGAAGAGGCTCATCCATTGTTCCCTGTTTAGGTTGTGGTTTCCGGCTTTCTCTTTACCAATCTTTTCACTCTTTTCCTTTTTCTTTTTTTTCAATTGGAGTAGATAGACTAAACTATCGCCCAGTTCACACTCCACCCACGTCTATTGAACAGGTGAAGAGGCTCATCCCTTGTTCCCTGTTTATTATGTGGTTTCCGGCTTTCTCTTTTCCAATCTTTTCACTCTTATGTAGCACCCTGCACATCAGTGGCGTTACCGCCTTGCTCGGGGTGATATGATTACAAAAATAAAATAAAATAAAACAAAACAAGACAACTCACTTCAATAACCACGCACCAAAAAGCAATCATTCTCTTTTAATCGTCTGAGAAAACTTTTTTAGCCTTCCATCAGTACGACCTCTGGTAACCCCCAGGAGAGTGATTTCTTGCGACATTGAGTGGAAGGATTATATTTAATCATTTGTGAGGTCTGCTGCTAAATAAACGTCAGTTCACTGAGTCGGTTTGGACAATTTTCATTGCCATAATCTGCCTTACACATCTATAAGACTATCATTTGTCTATGCATTGAACATTGGTGTCACATCTGGTCTTGTGCTTCTGCTATGTATTTAGAGCTTCTTGATAAAATCAAAACAAGAATCTGACTTGGAATCTCAATTTCACCCATTTTCTCATAGCCGTAAGCAAGCTTCTTTGTGCCTTTTAAAAATATTTAAGTAATTTGCGATGAAGCAAAGCCAAAACAAGCACAAATATTTCCAATACTTTCAACATTAGCAAATAAAATCATCAACGCTCCAAATTTGGAATATTAACGGTCCTAACCTGGCATCTCAGATTCAGCGACTTTCCCATCGCCGTAACGTAGCTTTCTTTTCTAAAAATATATTAATGGTAATTGTTCTGGTTAAATTTCCTTTTTTCAACCTGGACTATTAATTTAAGCGCACTACCATTAGGAAAGGTATTAATCCGTCTACTCCTTCCAGTTATGGGTTAAATAACAGGACAGATTGGGTTCTATAGCCTTGGTCGGCAACCAGTCTACCGCAGAAAGCAATGGCAACCTACTGCGGGATAATCTTTTGCTCAGTCAGTCACGTCTCTTTCGAGACATGATCGCCTAAGCGTGTATCACGTATGGCCTTTAACTGACTGACTAGTTTGGCGGCAAGGTCTCCCCATTTGACAAGCAAAACGTTACGATGTAACCGTAAATTCTATTTTAACAGTTTCTTCTCTCACACTTCTCGCTTGTGAAACGCTTTTCCAGTATCTTACTTTCAAGTTACATAATTTCTGAGCTTTTATTTTTGTCTCCTCTTAATAATATTTTCTTTTTCTCATATTATCTCACAACGGTAACCCTTTGTGTCTTATTGACTTTATTGATTTGACTGAGGTAAAATAATCAAAAAATATTTAAGCAGTTTGAGAAGAAGCGAAAAGATATAGAGTCAAACTGAATATCTTTAAAAAATTATTGGAAAACAAAAACAGGCAAAAATATTTTCAATGTCGATTAGCAAATAAAAACATAAACTCTGAAAATACTAACGATTATCTTTTGGCATTTCCATGACACATCTGGTCGGGTGTTTCTGCTATGTATCAAGAGATTCTTGATAAAATCCAAAGAATGATCTGCAATGTTATCTATACTGACCTGGCATCTCGATTTCAGTCACTCTTTCACCGAAATAAAGCCATGACGGAACAAGGCTAAAAAAGGGTTGTAAATAGTCAAAAGATAATTGAAGCAATAAATCCAGGAAATTGTAGAGAACTATGATCGCCCACATTTTGAGGGGGCATGACACATCAAAAGAAGGTCGCTTTTGAAATTTGCAACTATGTGCTTTTGTGTGTATTCGAAGGCTAAATTTGACACTGCATATTCTTTCAAAAGTTTGGCTTTTCGTCAAGCTTACTTTTGTGAATGACTGGTAGTAAATGTCGCTGTGATGGTAAGAAGAATGTCTGTAAGTGTATAGGATCACAGACCTGATAAGAAAATGGATGCAAAGTTAACTTGGTGTTGACAAACAATACCCACGAAGGCTAATAAAAGGCAGAAGTTCATTCTTAAATTGATTAGAATGTCAAAAGTAAGATCCTTTATCATCATGCTTCTACTTTTCTCTTCCTTTTTACAGTCTTATCGTTTCGTTTCTACTTCTTTATATCCAACTTCTCATTCATTATTTGTTCGTTTTTATTCTGCGTTTTTCACTTATTCATTTATCTTCCCTCTTTGTTTGGAATTCTTTTAATTGCTTCTCTCGTTTTTTCCTATTTTATTCGTTTTCTTTATTTCTATTTCTCAGTGTTTTATTTCTTTATCCTTTCTTTATTCTAACATACTTTCTTTTTCATTATATATTTCTACTTCATTTTCTTTTTTCTTTTTCCTTTACGTTTGCTTCCGCTTTTTCTTTTCGTCTTTTCATTTTCTTTTGTTCCTTTTTTTTTCATTCTAATTACAGTCATTTCTCTTCCGTTTCATTTTGTTAATTAACTTTTATTTTTTACATTTCTCGTTTTCCTTTTCTTTCTTGCCTTTTTTCTGCTCCCCATTTTTCTAACCATTTTCCTCTTCTTTTTTAATTTCTTTCTTTATTTCTGCTTACATTCATCTCTCTTTTCTTTTCATTTTCTTACTTTCTGCTTACACCGTTCTCCCTCCGTTTTCCTTTTTTCTTTCTTTCCTTCTTCTTTCTTTCTTTCTTTCTTTCTTTCTTCTTACGTTCTTCTCTGCGTTTTAGCATCTTAATTTCGTTCTCCCTATTTTTACTTTCCTTTCTTTCTTTCTTTCTTTCTTTCTTTCTTTTATTGTTTACTAATCGTTTTCTTATAATTTTTACCATTCTTCTATTGCTTTTTATTCTCATCAAGTTTCTCATTTTTTTCCTGTTTTTTGCATCTTATTTTTGACAATAATTATTTCTTTTTCCATCTATGATTTTCATTTTTTCTTACAATGTTTTTCTAATACTATTTTTCGTTTTGTTAATATTTTCTATTTTATCATTTTTCTTTCTTTTATTTTCATCTCTTACTTCGCTTTCTCTTTTTCTTCTACTTCATTTTTAAAATTATTCTTTTCTTTTCATTCCTTTTCTCGGTTTATTCTATTTCTTCATTTTTACAAATTTTTCTACATTTTATTTCTTTCATTTTCCTTTACTCTTTCTTTCGTCTCCATTTTATGATTTACTTTTTTATTTTTAAATATGACGATATATTCTTTTTCTTTTATTCTCAATTTTGCTTATTCTTATCTATTTTCTTTTTCTTCAGTTACTTATTTCTAGAAATATTTTTTCTTTCTTTTTCTTTTTATATTTTTTCCTTTTCTTTTTTCTTTTTCTGTTTCTTCATTTTTAAAACATGCCGATTTTCTTCGCTTTTATCCCTCGTTTATTCTTAATTTCTTTCATTTTTCATCCATTTTCATTCTTTTTTTTTTTCTTCTTTCTTTATATTTTTCGTTTATGTTATGGTATTCCCGGTAGGCGTTGATATTAAACCGGACAGACGGTAATGACTGCATAAGAGACGGGGGTAAAAACTGAAAAGGGAATTGTTGTCTTTGTATCATTCTATGTTTGTATTTCTTGTCAACCTTACCCTCACGACATTTCCTTGTTTCCTGCTTTAGAATGCGTGACAGCATTTCATCTTACACCCACAAGAACACTCCTCTCAGTTCATACATTACGATTTACAGCATCCAGCTGATGATAGAGTAGGAATATTTTAGACAATTTGTGTATTTTCATTCCTAAACAGAAAGATAACGCGCGTGATGTCAGTGAACGCAAGTATTTTCGGTGCATTCTCTTAAAATAATTTGGTTTTTTGCCTTTAACAGCAGATTGGTGCAGCTGGAGGAATGGTTGACGAGCAGGGAGTCAAGAAGCTGCACATTTGTCATTTGTTTACTCGTGCCAGAATTTTCCATGGGAATTCCCTCAAAGAATAAAAAAAACAGTAATCTGTTAGCTTGTGAGAATGACTGGCTGGTTCTGAATTGTTTTATCAGATTATCTTCAAACACTTACACCCCAAAGTGTTTATAGAAAGATATCGACGATGACAGAAACGGGTTTGCTGATGTTGTTTTTAGCTGATCCACAGCAGATCTTTTTTTAAAACAAAGATTAAATTAGCAGCAAAGATATATTTTCTTCTTGGACACAAAATGTCAGATTAAAAAAAAATAATTCACAAGAAAGCAAACTATTACACACTGATTTACTTTACGTTATAACACGCTACTAACGGATATCGTATTATGGAACAACTGACTCCAACTGCACTGTAATGAACACACTATATGAACACTATCAGAACTCTTTTTGACCTTTGGATATTTACCCAAAGTCTTACCACTAAGAAGAGACGTGACACAAGATCGGGTTTAACGTGGGAAACACGAGCGTGTATAGTCGGGCCAAGAGTCAAAATTTACTCAGCCCCCGCAAATGCGGGATTGAACACATTGAATTGTCTATTTTTCTCAGCTGAGTCTTCATTCGTAGACAGAACCACCAATGAGTTGTACTCTTCCCCAAGACAGAGAGCTTGAGAATTCAAGCTCTTTGGGAACCGTGGATATTTAACCAAACTCTTCCCACTAAAACGGGATGTGACAGAAGGTTGGTTTTAACGTGAGGAACCTGAGCGCATACTCTCAGGCCAAATTTACTCAGCCCTATTGTTGGATCACGCTCTATGCTTGTCTAATTTTCTCAGATTAGCCTCTGTCCGTAGACATTGTCCAGACTGAATCGTTCTCTGTGAAAGCTTGACTGTAATTTCGAATTCTCTGACTATTTACCCAATGTTTCGCCAATGAGACAGGATGTCACACAAGGCTGGATTTAACGTATAGAACCCTTTCATGTACACTTAGGCTAAGGGTCACAATTTACCCGGCGGCCGCAACCGTGTGATCGGCTCCTATGCCTGTCTAGTCTTCTAAGTCGAGTCTCTGTTCATAGATGGAGCCTCGACTGAGTCAAGCTCTGACCGAAGACAAAGATCTTGTCTTTCTCAGCCGAGTCTCAATCGGTAGACAGAGACCTGACCTAGTGGTTCTCTGCCCCAAGAAAGAGAGCATGACTATCATTTTCGAGCTCCAACTGAAATCTGATTATTTACCCAAAGTCGCTCCACTGAGAGGAGATCAAGATTTACTTGGGGAACTCGAGCGGGTACATTCAGGCCAAGGGTCAAAATTAACCCAGCCCTTTGCATAGACAGGGCCGGACACTATACTTGTCTGTTCTTCTTAGAACTCTGAGGTTTTTTTTTATTTCTTTAGTTAAGGCGTATTGACAAGTTCATTTGTGTTACTGGGGATGTCTTATTTACTCTAAAACAATTTAAACTCTTTCTAGTGGTTCCAGTCACAAACTTTTGACAGTTTTGTCTATTAGTTTTCTCTAGGTTTCTGTCGCAATTGATGGCTTTCTAGATACTTTGAGCTGAACCTGTAAATCAGTATCACGATCGTCATAATCATCATCCGCTCCATATCCGTGTGTGGTCGCACACTTATTGAACAGTTGGGCAACCGACCTTCATATATATCAATTGTGTGCCAGTGCCTAAGTTTCTGTGAATGATCTCTCACTCAAACCAGTGAGGTCATTATCTCATTTTCTCTTTTTTCTTTTTTAGCTATGTCAATGAAAAGGTTGTTGGCCCTTATGACGTATTTATATAATTTCAACTTCTCTTTTGATGGTGAACACGAAGTTTTCTAAAAGATTTGGTATTGTCTCGTCCTGTACCTTTTCTGATGCAGTTCACATAGGTGATGCTTCAAATGGTTCTGTAGCTTCTCATTACTAATGTTTGGATCCTTCGCTGAGGTTCTGCTATTAATATCCAAAATTCGCAGACACCCAAATAAAATTGACTGGGTCAATGAAGACAATAGACTGATATTTGATTCCAAGCAGATGGTCTTGCGTTTCCACATGGTTCTTACTTTAGGGCATCTGCTATTTTTAAAATTTCATGAGTTTGTATTCCTTAAGGCGTTAGGCTTATATGTAATGGTAGCCACGTACTTTAACCAAAACATCAATAGGTATGTCTAAGGCAAAATGGCCTGACCAAGCTCATCTCTCTTCAGGCTGGTTTTAAATTCATTCATTCTTCTACTAGACTGATTGCGCTGCCAAGGCATAAGAGCCCAATTTACCCTATTATTTACATAGATTTGAATTCATAATTTCCATTCCCCTAGACAGGATACCAACCAAGAAGAAGAAGCCAGTCAGACCGGCTATTTATTCTTTTTCCAAAGTCATTTGTGCAAAGTGGAGGCGACAGACTCAGTCAAAATTTGAAACCTCTACGTCGACTTCTCTTTTCGCCCCGTTAACTATTAAGCAACCCCCTCACATCATGTTTTATATATAAAGTTAAATCTTTCTGATTTTGGTGTTTAGCCGAGTTGGGGGATATTCAGTCAGTTAAGTGCCATACGTGATACAGGCTTGGGCGATCATGTCTCGAAAGAGACATGACTGACTGGGTAAAAGATTATCCCGCAGTAGGTTGGCATTGCTTTGTGCGGTAGACTGGTTGCCGACTAAGGCTAAAGAACCCAATCTGTCCTGTTATTTGGCCCATAGCTGGAGGGAAGAAACGGATTAATACCTTTCCCAAGGGTATTTGCGCGTATATGATTGCAACAAATTCAACTGGAATTCGAACGCCGCTCTCCGATTTCCCGTTTCAAGTCGATATTCACTGGACCACATATTACATATGAGTTAATTCTTCGTTCTTTTGATGTCGTTAGTTTCCTGTCTGAAGTAATGGTCGAAAACTCTTAACTAAAACAATCAAGATGAAGATATGAGTCAGTGTGAACAAGTATATAAAACTGATAATTATTAATATGAAATTTTAATGCAAAAATCAATATTTTTCGATTCTGATAAATATTTTGGCTTAGGGAAAATTTAATAAACGCTTAATCTACAAAATCTCTTTAGCGAATTTGTTCCTTACTTTTTTCAAGAAATGCTTACAAATTTGGCAGAGCTGCATGTAGACTGCGTAGCTCTTCGAGAAATGTTATCCCGTGTTGAAATCTCGTTATCAAGTGTTACGATCTCGTTATCAAGAGTTATGATCATAGCAAAAATCTCGAGGTCATTCATGATGCAATCATCATGATCCCTTACCAAAGCCAAGCTTTTCAAAGTAAATGAGTGTCACTTAAGAATGCTCTTGGACCAAGTATGCTCTTGATCGCTTTTGCATCTGGGATTTATAATTTTAAATCTTTAGCAAACAGACGATAAACAAAGAAACAATTCTATGATTTAAAGCGTTTTATGGCATTTCGGAAAACGAAAGATTTAATTACTATTCTTTTCGTAATTTCGTTTGGAAGCCTGTCTTCTTTTAAAAGTTGGCGCTTATCAATGGACCAAATTCGCCCCTAGGGCCGCTCCGTATTAAATGGTCATAAAAATATTATCTAATTCGTTATAGATGGACCTTAAAATATGCCATCATTTAATCTTAGTCTTGACCAAAACCAGATGATCCCTTTGCTTTACCTCTCTGGCAGACAGAAAAAATTTAATTAACATTTTGTTCTATGTTTCTTCTTCTGATCATCAGTATATCTCAAATCTATCAAAAATTAGTGGTGTTTTTTTTTTTTTGCCTTTTAGTTTCTATTCATTTTACTAGCGCCTTTTTAAATAGTCTTGGTGGAAGCTTATTAGTTTGTGTGTCGAAATCTTTCTTCGAATTGTGGTGAACCCTCGGACCCATCCAACTATCGCCCTATCAGTCTTCTACCGAAATTCGGGAAAGTGTTCGAGGCTATAATCAATGCTGAAATAGTTCATCATCTCACCGCCCACAAACTGTTCTCCGACAGGCAATATGGATTCCGCTTTGCCAGGTCCACGGCCGACCTGCTAACAACCGTAACGGAGTACATGCTACAGGCCCTTGATGAGTCTGACGAGGCTCGCGCAGTTGCTCTGGACATCTCCAAGGCTTTCGACAGGGTTTGGCACTCTGGCCTCCTATGCAAACTACGCGGTTATGGTATTACCGGTCGCCTGCTTGACCTAATCCAATCTTTCTTAAATAACCGCAAAATGAAGGTCGTTCTGAATGGGCGTGCCTCTTCGTCCTACAGCACGAATGCTGGTGTCCCACAGGGTTCTATCCTGGGCCCAATGCTCTTCCTTATTTTCATCAACGACCTCCCAGATGATATCAAGTCCCAAGTAGGCATCTACGCAGATGACACTACAATATACTCCCGCTCCAGTAAGAAACCTGTCGTGGCGGACAGACATAATCTCGCTGCTGACCTTGAGCAGGATCTACACTCTGTGGTGAACTGGGGCAAGAAGTGGCTTGTCAACTTCAATTCATCTAAGACCAAGCTGTTCTCTGTCAACCATTACAGGCAACCTCTCCTGCCTCTCATAAGCATGGCCCAAGTGATTCTCCCTGAGAGTAATACACTACGCCTCCTCGGACTTACCCTGTCCTCAGACCTCAAATGGAACCACTATATTGAATCCATAGCAAAATCTACTGCTAAGAAGGCTGGGTCACTATGTCGATCCAGGATGTTTTTTCCACCTGAATCCATCCTGCATATATACAAGTCAACCATCCGTCCGTGCATGGAGTACTGCTGCCATTTATGGTCAGGTGCCCCTGCCGTTCTCCTCAGTGTTCTTGACAAGTTCCAAAGGAGAGTTTGTAATGTGATAGGTACTGATCTGGCGACTCGACTGCAGCCACTTCCCCACCGTCGAAATGTGGCCTCCCTTTGTCTGTTCTATAAATACTTTCATGGCTTCTGCTCGGACGAGCTTAAGTCACTGATGCCTCCTCAACAGGTGTTTAATCATGCAACCAGACTGGCAACTGGGTCCCACCCATTCACAGTCAGGTTAGCCAAATGCAGACAACAATTCTACTCCTGCAGCTTCTCTCGCACTTCCCGTCTGTGGAACTCGCTCCCGTATTCTTGCTTTCCTGACTGCTACAACCTCCAGAAATTTAAATGCAAAGTCAATACTCATCTACTAACCACTGGACTCTAGCTCTCTCCCCACCGCTGTATAACCTTCCCTTTCTCTCCACCTATGTATCTGTCATCGCACCTGCTTTCTATTGTTCCTTTCTAACTAGTTTGTACTCCTCACTCTTTTCTAATTAATCTTTTTACATTTATGTAACCCCCTGCACATCAGTGGCGTTTCCGCCTTGCTCGGGGTGAAATGATGAAATATATATATATATATATATATATATATATATATATATATTGTGTGTATTTTGGCAGCATTTTTTTCATTTATACAGGTTCCGTTGAATAAAAAACAAGTTTTGTCTATTTATTTTGTGCAGGATTATCAGACGATGCGAACGGATTCTACACAAAATAAATAAACAAAACTTGTTTATATATATATATATATATATATAAGTGAACATAGTGGTCAATGCTCAATGCCGACTGTCTGTTTCATATATATATATATATATATATATATATATACATAAAGTCTGTTTCTTTTATATATATATATATATATATATATATATAATCAAATAAAGAAATTACAATATTACAAGATTTAAACCATTTATACCCACCTGTTTTGTACCCTAATGAACTTTATCAAGGTAAATGAGGTGAAAAAGTATATATATATATATTGTGTTGGTTTGTATTAGGACAGTTTTATGTGTATTTATTATTACAATAATCTTATTATAAGTCTTTTCATCTTTCCTTAGTTAACGCACCTGTAACACCGTATCAATACATAATAATTAATGGACTAGCATTCATATGATTGTTATTGCAATATTTTGTTAAGTTAAAATACTTAACGATGCGATAGGTGAATTTTCTACGGATATTTTATTTTCATAGAACTCACTATGATCTCATTCTATCATTCATTTATGAGTCATCATAAAATTTAAATAAGAAAAGATCATAAAATTTCCACCGGTGTTTTATAATAATAATTTAAAACTTTGTGCCTCTTTTTAACCGTTTCTGCTTGTACAAAACTCACAAAATTTTAAAAAATTACGATACAAACTTTGTTTTGCGTAGGTTATTTAGGGTTTTATTTATTTATTTATTTATTTATTTATTTTAGAGAGAACCGGGAAATCACTTCACTAGAATTAAAGTATAGTAATATTTGAAGAACCATTACCACCTACGTCATAAAACATGAGAAAGATAGGTGGGTCAATATTCTTGCAGTCATCGCCGTTCTTACTGAAAACTATGGTTACCCTTACAATATTAAAGTTATAACTCCCTTCCATTCACACGCATAAGCATACACGCTCGCGATAGTTTATACAGGTTCATTGATATATTGATAAATGTGTGAATGCAATGCTGTCATATTTTAATATTGTTGCGGTGGAACCTCTCAGTGACAAAGTAACTCCCGTTTTCAGTAAGAAAAATGATTACTGCAAAAATATTGACCCACCAAACTCTGCCGTTTTTGTTTTGAACATACTATGTCCCTTAAGGCCGTAGGCGATCACAATCACTGCAGATTCATTTACTTACTTTAAAGGTAGTGAAGTGCTTTTCCGGTTCTCTCGCAAGTTTTTTATTTATTTTTTTACTTTTTATGAAACCCACGTAAAAAAGAAAGAGCTTGTGTCGTACAGTTTCCTAAGTTTATGGGCGTGGAAAATAAATTTTATCATTGTTTTAATAAATACTAATAAAGCAGGCACTATATATATAATGATGCGTGTTTCATTAATTAATATAGATAAGTTTTGTCTATTTATTTTATGTAAATTCTTTTCATATCGTCTGATAAGCTTAATAGCATTATCGTTGAAAGAAGAAAGAAAATCACAATATTGATACATTTTTTTTTTCCTATCCGAGATTTTGTCTTACATCAGCCATTATCGAAGATGACAAGTATATTAAGTGTATTAAACAGTTTGCGGACGAACAATAGTGGTAGTTTGTTGTGTTTGCATGGACGATTTTCAAAGCAACGACGAACACGTGCGTACGGGTCACTGGAAGCGAAAATCGCACCAAAGCTTATGATGTCACACATGATCACGCGAGAGTGGAAGCGAAAAGTATTAAGGATGGAAAGCCTTTTAGATAACCAATCGCTTCTGTTATCTATTATAGTCATTTAAGAATGTTTGTAGAGATTTAGTAGTTTATAATGTTCAGGTTAGGTTTCAACGGTTTTATGCATATGGCTTCGAGAATTTTTTGTTTTGTTTAATGTTTTCATATATATATATATTAAAAAGGGAAATAGAGTTGTTCCAACGAGAGAAATTGGTGTAGAAGAAAAATTGTGAGAAGCCGTGAAAATTTTGTTTAAAGTGTAGATTTATTGTTGTTGTTATTATACATGTTATGATACATTAAGTGTCCATAATGTTATTTGTGATGCTCCACACGTTTCGAGTCTAAAGTTGACTCTCTTCAGGTGAATTTGCGTATCGATATCCGTTTGCTTTTCTGATAGCTAAGGTATCGTGTATAAATGGATAAATAAATTGAGGTGGTTGAGGGGTTGGCGGTTTTTCACATTGGTTCGTTATGTTTCTTCTGGACAAGGTATCGTGTGTAAATAGATAAATAGATAAATAAATCAAGTGGTGACCCACAGGTTGATGAGATTGTGGGGTCGGGGTTTTTCACATTAGCACGTTAAGATATTTTTTCTGGCTGCGCCTTGCTTATCGAGGAGTGTTTCACTGACTTAAGAAATTGGTTTAAAATTGTTTTCTATCTGTCATCTGGTTCGTTTTATTGCTTTGGGGATACTCTGCGTGTGTGTGCGTGTGTGTGTGCGTGTGTGCGCGTGTGTGTGTGTGTGTGCGTGCGCGTGCACGCGCGTGTGAGAGAGAGCTTTTTTATTTCATCTTCATGCTTTAAAATTGTTTTTTATGTGTCATCTGGTTTTTTTCTTGCATTGGGTATACTATTTGAATTGTGTGTGTGTGTGTGTGTGTGTGTGTGTGTGTGTGTGTGTGTGTGTGTGTGTGTGTTTTAGGTTTTTCATGTTGTTTTGTTAAGCGAAGGCTTGTATTTTTTATGAATATTTTTTATTGCATTATGAGGTTGTTATAATCTGCATTTTGGTAGATAAGTATTACTTTGAATTTATCTTCACTGCATTCATGCAAATGTTGGGAGACATACAAATTTCTGTTATTTGCTATTTTGTTATTACCTTTGTGAGGGGCAACCCTTTTATTAAGGCACTGTGTCGCCCCCACCTATATTTTTGCGCATTTATCGCATTTTAGAGCGTAAATTATATTTTTCGATTTGCAGCTCAGATCTGTTTTTATTTCGAATGTAGATGCGTTTTTCTTCTATTGTTATGTTGCATACTTTTTGGTTGCATTTTCTGACCCCCACTGTCTTGCATGTTGTTCAAATTTTGATGTGATTAGGATGTCTGTTAAATTTTGGGGCTGGCGTTGGCTATTAATTGTTTTAGTTGTCTTTAAGATTTCCTTTATTTTTTCATTATTATTGAGTAATTTCACGTGGGAGCTTTGTGAATAATTATGGATTGTTTTTGTTGTGTGTAGAAACGTATGCTAATATGTTTTCATTTTTTCATGTTTTTCTTGTTGCTTTTTGGATTCCGAAGGGATTCTAATGGTATTTTTCTGATAGTTGGAAACCCTTGTTTATTAATGGAGTTGGGTTAACCTCTTATTTGTAATGTTTTTTGTAGTTCCTCTAGGCGTATTTTACAAAGAGTTCGTCAGCTACTATTGTGAAAATTGTCGTGCTAGGAAATAGGGAATGGATTTTAAGCAACTTTTAGGATGGTGACTCTTGAAATAGAGATATTGTTGGGTGTCTGTGGGTTTATGGTAAATGTCTGTGATGATGTAATTGTTTTTGTTATTTATGAGTATGTCTAGGAATGGTAATTCTTTATAATTATATTCTAGCGTGAAATTGATTTGGGGTGCAAGTGTTGTTGTATATTGTGTAGATTATTTATGTCTCCCATAATGATTTACAAAGGGTAAAACAGTCACCTAGAAATCTCTTCCATGATTTACTGAATTCTGATTTTATGTTTTCCCCAAATTTATGTTCTATTTAGTTGTATAATCTTTCTTCTAGATATGCTAGGGCGAGTGCTGCCATTTTTGTTCCCAACGCGGTACCAGTTGTTTGAATATAATATTCGTTGTTAAGTTAGAAGGAATCGTTTTTCTAAAATAAGTTCCATACTTTGTATAATAAATTCATTTGTGAAGCTTGTGGGAAGTATTTCTGAGTATTTCTTTATCTAAAATGTAATGGCTTGTTTTCCTAGTTCATGGGGTTTGTTGGTGTACAGGTTGTTCATGTCAAATGTCATTATGAGTGTACCTGAGTCTACTTTTTGTGGTATGAAGCTTAGGAAAAGTATGCTGTCTCTGATGTAACTTTTTATTTTTGTGGTGTATTGTTGTAATATTTTATCAATTAAGTTGCTCAGTTTGCTTGTTGGGCAGGCTAGCCCTGCTAAAATTGGTCTAAATTTACGCTCACTAGGGTTTGGGGTGTGAATATATACCTCTTTTTGTTCCTAGATAGCTTCTTTAATTATGTTTGATTTGTGTATCTTTGGAAGTCCGTAAAAATTACTGATTTTTGAAGAAAAGTCTGTAAGAAAATCTTTTTCTTTTTTCCTTAGTATTCTACTGTCTGTAAGGCAGAATTCTTTTTTTATTTTTGATGTGATGTTTTCATCTATATTCTGGCTAATTATTTTGTAGTTATTTTCTTCTTCTAGCATATCTTGCATATTTGTTTTGTAATAAGTTTTATCCATAATGACTACAGCGCCGTCTTTGCTTCCTTTATTATTAAATCGTTGTTCTCAAGGATGTTTTCTAATGCTAGTATTTGCTTGTGTATGAGATTGTTATGGGGGCTGTGTTTCTTTAAAAAAACCTGTGTCACAGATTTTTTTAAAGAATATCTTCATTTCATTTCAATTATTGTTCTTGTTAGGGCAATATTTAGATTTGCTTTTTACTATTGAGTTATCGGTAGTATTGTTGTTGTTGTGTAAAAGAGAGTCAACATTACACTCGAAACACGTGTTGTGTCACAAATACCATTATTGACACTTAATGTATAATAACATGTATAATAACAACAACAACAATAAATCTACACTTTACACAAAACGTTCACGGCCTCTCACACTTTTTGTTATATATGGCTCAGTGATTTCACTGACTGTAATGACTGGGTGAAGAGGAAGGAAATAGGCAGGTCCTATAAATAAGTATTTCTGGGTTAGTCGTTTTCTATTACTATTATTTTTAGATTGGATAATGCCAAATTTAATCTTTCCATCTTTGATGCATCTTTCACAGGCCACAGCTTCTCAGAATCAACAAAATCATCAATATGAAGTCAAAAGAGAAGCTGACTGTACAACCGAATGGCCATTTAAGTTTGAAAACTCTGGACTTTCTCTTTGTTCTCAAGATGGTGAATCTAGTCCTGCTGAAAATGAGACGACACTGAAAAATATCAATAAAACAATAAAATATACAATAAAACAAAAGTAAATTACAAATAAGTAAAATAAAATTGCTAACGGTGGGGAAGGAATCGTTGCGGACAACTGAGTTGGATGTTGTGGATTTAGCTTAATATATGATAAATTTAATTCTTTTGTTGGGGTCTGTCGGAGAGATATTAGTGTTTAAGAGTTTTTTTAGGATATTTTCATCTAGTTGGTAGTTGGTGTGCATTTGGCTACGATTATATATATATTACGCTAAATCCCCCACCATTAGCGATTTGCAAAAAAACAATGTAGTGTATAAATTCACATGCCCCTTTTGAGAATGTATCTCTAACAAACTAAACAATACCTACATTGGACATACTACTAACTCGCTTTCGCGGAGATTTACATTGCACTTAAATGAAAATTCTAACATATTCCGACATTTAAAACACCACGGCTATCAACACACACTTCTTAGGAAAACACTTGTTGAAAATACGCATGTACTTAGACATAAAAATAATAAACGAAAACTTAAAATTCTGGAAGCTATCTACATCAAACAGTTTAAACCTAGCCTAAATAAAATAAATTTCGACACCTCTACTAACATACTTCAATGCCTATAATCGACTGGAGAGGTCATAGTGATTATACTTGCCCCCTACACCATAGTAGCAGCAGTTCCCAGACCAATCCCTCATGCCACTATACACTCAATTGACCAAAAACCCACTACCACCATTCCTTCTCGGCCTACAGCCATGTGCGACACAAAAAATGGACCTGTCTAATTTTCTCTGTATAACTCCACTCTGTTAATAATAATTTAAATGTGCTGTGTTAACTGAACATTAAATGTTCATCTTTTGATAATGGCTTATGTAAGCCGAAAGCTCAGACCTGATAAAAACTCAACAATTATTGCGATTTCTTGTCGTCTTTCCATGACAACACTATCAAGCTAATCAGATCATACGAACGTATCTTACACAAAATAAATGGACAGAACTTGTTTATATTATTCAATGAAACCTATATATATATATATATATATATATATATATATATATATATATATATATTTCCTGTTTAGGATACGGTTTTCGGTTTTCTCTTTTCTAATCTTCTCACTTTATTTTTCAATTGGAATAGATAGATAGACTAAACTATCGCCCGCTTCACACTCCACCCATATCTATTGAACAGGTGAACAGGCTCATCCCTTGTTTCCTGTTTAGGATGCGGTTTCCGGTTTTCTCTTTTCTAATCTTCTCACTTTTTTTTCAATTGGAGTAGATAGACTAAACTATCGCCCGGTTCACACTCCACCCACGTCTTCTGAACAGATGAAGAGGCTCATCCCCTGTTCCCTGTTTAGGATATGGCTTCCGGTTCTTTCTTTTCCAATCTCTTCACCCTTATGTAACCCTCTGCACATCAGTGGCGTTACCGCCTTGCTTGGGGTGAGATGATTAAAAAAAATAATAATAATAATCAAAATAGACCAGCACACTGTTGTATCAAAAAGTGTTTATATTGTAGACCTTTTGAATATTTTCTGTTTGTAAACGAATTATTACGTAACCGAGGTTTCTACTTTTCGGTGTCTGCAGGCGATGTACAATAAGTGAATTTATCGTTTTTCAAAAAACGCTCACGAAACAGGGATCTTTTATGAATGCGCAATTTTCAAAATTAAGAAAAGTTACTAAAAGGTCTTAGAACATAAATGAAAATGGTCGATATATATATATATATATATATATATATATATATAGAGAGAGAGAGAGAGAGAGAGAGAGAGAAAGAGAGAGAGAAATATAAAGAATGAAACCGAGATAAGATTTAAATAGGATGATAGAATGTGGGGAAGAGAAAATAATTAAGACAAACTCTCGGTATGTCTGTTTTACATATCCTTCTATTCTTCTGACCTGGCCTGTCCCTCTTTTCTTCTTTCTCAGTTTTTGTTTTCTCACGCACAATCACACGCACGCACATATACCGCAATGCAGATGAACTTTCAAACTTATACCCACGTCTTGCAAACAAATGCAATTAGACAAACAAATGATGTCATCTCTGTAAAATGGTCGACCAGAAAAAATAATTTTCTCCCAACAAAATGATACAAGAAATGCCTTTTTTTTTTTTGGCTTTCTTTTCCAAAAAGTGTTTATCGTTTTCAGAAGAGAATGGAATGAATTTGCACAGTGAGCAAAACCCTCGGAAAGACAGCAGTTAAACACGTGTTGACGTCCTATATGAGAGACGGAAAAACTAATCCACAGACTGGTAGGCAATTTTTTTCGTCCCGTGTCACTTTAGGACGCAGATGATCATAACTCTACACAGATTTCTTTTTTGCTGATATTCGTACCTTTCCCAAGTGCCTCATGTGCTGCAAACTGGCGTGAATCATTGAGAAAGTCAGTGTCGTAGTTTCTCGTTTCATTTTTTACGGTTTCGCATACATAAATTTTCTTCTCTTGGGTTAGTTGCCATACATGATGATAGAACAATCCTGCTAGTTAGTTCAATGCAAGGGTGGAAAGGCAAGACGAACTCATAATTTTACAAAGAACACGTGACAAAAGAACCACAAATACGATACTATCTATCTATCTATCTATCTATCTATCTATCATGATCTTTACATCTATCTTTCTACGTATCAATCTATATATCCATAAAGCTCTTCATATCAATCTGTCTTTTAATATAGATAGATAAATTTTATTGCACTACAAATAGATGAACAGATATGAAGCGCCTGATAGATAGATAGACTTTATATATATATATATATATATATATATATATATATATATGAATATTTCTGCATGTCTGTGTATGTGTCTGTTTGTCTCCATTATAACAAAACCTACTCCTCCAAAAGCCTTAGTCCGATTTCAACCAAAATTAAGTCACTTGTCGAACATGACATGAACCTTTGATGCAAGCAAAAAATTTTCGAATCAATTTACAAAGTAGAATTTACGAACACTTCTCCTCCAAGACGCCTAATGAGAATTTAATTTAAATTAGATAACTTATAGATCAAGTTCTGAAACTTTGATGTACACAAAAGTTTTTTGAATCAATGTACAGAGTTTGTCAAAAATGAATGACAAACATAATTTCAGATGGTCTTTTGTGCTCTTTTATAAATTTTTCCAAAGTGCTTTAATCAAACTCAACCAATATTGAGTGACTGGTAGATCAAGTTCCGATGCCTTGATATGCGAACAAAGCTTTTAATTGACACACATGGTGCGGCAAAAAATAATAGAAAATGTTGCTTTTTGCGATCGTTTATTACTCCAAAACACTTTATTCCAAAAAAGATCGGGTTTATTTTGTAACTTCTGTTTCATCATATACCATAACAATTTCACATTTTCTACAAGGTGCCAACCCATCCGAAGTTGCAAGTATAATGCATCCACTTCTTCTGTATCACAACGTCATCGCACTAGATTAGAGTTTCTCGTAATGCCCGCCTTCGTTCTTCTCATTGTACATACATCATTCCTGCTTATTGGCAAAATTGATCAAGTATGAATCAAGTATGAATCAAGTATGAATCCCGTTTTACAAATTAAACAATACCCAATAATTACTTCGCATTTTTTAAACTTAAGTTTCAATGGCAATTTCCTATTGAAGCATTTTGAATAAGTACTTGACTTTATCGTTTCAGTATAAACACTCAAAATCCCGAGAAACGCCGTGCTATAGAGCTAGTATATATATATATATATTGACGTATGTGTGTTCTGATGCAGTGGATATCGGCTCGGAAAGAGACATCGGTGAGCCGAGTTCGTTTTCGGGTCAAACACTCTGCATTCACTTACGCACTGGTCCACTTGGGAAAGGTATTAATCCGCCCCTTTCCTCTAGTTATGGGTTAAATATCTGAAGTCTGCTGTTCATGCAATCCGTGGCAAACTGCTGCACCGATTGTTTGTTATCAGCAGTTCCAAAAAGTGTGGATGGTGTTACACAAGCCTTCACCACTTAGAACAATTCTTTGTGTGGTTGTCTAAGTTAGACGCTCATAAGTCGAAATCAACGGGAGAGTCAATAATATATATATATATATATATATATATATATATATATTGTAAGTTTGTTATTACAGTGGTTTATAAATCCATATCACGACACAAAAATGTTCATGTTTCAGAACAAAACTGTTCCTTTTCAGGTGATATATTAAAATGAGTGGTGAAAATGATATCAACGTTGGTATATGCACTTAACTATCTTCAAAAACAACACGTACCGAAACCAAACATCCCTTTCTGCATATTTTTGAAAGTTAAAGGACAAAAGCAAAACCCCCAAAGTTAAATGAAAAATTCTGGGAAAAACAAGTATCTGTAAGTCGTTCTACGACATCTGCCCTTTGCCCCTGATTTTAAGGTTCCCTAAAAATGATGAACTATTAAAACGAATTGACAGATTTATGTAAACATCGAAAATATTTTTCGTTACAATTTAATTAATCATTTCATAACTTGTGCTCCAATATAACTTAAAAATTAAAATTGAATTTACTAACATAAATGGTCCACAAATTACTAGTTGGTTTCCAGAACTACACAATATACCCTGGTATACTTAAATTATTCAGTTCAAATTCTAACCTAAAAAAAATTCCAAAAAAACAAATATCTTTATATTTAATTATTTGCAATGTTTCGTTGATAGCTTGTGCTCTAATATAACTTTAAAATTGTTTTCCCAAAATAAATGATCCAAACAATACTTAATTTGTTTTGTAATCTGTAATATACCTTAGTATATCATAATTAATAAAATCCTGATTCTAAACCCTAAATCTAATTTTAAAAAACACCTTGAAGTTCAGCCTGCTGTAAAAGATTACTGTCTGCCAATTTAAATAATGTATGTTCCCACAATGTATTTTAGATAAAAAATTCTATTTTAATTGATAAAAACTACAATGTTTCTTTTATAACTTATGCTCTAATATAACTTTAAAAATATTAATTATTTTACTAATTAAAAGACCCACACAGTACTTAATTAGCTTTCTTAACTCCAACATACTTGAATAGACCATAATCATTAGTCATAATTATAAATAAACATTCAGCCCTTTTACTCATGAATTAAGTTTAAAAAAATCAAACGTGCTGTTAAAAATTATTTACCTATTTATGTATTGTGGGGTCCCACTATGTACCTTACTCAGACAAAATAATTTTCTTTAAAATTAATTAATTACAATGTTTCATTTATAACTTATGATTTAACATAATTAAATATTGAAAATTATTTTACTAAAAAATGATCCACAAAATACTTAATTGTTTTTCTTAATACAATATAACTAAGCCTAACATATATATTTAATCCTAATTCTAACCTAAACTTTCCAACACCTTTACTCATAGATAGTAGTTAAAAAATCTATTAAATTAAAAAGAATCCAACCTCCTGTAAAAATCAATGTCTACCCATTTTAAAAAATCTAAAGTCCTACTATGTATCTTACCCAGACAAAATTAAAAAAGACATGTCTAGATCCAAGCCATCCTGCCCCCTTTCATAACTCAAATATTTAATCTCCATGATTACATAATTCTCAATTTGGATTTAACAATATTGAAACACCTAAAGCGTTTCCTCCAACTACCACTCCCATATTTTCTAAATAACGATGAATTCATCTTATATTTTAAAAATAAATAATTTTCACCATATATTTTAACATATCGCCTGAAGAGGAACAGTTTTGTTCTGAAACAGAAAAATGTTTGTGTAGTGATATAATGCTTTTATAACCATTGTAATAACAAAATTACAATATTAAGCTCTAATCTCTATCGAGCACTCTTTATAAAAGTAAATGCTTGAACAGTGGGTTTTTAATCTACGAATTCTTTCACTTTTTGTAATAATTATATATACATTAAAATGATTAGAAACTCGAATAAGATGTGGATAAACGCTGATAAGTCGAGTAATATATATAAAATAGAGCCATCTGAATACCATAAACTCATTCTTAAGAAATTCTCTAGTACTTATAAAAAGATAATAATGATTGTATGTTGTCCACAATTAATGAGAAAACTGCTACATTGGCAAAGATATCGCGGATAGAATGGGAAATATCCAAACAAAAAACACATATTTACTTTTTAAGTACCACAAACCAAATTTCGAGAATAGCCTGCAAACTAGAATAATCAATCCCTCTAAAACTGAATTAGGTTTAGTTTATAGTAAGATAATTAAAAAGATTGTAATATCAGTATAGGAAAATCTCAATTCCAATTTATGGTAAGATTATTCTGATACTATAACATAGTTCCAAAACATTCCGAATAAGAAAAAAGCCTAATTTTTACAATTTGATATAGTAGACTTTTATCCTTCCATTTCATACAATTTATTAATTAATAGTTTAAACTATGCTAGAAACTTCACAGATATTTCTAACAATGAAATAGATATTATATTACTTCTAGAGAATCTCTGCTAGTATATAATGACTCTACCTGGATTAAAAATAGTAGCAATAATTTTGATGGAGGCTTATGATTCAGCTCAAATCTGATTGGAATATATATATAATATACTCTCGGTAGAATTGTTGAGCCCAGTCAAGTAGGTATCTACCGGGACGATGGTCTTATGTATATCCCTGACACTAATGGCCTCCAGATATTAAGAATCTCTAAAAAAAAGTTATTAGAGCTTTTAAAATGCTGGGCTTCAAAATCGAAATTTCATCTAATCTCAGAATCGTTAATTGTTTTAGATATAAACTTTAACCTATCCAAAAATGCATTTAAACCGTATAAAAAAGTAATCAATCTCCTATCTATATTACTGTTAATTCTAATCAGCCTAAATCTCTCATAAAACAAATAACCAAAACAGTCAAAATTAGAATTAATAAACTATCTTTTAATAATGAAATATTTGATGAGAATAAAATAATATACAATGAAGCCCTAAAGAAGAGTGAGTTTAAAGATGAAATATTACACGAAGAAAAATTGAAAGACAAAACTAAAATCAAAAGTAAAGTTAGAAAAAAATAATATGGTTCAACTCTCCTTTGTGCAAGATGTCCAATGTAAACATAGGTAAATATTCTTTAAATCTAGTTAGCAAACACTTCCACCCAACACCGCCCCTTAAGTAAATTGTTCAATAAAAAACTCTTAAAATTAGTTGTTCTACTACAAAAAACATGCAAAACATAGTCAATTCACATAATAACAAATTACTTCGAAACTTAGCAAACCATCGGTAGACAAGCATCAATAAGACTAATTGTCTCGTTGATGGCAGGGGTAATTCTGAAAAACGTATCTATGAAACCACTATTTGTCTAGTGGAGGATCCCAACAATAAAAAAGTTTATATAGGGATATCTGCAGGTAGCTGGAAGCAGAGACTATACAACTAAAGACAATCTTTCTCCGACGCCTCCTTGAAAAATCAAACTGCCTTATCTAAACAATATTGGAATATCAAAGACGGAGGATTTACCCCACTGGTCAGATGGAAGATTGTGAAATACGCCAATACTCACAACAGTTTCAGGGCTAAGTGCAATTTATGCTTGGAGGAGAAATTAATGATTATAATTTATAATTACTTTATTTTATATAAATTTCAATAAATTACTACTGGTGGTTATATTGTAATTTCCATTAGGATGTAGGATTTATTATTTATTTTTCACCGCTAATAAACACTAGAATCGGTATATTTTAATTTAAGAGAAAATCTCATAACGTGCTTCTAAGAATGAATATTAATGTAATAGACGTTGATTTTATATATGAAATGTATTTCAAGTTATTTTAATTTAAATTCTTTTCTATATCGTTCTAATTTTTATCTCTTTCTTTTTATTTTCCCCCTCCCCTCTTTTATGTTTATCTTTCTAGCGTTTCATTTTTAATTTTTTATTGATTTAATTATTTTAACTGAATTTTTTTCAAAAGTAATTGGGTATTTTGGGTTTCTAGTGGGAGTAGTTATTTTTTCAAAATGCATTGAAATTATGTTGCACAATTTAGTTTTGTACCGTAGATGTGCGTTGTGGTCTAGTGGATATCGACTCGGAACGCAAAATCGGTAGAGCCGAGTTCGAATTCCAGTTGAATTCGTTGCAATTATATACGCACATATACCCTTGGGAAAGGTATTAATCCGTCTCTTCCTTCCAGTTATGGGTCAAATAACAGGACAAATGGGGTTCTATAGCCTTGGTTGGCAACCAGTCTACCGCAAAAAGCAATGGCAACCTACTGCGGGACAATCTTATACCCAGTCAGTCATGTCTCTTTCGAGACATGATCGCCCAAGCGTGTTTCAAGTATGGCACTTTAACTGACTGACCGTAGATATATCCCGTTAAATTTGACATGTACGTTTAATATCATATTGCAACTAAATTTTCCACCTCAGGTTAATATTAGTAGTAGTAGTATTATTTTTATTATAATTATCATTACGTCTGAGAGAAATTTTGTTTGATACATACTTGTATATATAAATGCATGTGTATGTAAATAGTATACATATATATATATGTATGTGTATATGTATATATGTTTGTATAAATAGATTTGTTATCTCTTTATTGTTTTATTTATTATTATTATTATTATTATGATCTATTGATAAATATTTTAGATAATCTTTATGATTGTATTTTAATAAATTATATTTTCCTATTCAGAGTTATTATTTTAACTATAGTTAGAATAAATTACTACTAGTAGTTATAATGTAATTTATGTTAGGATATATGCTTTATTTTCACTATAAATATTCCCTATAGTCGGTATGTTTTAATTTAAGGGTAAAAATCGCTTGTAACCTTTCTAAGAATGAATTATATACGTCGGTTTCGATCTAGCGTTTTTTTTTGGGGGGGGTATTATTTTAAAATCCGTTCTAGCGTGATTGCTTCTTTTTTCTTTCTTTCTTTTTGTGTATTTCCCCATTCTGTTAAGTTTCTAAAAAATTGTCCTGTTTCTCTAGTCATATTTTTAAATTTGGTATTTTAAATTATTTTAAAATTATTTTAAATTAGCATTAATTTTGCAATTAGTTATTTTTGCAATAGTTATTTTTTCAAATTGTGTTAAAATTATGATGTTATACTTTTTTTTTTTTGTACCATTCCGGTATATTTGAAATTAAATTTCATAATTAAATTTTTCCAGGTTTTTTTATGAAAACAGGGGTTTTGAAACTCTATTAGGAAAATGGTGTCAACATTTATTTCTCGTGATACGGTATTTCCTGTTGTTGTATCTCTTTGTCCTTTCTTTTTCTCTTCTTGCTTTCCATTCTGTTTTTTCTGTTTCTCCTTTTTTTCTTTTTTTTTCTTTTTCAATTTTTTTCTTTTCTTTGCATTAATCAATCGTCTATATTTTCTTTATTCTCGCTTTCCACTTTCTTTGGGGTACTTTTTCGAATGAGCGAGAAATTTTCGTAAATAACCGTTACAAATGTTTGTTCTAATATGGACATGTGAGCGTCTATGTAAAATTAAATAAAAGAAAAGGAATTTTTTGGGGGGTGATATTTTGATTACCTTCGGAAGTTCGGAGGACGAAATAGAAACATTCTATTCAATACTAGACAGTGCCAAGGCCCAATGTAAAAGCCAAGAAATTAGGATTATAATGGGGGACTTGAATGCCAAGGTAGGTAAAGATAGGGAAGGAAACACGACCGGCCCCTTTGGACTAGGGGACCGTAACGAACGAGGAGAAAAATGGGTCCAATGACCAGATAATTGCTAACACCTGGCTTAAAGAACACCCACGACGACTATGGACATGGAGAAGTCCAGAAGGAGACACGAAGAACCAAATAGACTACATAATTATAAACAAGAGATTCAGGAACGCAGTGGTCCAATGCAAAACATCCAGGTGCCGACTGCGGAAGAGACCACGTCCCAGTCATCTGCAAACTAAGGGTAAAACTCCGAAGACTAAAGAAGCCCAGCACATCACCAGGGCTGCAATACGACACGCTCGTGAATGATCGCACTCTGCAGAAAGAATACAATAACAGCGTGAGAAAGAAATATGAAGAACAAATTGGAAAAGGGCACTCAAAACGGAATTTACTAAAGAAAGTGATGGTGGCCTCAGCGAATAACATAGCCCCAAACGAAATCAGACGCAGAATAAAAAATGAGTGGATGACCGAAGAGATTCGCCACATGATGCAAAGGAGACAAAAAATAACGCCAAGACATGGAGGAGAGTACAAGAAACTTCACAGGGAAATAAGAAAGAAATGCAGACAAGCTAAAGAGGAATGGCTCAACAACAAATGCGCAGAAGTAGAGGGGCTGAGCAGGACCAATAAAGCAGAGATGCATAAAGAGATAAGAGAACTGACAGGACAAAAAACCTGCTCCTCAACAGAATGCATAAAATCCAAGGATGGAACAATCATATTGGAGAAAGAGGAAATACTCCTGCGATGGGAAGAGTATCTAAAGGATCTTTTTTGCGACAGGCTAGAACAACCGAGAATACACAAGGAGATGGATGGACCGGAAATACTAAAATCCGAAGTGGAAGCTGCAATGGCCAAAATGAACAGAAATAAAGCAGCTGGTCCAGACGGCATAGTGATAGAGCTACTGATAGCCCTTGGAGAATATGGCATAGGAAAAATTACCGACATAATAAACGAAATTTATAGCAGTGGAATAATACCAGACGACCTATGCACTGCCGAAGAAACCAGGTGCAAACGAGTGTGAACTACACAGAATTATCAGCTTAATGAGTCACATTACAAAACTGATTGTCAGAATCCTAATGAATAGAGCGAGAAGCAGAATCAGGCCAGAGATAGGGCAGGAACAGTGATGGTTCGTGAAAGAACAAGGAACGCCATATTCATGATTAGGATGCTCTCCGAAAGGGCAATACAAATGAAGAAAGACTTATACCTATGTTTCATTGACTATACGAAGGCATTCGACAAGATACAACACAAGGAATTGTTGGAGATGCTCGTCAGCCTAGATATTTTCGGGAAAGACATAAGAGTAATCAAGAATCTGTACTGGCAGCAAACGGCCTGCATACGGACAGGTAACGATCTCAGTAGATTTACAAAGATAGAAAGAGGCGTAAGACAAGGATACGTCTTTTCACCGGATTTGTTCAACCTGTACAGCGAGAATATTTTGAGGACCCTAGACGACACGCCAGGATTTGCTATTGGAGGCCACAACTTGAACAACATAAGGTATGCAGATGATATAGTGCTGATTGCAGACACGGAAAGAAAACTGCAGGACCTCTTACAGAAGGTAGCGGTGGAGAGTGACAAAAAAAGGACTACAAATAAATTTTAAGAAAACTGAATCATGGTCATCAGAAAAAAGTGCAACCCAAAATGCCAAATACAGGTAGAGGATACCAGAATCAAGCAAGTACAAAAATTTAAATACATAGGGAGTGTTCTAACAGGAGATGGAAAGTGCGACACAGAGATCAGAAGGCGAATTGGCATGGCAAAGGACGCGTTCCAGAAGCTGAGCAAAATACTAACACACAGGAAAATTTCACTAGAAACAAAGAAAAGAGTGCTGGATTGCTATGTGATGTCAGTTCTTCACTACTGCAGTGAATGCTGGACAATATCATCGAAAATGAGGACAAAACTGGAAGCAGCGGAAACGTGGTTCTACAGAAGGATGCTGCGGTTATCGTGGACTGACATGCAAGCAACGATGAGGTGTTGGAAAGAATGGCAACCAAAAGGAAATTAATACCGAGCATCAGGAAGAGACAACTGAAGTTCCTGGGACACGCAATGAGGAAGGAGAGCCTGGAGAACCTGATACTTACTGGCCAGATAAAGGGAAAGAGAGACAGAGGAAGGCAGCTGATAACATATTTGCAGGGCCTGGTCGGGTGGATGACGGAACGGGGGTTGCCAGGAATAACAGGAACAAACATACTAAGGGCCACAAGGGATAGGGAGACGTGGAGGGCCATGATCGCCTACGTCCTGAAGGGACAGGGCACATAGAAGAAGAAGAGGAATGTTGTACCATTTGGGTTTGACGAGCCGCGATAATAACATCAAAGCGGTGAAATATGTATTTTCCATAGTAATAATCGAAAATCCTTTATAAAAATATATATATATATAATAATACATATATATATATATATATATATATATATATATATAACGACAGATAGATAGATAGATAGATAGATAGATCCTACTATTGCATAACATTCGAAACCAAATTTCCTTAACATCATCAGATGGCGTTGACGGAAAGCCCAATTTTTGATAAGAGTAACGATATTCATTTGGTAAAGTTTAGGACTGTCAGGAAAATAGCCCTGATAGGTGAGAACACCATGACGGTCATCTCACGAACATTTGAAGTTGGCATGAATCTACTTAGGTCAAGAGGAAACTCTTTGCGCTTATTAACGCTCTATCTCCACCCTTGATATCGAGCACTTTACGATAAAAAAACATATTTGCCAAAATCTATTTCATCAATAAAACACCAATAAAAAAACAACAATCTTGGCTTTGAACATTATCATATATATATATATAGAGAGAGAGAGAGGAGTGAAAGAGGGAAACAATAACACATTTACTACCTCCTCATATAAAAAAAACAACCATCAAAAGCCCTTGTACTCTCAGCTATATGAGTGAACGCCCTAACTACTACAAAGTAGCACTTATAATATTTAATTTAATTATTTTGTACTAATATATCTTCCGTTGATCCTAATAAAAAATTAAAATTAATATTATATTATGAAAAAATACAATACTACTAATTTAATTATCCGTAATTACTCCTCCCTACCAACTGATGTGTTACGTAAACCTAAAATTACATATCAATTTAAATGTCCGCTTAGAGAATATATCTCCGACAAAAAATACAAAAAAAAAACAAATAAATATGTCCGATTTTGAACAACTACATGAACAAGACGTCTTACGTTATACCTGTCTTACCATTTGTCCATTTCTAGACATCGACAACATTTCTGTGTACATTCAGTCAGTTAAGTGCCATACATGATACACACTTGGGCGATCATGTCTTGAAAGAGACATGACTGACTGGGCAGAAGATTATCCCGCAGTAGGTTGCCATTGCTTTCTGCAGTAGATTGGTTGCCAACCAAGGCTATAGGACACCAATCTGTCCTATTATTTAACCCATAACTGGAAGGAATAGACGGATTAATACCTTTCCCAAGGGTATTTGCGCGTAAGTGAATGCAATGAATTCTTCTGGAATTCGAACTCGGTTCACAATATATAAAAATAATGTTTGATAACACAAGTATCCTACACCCAGAAAACAACAAGAGCAAACTACAGATCCACGATGCAATATTCATTAAAAAAATAGCCGTTAATTAATAGAATCAGCAATGAATACTGTAGTAATATTCTAAAATGTTTATAAAAAGAACAGTTTTTTCATGCTTCAACACGTCTATGACCATGACATTACAACATAAAAAAATTCCATTTTGCATAATTTTCATATTTTTATGAACGCTAAGCAACTTGTCAACCGTTATATTTGACGCAAGAAATTTACTGTAATATTTAGCAACACATTTTTGCAGCTATTTTTTGTGACCACACCTCACACCCTTGAAGTTGATCGCGGAAGAAGATTGAAAGTACTTGGGGACATCAAGAAATGAAGAATAAAATCATCTGTCAACGTTACAGCTCATTTATTACACCTTTTAATTATAATACGCAAAAGATTATCCGTGAACGGATTTTATTTTAAAAAAAGCAGACACAATGTTTGCAGTTTATTTAATATTTATATATATATAGGGTTGGTATGGATAGAACAAAATTCCGATATCCAAAAGAAATCACTATTCTTAAAAGATTGTCCAATACAAAGTAGAGAAAATAACATTTATTTAAAATTTATAAGTATGTTATAACATCGCTACAGGCAGTTAAGTGCCATACGTGATATACGCTTTGGCGATCATGTCCCGAAAGAGACATGACTGACTGGGCAGAATATTATCCTGCAGTAGTTTGCCATTACTTTCTGCTGTAGATTGGTTGTCAGCCAAGGCTATAGAACTCAATCTGTCCTGTTATTTCCCAAGAGTTTTTGCTCATAAGTGAATGCAAAGAATTCAACTGGAATTCGAACTCGGTTCCCAGATTTCTCGTTCCGAGCCGATATCAACCGCAAGAGAACGCACATCCGCAACATCAAAGAAGCTATTTTGTTAATACACTTATTGTCTCCTGTCAAGTGATGGTGCTGATTCCCTCAGCACCAATACTTGACAAGACTTGAAACCAAATATCTATTTGTAGTGATGACATAACATTCTTATGTTATAAAATTTAAATATATATATATAAACATTTTAATTTTAATTTTTTAACCGAGTACCTTTAAGTGTCATCTCAGTCAGCCGTTATCAACTGTTGCGCATGTAGACCTATTTCTGAAAATACCTTTGACCTTTCCCTATTTGCTCAATCTTTATGTGATTTTCCTCATACACCATTCAATATAAGATCTCATATGATTAAAAATGCCCTATTTAATGTTGGCTGCTTCCACTGTATTTCCAAGGTTTACAGAAATTAAATGGTTTGCGTTAATTTCTAAATAATATGTTCGTATGATCATTAGAATTTATTATTTTGAACGTTGTAATTGAATCGTCATTCCATGCGTTGAAATCGGTCCTTACAAACTAGGGTATGCTGGAATTAGCCAAATACATGTTCATAAACATATTAGCAGAATTTTTGATAATGACTGTCGTGAGAGTCAAATGTACTAGAATAATAAAAAAAAGAACTTTACCAATTTTAGTTATGACATAAAACTACTTATATATATATATATATATATATATATATATATATATATGTGTGTGTGTGTGTGTGTGTGTGTGTGTGTGTGTGTGTGTGTCTTAATTTTATATTTTTTAAAAATCTGACATTATCGACTTATTATAAATGTTATTTCTAGTGGGTACGCATGTTTATGTTTGTATCTTTTTATTATTATTTTTATTTTTAAGTAGTAACTTAATTACATGTACCCGGATAAAGTAACTATTGCCATGATTCTTATCAACTTTTAATTATTATGCAATATTTTTCGTTTATGTATTGTTGCATGTCCACAAGTAAAGGTAAGAAGATAATATTGTTGCGTGGCCGAATGGTTAAAATGTTAATGTTAACAACTATGAAAACCCGTTTCGAAAGTCGTCTTGCTCATATTTGTGAAAGAGGTGATTTGGGAATAATATTGGATAGAGGAGATGACACTAGCTTGAAGTACCTTTCGGGAGGATATAAAAAACCATACAAAAAGTTGATCCAGACCTTATGAATGAAGCTTGATAGAAAAAATTAATCTTATGGAGTTGATGGTTTTGCTGCTTCGAAGCTATCGTTACCAAGGGTCTGAGCGTCCTAGATTAGTCCATCTATTGTTTATTACTCATAAAACTTTGGGGTGCATATCTCCGAGGATAAAAAGTTGGTGAAGACTTTTGTTGGTCTCTGGTTCAACTGCTCCCTACACAATAATCACGGTTGCTACAATCTAGGGAGTGATGTGGCCCCCGAATTATCTGATAGCCATAACAGTTACTGCTTATGTGGCACGGTGCAGAGTCCTATTGTCAGACATAGGATCTTCCAGCAATCACCATCTTGTCTCAGTGCAGCACTACCACCTCAAGGTCTTTGATGCAAGCTTTCGTGTTGAGACTTAGGCCTTGTGGAAAGGTGAATGGAAGCACAATGTTGCCATCACTAGTTTTCATTCTAAACACCATGATGTTGACTAGATATTTGGTTTACATCACTCTCGGCAGCTACATCATTTGGGGGCACAGCAAGCCAACGGTTGTTCTGTGGGTTCAACTTCTTTAGCTTTCAGAATTTTTCTCGTCTGCGAAGTACCAAACCAAGTTAGAATGGAGGGATGCCTGCTTTTGTTTAAACGCTACTTAGCACAATCTTTGTTCTTCAAGACTTTGTGATATAAGTTCGCCCTTTCTAACCTATATATATATATATATATATATATATATATATATATATATATATATATATATATAGTCGGGCGCCCCTGCCATTCATCACAGGGTTCTCGACAGGCTCCAAAAGAGAATCTGTAACGTGATCGGTCCCGACCTAGAAGCTCGACTCCAGCCACATTCTCACCGGCGTGATGTGACTTTCCTCTGTCTATTCTATAAATGTCTTCATGGTTTCTGCTCCGCTGAGTTCAGCTCAGTGATGCCCCTCAATAAGAATTTACTCAAACAACCAGACTGGCAACAAGGTCGCACTCATTTGCAGTTAAATCAACTAAATGCAGCCACCACTTCTGCTACATCAGCTTTCTTTTTATTGCTTCCCTTACAGCTACAATCTCCAAGAATTTAAATTCAACGTCAATTCACATCTCTTGTCCACTTGACTCCAGTCCTTCTCTGGTCGTTTCCCCCATCACCTCGTGTATTATGTTCTTTTCCTTTCTCACTTTACCCTCACAACGGTTCCCATCCTTCTCTTGTCCTTTCTCTGACCCCCAACCCAGTAACTGGTTCGTGTTTCTCTTCGCTATCTCCCTGCTTAAACTTTCACTCTCCTTTTATGTAGCCCTCAGCGCACCTGTGGCGGTACCACCTTGCTGGGGATGAAACGACTAATATATATATATATATATATATATATATATATATATATATTTGTGTGTGTTTGTGTGTGTGTGTGTATTGACTGATTATTTGGTTGACAGAAAAATATAAATAAATCGAGAGAGATTATACAAGTTTATTTTGTATGTGTGCGCACAAGACTGAATACACGGGCTGGGGATGAATGCAAAATCTCAAAGACACTAATTAAATCAAGTCCAAACAGTGTCGCTGAACTCTACGCCGAGCTCGTCAAATGTGTCCATCACCGATGACAGGCCTCCTGCGCCAGACTGATACGACTTGTCGCAGTTATCATTAAGCATTACGCAAGTGGCACACATTGAAATAGCAACGTAACAAAAACAAAACTGCAATTTGACAGATTTGTAGCGAAAAACCATGTTGAAAAATTCGGAAATACAAGTCAAAATATCAGGGTCGAAGACAGGGGCACATGCCAACGACGTTTGCCAATGGCAAGAAACTCTTGATTGACACGCGAATAAGGTATATTAGAATTAGAAGACATCAGTAAACATGGTAGAATTCTACATAGTGTTATTTTTACACACTTCTCCTTGATATATATATATATATATATATATATATATATATATATATATATATATATATATGGCTTTAAAAAGAACAGACGTCATATTATTTAAACCCGAGGAACCTTTCGGCCAACTCTTATCAAGGGTTCTCGTTGGCTTTAATTTTAAGGGAAAATAAAGAAAAGGACAAGGCAAAATAAATTACTTACAATGATGGGAGACGATGGAACTCGTTTAAAAATAAATTTATTGAAAAAAAACACATAAAATGTAAGGGGGGTGTAAACATGTAATTCCACAAGAGTGTTTAAAAATGAAAAAATGTTACACTCACAGACTCACCAGCAATTGTAAGGAGCGTAAAAACCGCTCTTTCTGTCTGCACTGTCTCGGTTGATGAATTTTCAAGCAAATTGCTTCCAAAATACGAAGATGGTGGGTAGACCGAGCGCTGTGCAAGACAGTAAACCAGCTGTCCTCATATGCCGAGGCACACACTTGATTGTCCATAAGATGTTGGCCAATAGCGGAATCCAGAACAGATTGTGTTGTTCTTATAGGTCTGAGAGAGCCACTGGAACGTATATTATATATACGTATATATAATATACGTATAATATATATACTGGAACGTTATATATATATATATATTGCCCTAGGTCTACAGCAGGTTTCGGATTTTCATGCACTCTACAATCGTTAGGAGTTTACTAAGAATTGATTGTTTCATGGTCTGACATTTTGGTTCTCGCATTGTTCATAGTAGTTATTCATTATAATGTTGGAATGTTATTTTTAAGTTTCTAATAGTATAATTTGATTTGGTTCGGACTAAAACTTAAAGATGAAATTTGGAAGTAAAATTAAATTCAAATAATAGGTAAAACATTTTTATGGTAGATATTATAGTTGTCTTGTGTCTGGGTCAAGGGGGATTAATTCTTGCTTTTATTTTAGGGGAAACAAAATACATGAATAATAATAATAAAATTAAAAGCAAAAATATATACCAAAGTCTACATAGCAAAATATTTGTAAATCTGGGTTAATGTATTTGAGCAGATATTTATATTTTGTCTGCATGTGGTCATCAATACATTTCTTTTGTTTAGTAAGTGAGGCCAATTTACGTTTTTAATATAGCAAGTTTTCTAAAAGGCATAACTATTTCCTATTCCATTCTAAGATTTGTTTCTGCGATGATATGCTACGTTTATCAAATTCTAAAAGTCTGTTTTCTTCTACCCATAGTTCAGAGGTAGGATCGCCGACTGATGTCAATTCGGTCGGGTGTCAATTCTGGCTAAAAGCAATCGGATGTCTAACCGTACTGATGAGCAGCGATACAGGACTGTATGTGGATTACAAAATATTTATTTAGTTTTTGTCATAATTAAATTGGACCAGTACATAGCTGTATTAAACAGTATTCAATAAAGTTATATTTCATTATAATTACAAATGAAATATATAATAATATATTAAACTAAACAATATATATATTGTTCAGTTGTGATGATGCTTAGTGCCAATATTGTTGTTTTTTCAGTGTTTTACTGATAAAAATATATTTTGGCAAGTAGGTTTTTGTCGTAAAGTGCTTGTTATCGAGAAAGAGTGTTAATAGAATTAATGTGAAGAAATTTGTCACTTAACTGAGCAGAGTCATGCCGAATTCAACGATTCGTGAAGGCACGATTATGATGTCTTCACTCCTCAGGGAATATTTCAATATGATTTAATATATATATATATATATATATATATATATATATATTGAAATGTTGTTATTTCAATTGTTTATAAAAGTATTATATCACTACACAAAAATTTCATATTTCTGTATAATATTGTTCTTCTTCATGTGATATTTTAAAAATAAATGGTGAAAATTAATTACTTTAGAAAATATAAAATGAATTCATGGTTATTGAGAAAGTTAACAAAGGGTGGTTGGAGGAATTTAATATGATTATGGGTGAGTCGGTATTACTCAATCAAAATTGAGAATTAGATTGAACGATCAAGTTGAACATTTTGGTCTACCTTCTTTTACCCATAGCTCAGAGGTAGAATCGCCGACTGATGTCAGTTCGGTCGGGTGTCAATCCTGGCTAAAAGCAATCGGATGTCTAACCGTATGGATGAGCTGTGATACAGCGAAACAGATCTGTCTGCGGATGACTATTCTACGCTCTCACACTCTGATTGAACACTCTGGAAGAATGGTAGATTTGAAAAAAACAGTAGCTACTACTAGTATCTACGCATCGTTCATTAGAACACTCTCAGTTACTGACGTATGTGATGTGTGTTTATGACACGCTAAAAGTCTGCCTTCTTCTACCGAGCTCAGAGGTAGAATCGCCAACTGATGTCAATTCGGTCCATGTTTCAATCCTGGCTAAAAGATTGTCTAATCGTACTGATGAGCTGTGATACATCGAAACAGATTTTTTTCTGTGGCATGACTATATATATATATATATATATATATATATATATATATATATATACTATGAGTCGCTAACCCCTAAGCCATAGTCGCATGGAATCGGATAAGATAAATTTTACGTTGTTATATATAAGCGATGTATACACACGCCAGTCACCGAAAGAAATCAATTAATTGCTGAAGAGTTATGCATATATCGCATATATCGGTGGGTAGGTATGGATGGAATAAAATTCCGTATCTAAAGAAACACTATTCTTAAAATAGTGTCCAATACAAAGCAGAGCGAATAATATTTATTTAGAATTAATTACATAAATATGTTATAATATCATTACTAAAATAGCTAACATGTTTCGGCATTGCCTGTGTCTTATCAAGTAATCGTTTTTATTTCAAGTCGAATAGTTTCAAGGTTTAAAACTAGCCAAAGAGCCTTAATCAGGCAGGCATTGTTACATAGACAGTGTGGACTAATCAAAATAAAGTAATTTCTATTTTGAAGAATATGAGAACAGACTCTAAAAACAATTTATCTGGGCGTTTATATTAATATTTGATTAAAATAGAGATCAGCATTATTAATCGACTATTAGCTTCACTTTAGTTTACTTTATTTTTATTACGAATTTTAAATTCTAAGTTTAACAAAGCATTAGATTTAAATTATTATAAAGTTATTCAGATAATTAACGAAGAAAATATATGGACGCACACATATACAAATCTGTAGACATCCACATATGGACAAATAGACAAGTATACACACATACAAATATATATTGGTATACAGACGCATGTACAGATGAATATACACACATATACATAAATACACACATTTTTAACTTTTGTTTTTATCGACGTGTCAATTTAACTGTTAATTTTTAAAATCGGGTTTGGAAAACGTCTGTAAAGGCTACAATATTGGATACATATAAGATCGAATTCTTAAAATGCCATGGACCTCGTTCTTACGAAGTCATATTTCAGTGCATGAATAAATAAACATAATTAAATATATATACGCACGCAAAACATACAAGCAAAAAAAAAAAATGTACGCAACAAAAACTCCACAAACCCTCATACGCAAAGTAAAAGATAAACCACATGCATGAACCTATTTATATACAACATCTGGCATAGATATACGCAAATAAGCGCAGGAATTTTTGCATAAAAGCATTACTGAAAGAAACGAAATAATACTATTTTTTGTCTCTTTACTTTTGAATCCGTCAGTTAAGTGCCATACGTGATACACGCTTGGGCGATTATGTCTCTTTCGAGATTTGAATGACTGGTCAGAATATTTTCCGACAGTAAGTTGCCATTTTTTCTGTGATAGACCGATTGGCAACCAAGGCTACAGAACCCAATCTGTCCATTGCTGTAGCGAGAAGAGATGTATTAAAGGATTTTCCAAGTGTGTTTTCACGTAAGTGAATGTAACGAATACAACTAGTTTTCGGACTCGGATCTCAGATTTCTACGTTCCGAGCCGATTTCCACTGCCCCAGAACGCAGATTTTGGCTCGTTTCTCGAATTGCTAGACATTTCCAGGGTATTTTACAACGCGCATACGTCACTATTGAACGTGACATGAGTTAAAGTGCAATGCAATATTATGAAAAAGTTGTATCGTTTTGAATCCTCATTCTCATTTTTTAATTAAATACGAATTTTGAAAATCCTGTTTGCTGAACATTTGTTTAGTTAGTAAACAAACATATTAATTATATAAGTAAAAAACTTCCTGAAAATATTATCTATTTTCCATTCTAAATTACTTATATAATCAATTTTATTATATTCTTTCTAAATGATATTGACCCAAGCAAGGCTAGACCGACAATAGTGCACAGGGGGTTACAGAGAGACGGAGATAGAAGAAAGTGGGGGATAAAGAAAGCATCAGTTAATTGCTATACGTGATACATGTTTGGGCGATCATGTCTTGAAAGATATATGAGCGACTGGGAAGAAGATTTTTTCCGTCGTAGCTTGCCTTACTTCCTGCGGTAGATTGGTTGCCAACGAAGACAATAGAACTCAATATGCCCTGCTATTTAACTCATAGCTGGAGGGAGAAGAGACGGATTAATACATTTTCTAAAAATATATCGGCGTAAGTGAATGCAATGAATTCAAATGTAATTCGAAATCGGCTCCCCGATTTCTCCTTCCGAGCCGATATTCGCAGAATCACAAACGCACATGCGTTATACTAAATATCATATTAGATGTATGGGCGATATTCAAGGGGTTAAAGCGTTTGATTTTTTTTACCACAATATCTACTGCTTCACGACGCCTATCCAAAAGGAAGGATAAAATGATTAGATTTATGAAGGAGAAGATGACCATTGACGTTGCATTTAAAATTTTGGAGGTTGTAGCTATCAAGGAAGTAAGTAAATGGTAAGGAGTCCAATATGCGTGACGTGCAAGAAAAGAAACTATTAGAGTAGAAAAGATGGTTGCATTTAACTATTTCAACGGTAAAAGGAAGAGACTTTGATGCCAATCTAGTATCACGCGTCAATTTATTTGGTCGGGGCACCAAGGAAAAAAGCATGCCAGAGCAGTGGCCATGGAAATATTTGTAGAAAAGACAGAGGGAAGCCATATCAATATTTTTTAAGAAAACTGTTTTTTTCCACCGAAAAATTTTAAACCAGGCTAGATTTCGGATGTACCTACCGAGACGAACAACTCAAGAGCAGACAATGGTTTTCTTTCACAATTTATAGATCTAAAGATGATACCAAGGTCTATAATATATCTAGTGAAAATAGTTACCAACCGATTTCTAAAAATATACATTTTTACTGAAGTCTGTGGCATTTCCTGCTTGTTTTTTTTTAAGACTTGTTTTGAAATCATATCTATTGTCAAAGACTAGAAAAATTGATTGAATTTCGTGTAAACTTTCATTTTTTTAAACAAATATCACATTCTTTTCTTTAAATCGCAGAGGGTTTTGTTGCTGATGCTAGTTCATCAAAATTAAAGATATTGGAGTATGGATATTTTAAAGGGTGTAGAATTGCTCTATTTTCCGATTCATTTTTAATATTTGAAGCGATTTGGTCCTTGAAAACAGTTGCTTTTCTAAAAACGCTAAAATGTTAATATTTCATAATGGCGCGCATAACCAAATAAGTTGTTTTAAAAATTAGATCAAAATAAAGGATGACGAGAAAGTCTCGAAAGAGTTTAAAATTTTATTTCTAATATTTCCTTTATCTAAATTAAGGTTAAATATACCTTAGTTTAGATTTAAATTCAATTTTAAATTTTAAAAGCCTCTTTTAAGTTTTTTAATATCTTGTATGCGTATCTGATTGGTAACCGGGTTCTGAATCAGTCAGTTAAGTGCCATAAGTGATACACGCTTTGAGCGATGATGTCTCGAAAGAGACATGACTGATTGAACAGAAGATTATCTTGCAGTAGGTTGCCATTGCTTTCTACCGTAGACTGGTTGCCATCCAAGGCTAGAGAACCCAATCTGTCCTGTTATTTAACCCATAACTGGAGTGAAGAGACGGATTAATACATTTCCCAAGGGCATTTGCGGTTGAGTGAATGCAAGGATTTCAACTGGAATTCGAACTCGGCTCCCAGATTTGTTGTTCTGAGTTGATATCCTCTACACCACAACGCACATCCTATTGGCCGTAATTTTAAGATGACAGATACAAAATAAAATCTATACTCATTCTCATCGGATATCATGGCATATATAGTTTAGCGTTCCTGAAGTCATAGTGCGTCTGCTTTTATTAGGCGTAAAATTTGCGATGTAATCACATGGGATACTGTTGATGAAAATAAACTCGCATATACTGCGTGATGGGAATAGGATCACACTGTTAGTATATTTGCCACTATTCCTTACCAAAAAAAATCCTCTATTTCATTAAAGATGTGCACTGTAAAAAGGGAATTAGAAAAAAACAGGCTGGCACGAGTGGTAAGAACAGAGTAATCAACAACAATTATAATCTATATATTTTTTTTTAATCATGTCACCCCAAGCAAGGCATTCCACTGCCACTACATCGCAGGGGGTTACACAGGGCGATAGACGAGTTAGGATGTACATAGGGGGAGAATTGGGAAGAATGGGAGGGTTAGTGTGTTAGGAGGTGTCTATTGACCTTACATTTAAACTCCTGGAAGTTATAGCCGTCGGGGAAGCAAGCATGCGGAAGGGAATTCCACAGGCGGGAAGTGCGAGAAAAGAAGCTGTTGGTATAGAAATTGCGGTTACATTTCATCGGTTTCACTGTAAAAGAGTGGGACCTAGTTGCCAATCTAGTATCTCGTGCGAACTCACACCTAGGGGGCACCAGTGATTTAAGTTCATCAGAGCAGAAGCCATGAAAGTATTTGTAGAAGAGGCACAGGGAAGCCACGTCACGCCGGTGAGAGAGTGACTGCAGGCGGTCAGCTAAGACGGTATCAATCACATTACAGATTCTTCGCTGTATTTTGTCAAGAAGCCCGAGGAGAATAGCAGGGGCACCCGACCAGATGTAGCAACAGTATTCAAAACACTGGCGGATGGTAGATTTGTATAAGTGCAGGAATAGTTTCAGGCGGAAAGAATTTCCGGGCCCTGCACAGAAAGCCAACTTTCATGGCAGCGGATTTAGCAATCGATTCGACGTAGTCATTCCACTTGAGGTCTGCTGAGAGTGTCAGGCCAAGCAGGCGTAGTGTTTTACTCTCTGGGAGGCATGCCTGTTTCATGCTAATGGGAGGGAGGTGCGGTCGTCTGTGGTGGTTAATTGACAGCAGCATATAAAAATGGATGTCTGTCTGTCTGTGTGTGCTTGCGTGTCTCCATTTTAACAAACACTAATTCTCTGAAACCCTTGGTCCGATTTCCACAAAAACTGGATCTCTTGTCGATTATGACATGAACTTTAATATAAGCAAACTTTCGATGTACACAAAAATGTTTCGAATCACTATACAGGGTTTGTCAAAAATCAACGACAAACATCATTTCGGGTGTTCTTTTCCGCATTTTTATGCATTTTTCCAAGACGCTCAAACTCAACCAAAATCAAGTCACTGGTAGATCAAGGTCTGATACCTTCATATGCAAACAAAAATTTCAGTTGACACAAATGGTGCGGCAAAAATTAATGGAAAATGTTGTTTTTGCTATCGTTTATTTCCCCGAAACGCTTAGTTGTATTCTAACAAACATTGTTTTTTTGTGACAACCCCTCCAAAGTTGCAGAGACAATGCATCCACTTCTTCTACGTCCCAATGTCATCACATCACATTACAGTCTCCCGAAACGCTCGCCCCCGTCCTCGCAATTATATATACATCATTCCCATTCATAGGCAAAATTGACCAAGCATGAATCCCATTTTACAAATACAACAAAAACCAATACCAACTCGCATTTTATAACTTACGCGTCACGGCAAACCACATACTGGAGCCTTTTAAATATGTACATTTCAACATAACCAGTAAAAATCCCCGAGCAACGCTGGGCTATAGTGCTATTCAATATTATAAAAGAACACATGATTCTCGGTGCATTACACACTATTTGTGTGTGTGACTTTACATGTACGTGCTAGTTGCAAATATGTAGCACTGTGTTGTTTGTGTTACTTTGTTGTCTTTGTGACATTTAATGTACACACATCCAAACACATGCGCACACACATATACGATTTGATTAAGTTTGAAATATGACAATTGATTCATACATTCTACTAATCCTCAGTCTGGACAAAAACAAATAAATAAAATGATCCTGGAAAATTTCAGGGTAAAGGGTAGAAATCTCTGTGCAGCTTGGATAGATTACAGGTCGTGTATCTCTAACCGGGTCGTATCAGTTTTTTGTAGTTTTCCTCACGTAAAAGATGCACAACAGATATTGGCCCACTCTAACAAGTCGGGTTTTATAATGAATTCGCTCCCAATAACGTGCAACCTGATACAAGATAGTCAATTGTTTCTGGATATGTATCACAGAATTTTCAATTACGGTCAACACAGTTTTTCAGCCTGTGTACTCAGTAATTTCTAGTAAGCAAGTATTAGGCCTGTAGAGTAAGAATAAAACAATTGGTTTCAGCTTTTAACACTGTTCTACCTAACCAATGATTTGTTTGGTCCGGGTAGAGTATTTCCCACAAAGAGTCTTGTCTTACCATCGTTTCTGCAATTGGTACATTGAATTTACTTTAGCTTTTGTTTTTAGGTTCTTTACCGCTGCAGTAGGTGTATTAGGGTTTATTTGCACTTGTTCAGCAACTTGAATTTCTTTTTTTGAATCTGTTGGTTTCCAAAAAATGTTATTCAGTAATGAACCTGAATAAAGTTTCTTATTTCTTCCTTGTTATTTGACACATATCATTATGCAATCTTATGTAATTTCTAGGTATCTTTGAAGTCCGGTTGTTGCTTTGTAAGACAGTTCTAGTTGAACTAATCCTCTGCCTTCTTTAGATCTGGATACATACAGACGATCAACATCAGCGTTAAGATGATGCACGCGTTGGCAATTGGGATGCTTTCTCGTTTTGATATCCATTCGCTTAACGTAAAAGTATTGTTCAATTAAGAATATTGAAAGAGTATTGCACATATCAGTGTTTATGGCTGATATTCTGTTTTGTGAATTTAATTCAATATTTAACACCAAAAACACACGTCTGCAATATTCTTTTCTTAAATTCTCTTTCACGTGGCGATGTTGTACTCCATCTTCTCGAGTGACTAGCTATTCATATTATTTAATGTTCGGACTGTTGTTTTCAAATTTATTGCCATATTCACGACATTTCGGCTGTTGTAAGCTCCAGCCTTCTTCAGATATTTGGAATTTTGAATCGAACTCTTTATTTCAATCACTGGGGTATATCATTCTCGTTCCATGTGCCATGGTACTTCCGAATGTCATGTAGTTATATCCCTTTAACTCCATTCTCTAATTTATTTGTTCGCTACTGTTGTAGCCAAGCATTGAACTCGCAACTCTTTGAGTCAAATCTCTAGATGTAACTGACGCTTTTATCCACCGTTGCGGTGGACTAGGTCACTCGATCTGAATATATTTCTAACTGGGCCACACCTGTGAGGTTATATGCTGTTTTTATTAAAACATATCACAACATCGTCCACATTTGGTTGCAATTCATATGCCTGGCATACATCTATATGACGATGTCTCGTGATGGGCATATTGAGCAATGCATATTAGTTCCGCAGTGTCTTTTTTTCTCCCCTCTTTCTTATTTACTCAATAATGATAGTAATGTTTAGTATCAATTTCAATGCTAACCAAAGAGGATTGATTGAATGAATGAATGAATGAATAAATGAATGAGTGATTTATTATTATTTTTTACGACTTATTAACCTTTTGAGAATTATTTAAAAGACGAAAAATATATCGAAGGTTGTTTTCCCAACTGGTTACCCATCAAACTAATGATCAAGTTCGACAAGTCAGAAGTTTAGTAACTCAAAAGAGAATCGATGTTTTCTATGTGATTTAGATGTAGGCAATCAAACAGGAAAAGCCATAATCACGACTCGGACTTCTTCATCATTGAAGTAATTTTAACTATAATCGCGTGAAGTATTGAATATTTATATGACATTGTACCTACAGAGAGCATGTTCACGTAGCATTGTGGTTCTTGATGCAAAAAATGGAACTGGCGTGCTGTGTTCAAATTTCAACCAATACCGTGGCGTTTGCTTTCGCACGAATAACCTTTTTCTTCTTTATGTGTCATTTCAGGACGTATACCCAAAAGCTTGGTAGCTTGCCCAAAAAACGTTCTTTTTTTTTTGGAGAGCTACCAAGAGTAAAAATGTTTCTTAAGCACATCAAGTATATTTCCCGTTGCTTTCCCCAGTCTCTCCTTCCCTCTATCCGTCCTGTGACTATCAGATTCTTCAATCCCCCACTTCGTCATCACGTGTCCCAGAAACGTCAGCTCTCTCTTCCTGATGCTAAGTATACGTTTTCTTTTCGTTTGCATCCACCCTGAAGCATCGTCGTTGCTCACATGTATCCTCAGCATCTTGCTGTAGCATGACATTTCTGTTGTTTTGAGTATCTGTTTCATTTTAGAAGCGATTGTCCAGCATTTGCTGCTATATAGGAGGATATATCCCATAACAGTTTTCAGTAATCATTCCTTTGTTTCCAACGAAATCTTTCTGCATCATAGTACCTTGCTTAGCTTTTGAAATGCGTCCTTGGCCATGCCAATGCGTCTTTGGATATCAGCGTTGAGCTTTTCATCCTAGAAAAGTATAATATTTACCCAGCTCCCCAACTAGAGTGATATGTGACACAAGAGCGAGCTCTAACGCATGCACATAAGCAAAGGGACAAAAATCGCCCATTCCCCGAAACCGCCGATCCCTCTGGCCCCGGTTGCGACCACCGATTCACCCCTGGAAACACTAATCTCTTAGATAAATATAAATTTTATCTCCCTACATCTAGGGGTTAAATACAGGGTAGACTTCGTTCTTCACAGTAAAGTCTACAGTGCAGTGGAACTGCTACTACCTTAATGACGTAAGCGATCACAAATCCCTATAGTTGCTTCCCAATTATCTGTAAATTGTCAAAATATTCTGAGTAATACAGTGACACAGTTTTCTGTTGCCTTCTGTACGGTTTTGACTTCCAAATTCTGTTATAATGTCATTAATAAAACATGAATGCATATTTTATTCATTCTTAGCTCTGAGTGGAACACCACTGCAGGTTGTTTTCTGTCAGTTTGGGTGGGAGATAATCTAGGAAAATCAATTCCTGGGATTTACATGATTACCTCAGCGTGTGGTAATTATTATCGGAGTACTTTGGACGACTATTACTACTGTTCAATCCGGGTAGCATAAAGGTTATCGACACAGAAATTAGAATCGGCAAGACGAGTTTAAATTCCGACTTAGTCTTTTACTTTTACTCTAACACAAAGTAATATATCCGTTTCTTCTTCTCCTTATCTATCAATTAAATAGCAGAGTTGCTTTGGTTCGAAGTCACTTTAGGAAAAAGTCCACTCTGAGTTGAAAGCCGTGAAAAAGGCAACAGGAATAATAACTACATTTCAAAAGACGTCATGGTAATTAAATTGGAGTCGTTATAGACCATGACATGAAGAAAGGAAATTTGATCCTAACTGGGTGCCCCATACTTATGACAAACTAAGCTAAGATTAGTCAATAGCTACTATCATTAAAGACAACAATGTTAACCACTTCAATTATAGGATCAATCGTTATCTATACTTCATATTCTCATGATATACACTTCCCACTTCTTCCTCTTACATGCGTACAATTTACATCATTCAGTAATGCTTTACATTGAATGGCTCTTTAGCCACTTAAGAGTACATTGATGAAAAATGTAAAAACTATCGGTTCAGCTATCGGAACATATAACGTGCGATGGGTAAATTGTCGGTTTAATATATTCTGCATTTTGCCCACCGTCGTTGTTTGTTTTTAATTTCACGAGGGCACTCCAGAGTAGGATAATATGGACGCCGTCTGTGAGAAAAAGAACACCATGGCAAAATTTACTTCGTAAGAAATTTACAAAAACTGAGGTACTTCTTTGCATTCGTGCTAGAAGCTCCAATACGAACATTTTAGGGTGTTTAGGTGTAAATTTGAGAACAGCTCAAAGGATTCAGAAATGAATTGGATGAGTCTAATGGGGATCACAAAAATACGGCATCTCATAAATCTCACTCAGATCTAAACTTATTTATAAATGGAACTTTGTCTCTGTGTATGTGTGTGTCTGTGTATGTGTGTTTGTCCGTTAACTATAGACTCCGAAAAGGCTGAACCAGTTTTCTTGAAAATTTACACAGTTGTATTATAAGCGTCTGCGAGTGTTCTTAGCTAGGTTTTTTGTTAAGGTACCCCCGGTAAATATCGAAAACTGATAATCGAAAAAATCGGATTACAGAAAGAGTGGTCTGATTTTAATCAAATTTGATACACTCATAGACAAATTTCATGCACTCAAAGACATAAGAAACGATATTCAGAAGTTTCAAGGTTAAAGTTCTTACAATAGTGCAGAAAATCGATAATATATAAGTAGGTATAATTGTAGTTCTTAGTCTCGGCCATGATACCATTTACTCAGAGGACTTATTTAGCCTTCAAAATTCAGTTTACGACGAAAGAAACTTATTTGATAGCGATACCAGGAAATCAAAATTTGACTTACATCCATTCATTTTTCTTTCAGTCTACGGTTTCGCTTTGACTGGAAACAACTATTGCTTTTTAGTCTTTCGTGCCAACGTCCAAAGAGTCTGACCTCCAGGACCATGAATTAGTTTTAAAGCTTTCATTACACCCGAAAAATGCCGGGCTATACTGCTAGTTTACATATAGCATGTATAAACAGGTCCCCAAGGATATATTATTCAGTGAATAAAACTTGGTTGAACTAAAGAGTTGTTAGTTCAATACCTGGCTACAGCAATTACGATCTAAGACATCCGTGAGAATGTGTTTTTAGAGTAGAACGTAATTTGTCGTCTACAAGGATGCGAAGAGGCTTTTAGACTCTATCGAGAGGGTAAAGTGGAAACTCAGGAACTTCCGCCCATATATGGTAGCAGTACTCCGTTTTCGAAGATACGAGCCGTCAACTCGCCGATATGGTCCCAGAAAGGACACACCCGAGGACAATAGTAGAAGGCGTGCTCAGCCGTTTCCGCTAAACCAAAGTCACACCGATGAAAGTTGGGCAATTCCACTCCGCCCCATCTGAAGACTATGTCATTAAAAGATAGCCCGTTCCGAATCAATCTGCATGGATTTCTGTTATATATCTAAACTTATTTATAAATGAAACTTTGTCTGTGTGTGTCTGTGTGTGTGTCCATTACCTATAGACTCCGAAACGGCTGAACCGATTTTCTTGAAAATTTACACAGTTGTACTATAAGCGTCTGCGAGTGTTCTTAGCTAGGTTTTGTGTTGAGGTACCCCCGATAAATATCGAAAATCTATAATAGAAAAAATCGGGTTACAGAAAGAGTGGTCTGATTTCTACTCTAAAACTGAGGGTTACTGAGTTAATTCACTGCGGGCACCCAAGACCAAAAGAAGCATGATTCGTCGCGACCCCCTCCACTAATAACCGATACAAGAGCCTCCGAGGCCAAGAAAGGTCAGCAGACCAAGGAATAACCTGCATGGCCGCTCAACACTTGAATAAGAATTTCGATTTTCGGGGCCTACGTCGGCGCTCAGCTCTCGAAACGGGAGGAATGATAGTAAGTCTCGAGAAGACGTCCCTAACACTCGAACAAATCTAATTCTCTGTCAACACACAGCATAGGAAAGCCAACCTCAAAATATATCGATGATTCTACACCTGTGGCATTCACAGCCTCCTTTGACACAAACGTTTGACATAGACCTCTCTGTTTACCTGATGGGGTCGTCCATCTCGCAAGAGGGTGGATAGCAAGCGCTCGATCGCCTTACCTCGATCTTTACAGAGAGGGAGTACCGACAACTGGTTAAGAATGAGGAGAAGACGTATGCAACACAGGCCTCATCTCTCCCTTTTACGCACAAGCGCCATCGAAACAGACGCTCTGACCTTTGCCATACCTTTGCCATACCGGAGATCCGGCCGAAACCTTACTCTAAGAACGTGGACGTGCCCCGGAAGAACGACCACGTTCCCAGCACCTAACCGCAAGCCGAAATACGTGCTGCGATTAACCATGGCCCCTTTCACCTTCTCGTACTGTTCAAGCACCTTCTGTACCACCTCCATGTCGTCACTAACGACACGAAAATGGATACGTCATCATCGTGCGCAGAAATCCTAGCTCGAGCCCCACCAGAAACAGCGATTACATTTAGGGCCGGACTGCAAGCCCGTCTCTTAGCAAAGAAGTAGTTCCAACGCCAAAGTGTAAATTAGGGCGACAGTGGGCAACGTTGGCGAACCCACCGAGACAGCGCAAAAGCGCCTGACAGTTTTAAGTTAACCTGTACCACAGGATTAAGGAATGATACACCAGTCTAATTCACAAGTAGAAGTCGTTTTTTAATCTGACGGCCTGCAGGACCGCTGCCATATACCGATGGCCGACCCTATCAAATGCTTTGGGCTGATCCAAATTGCTCGTCGTCTTTTACACTGTCTAGACTCGTGCGACAAATGTTAGAGGCTCCTCAAAGTTACAAGAGGTCAGACAACTCCGTATTTTGTATAAATGATTTGTGTTATAGGAACTTACCTATATGATACATGAACTCGTCCAAACTTTGTAGAAGCAGAATCAGTGAGCAGATAGTTGGAGAGAGTGAGTCAGGCTAATCATCACTCATTGGTATATGTTTGTACTACTGTCTTTGTAATATATTTGTTTAACAATCCCGTCTTTGTATCTTTATTTCTGGCCCCAACAAGACCACAACTTCTTGGTAACGAGATCACAACAAATTGAAATTGTTCGAATCAACTCTCCTCTCTGATACCTCAATCGCATGGATTTAAACATACTACTAAATTGATAATTAGGCCTCATTGTTTTACACTTTACTTAGCTAGACGTAACCGTAACTTTTTATTCTAGTTTCTTTTCTCACCTGTTGAATTCTCTTCTGGTTTCTTGCCTTCTTAACACCTACGATCTTCAAAAAATTAAGTGCAACAGGAATCACCATTTTTTGTCTTCCTGAGGTTGTTCTTTTATTTTCCTTTCTTCACACTAAATTTTTCTTATCCATTTTTTTCTCCTCGTCTTCCGTTTTAGTGGTATTAACCCTTTTCATAAGTTGAGGATAAAAAAATTTGGTACATACTGCCGCGTAGATCCTTTCTTAAAAACTTTAATCAACCTCTTTAAATAAGAAGGATTCCTTGTCCATCCTCCTTATCCTCATATTTTTTACTTCTTACCTTTACTTCCTGAGAATGCAAGGTACCGTAAACTTGGATGTGCGGCTGGTGCAATGGATAATGACTTGGAATTGTTAAGCTTCAATTCTAGTTGGGTTTGTTATATTCTCTTTCGTGCAAATACCCTTTGGAAAGATATAAATGCGCTTCTTACCCCTAGCTATGGATTAATTAGTAAAGGATCCATTACTAAATCATTATTATCTCAAACAAAAATTACAATCTAAAAAACATTCTCTGGTTTAAAATAACCTGCAAAGGGTTGATAAAACGTGGAAAACGAACCAACCAATCAATATCGTTTCCACTTTTTATTTCTGTCACAAACCTCATTTATTTACCATAACGCGTTTATTAAAAACACTCTATCTTCAATGCCTCTCGAGCTTTTTATTGTGTGAATTATAAAAGTTCTCATTGGTAAGAACGACATTGTAAATTTCAAGGTATCCTGATCAAAATCAAACAAAGAAAATTACATAATGCATTTGATAAAGACTAAAAAGAAATAAATACATACATAAATGGTGAGAATGTCTGAAAGCTAATATGAATTCAAAGAAAATGTCCAATTTAATTATCTAATTTGTCGTCAAACAGGTATTTCCAAAATATGCGGTAGAATCAATAGACATAAGAAAGAAAGAGTAAGAAAATAGTCAGAGAAAAAAGAAGAACAAAAGAATGCCTCATCGTATTTATTTGTCCAAAGCTCACAAGGCACATCGTCTTTTGTGTACTTAAGTGCGTCGGGGAAATCGACATTTCTATTTATTCTGCAGATTATGAACAGAATTTTCTGTTCGGTTGAAATAATTTCATGAATTGAGAATTTCAAATACAATTGCCACCAGATGTTATTGTAGCATTAGAAGTGTGTGCTTCGAGGGGTTTTTTGGTTTGTTTGTCTTAAAGTGATTCAAAACTTAATGAAATTACATATGCACGCACACACAAAAATATTTTGACCACAAATAACATACATGCCTAGACACAGATATCTATATATATGTACTCACACACACTCAAGAAAATATCTGTACACACACACACATACACACACACACACTTACTCTCTCTCTCTCTCTCTATATATATATATATATAGAGAGAGAGAGAAAGGGGGAGAGAGACAGACAGACAGAGAGAGAAAGAGAGATAGGGATAGATCGTGATGCCACGTCCGTGAACGGCAAGGATAAACCAAAAAGATATATTTACTATAAAATATTCAGCGATAGATCTGTATAGAATGCTCAATGGATATTATCCAGAGCAACATGATATCTATAAAAAAAATTCAACACGTCATCAAAAGTGGTTATGAATTATAATCCATTTAAATGACCTATTTAGTTTATTTTATCCGACCATGTTTTGTTCGTTTCATTCAATATAAATATTTTCCAGAATATAATATATATATATATATATATATATATATATATATATGTGTGTGTGTGTGTGTGTGTGTGTGTGAGTGTGTGTGTAAGCAGAGAACAAGGGATGAGCCTCTTCACCTGTTCAATAGACGTGGGTGGAGTGTGAACCGGGCGATAGTTTAGTCTATCTACTCCAATTGAAAATAAATAAATAAATAAATAAAAGAGTGAAAAGAAAAGAAAAGAAAAAGCCGAAAACCACATCCTAAGCAGGGAACAAGGGACGAGCCTCTTCACCTGTTCAATAGTCATAGGTGGAGTGTTAACCTGGCGATAATTAAGTCTATTCCAATTAAAAAACAGTACGATATATGAAAAATAATAGAAAATATGAAATGTTTTTTTTCAAATACTTTTGACCTTCTGAGTCATTATCAAGAACCGTATGTTTTCTGTTTCGTAGACAAGATTCTGTTTGATACATTATCGGTTTTCGACGTGAAGTTACTTTTTATCTCCAGTAATAAACTTTCACAAAAAATAATTTTTCATTGTTAGCGAGTAATTTTGAGAGGCTTCGCAACCCTTTGCTCCGATGGGGTATATCGAACCCACTTTTGAATTTCCCTCTTATTCTTTGCAAACGGCTGATAAGAGTTTTTTGATCAACCGCAAGCGCTTCAGCTAATTCCAGCGTCGAGTGAGGCTGTCCTTTAAAAGGGGAAAAAAACTCTAATGTCATCCGTTCCAAATTTCTGTGGTGTGTTGCTTATGTGGTTTGCCCTTCGATTCAATTTAATCTTCTTTGAACATAGTAAACCATTCAAGATTCTTCTTCTTTTTCATGTATCGTGTCCCTTCAGGTCGTTGGACTGCCAATTACTCCGATCACTTGTCGCTCTTATCACCTTTCCTCTTGGTATCTTTCCCAAAACCTGTTCCGCCATCCACTTGCTCAAGCACATCATGCATGTCACGTATTGCTTTCTAGCGTCTATCTTTTTTCTTCTGTCAGTCTCGTGAGTGTTAAATTCTCCAAGCTCTTCTTCCTCATTATGTGTCCCAGAAAATTCCACTGTCTCCTCCTGGTGATAATATAAGTTTCTTTTTCATTTGCATCCAATCCAAAACCTTTTCGTTGCTCACACGTTCGGTTCATTATATTCTCAGCATCTTTATTTCTGTTGCTTCGAGTCTTTCCTTTATCTTTGATGAGATTGTCCAGTATTCGCTGCCATGTAGAAGGACAGATATCACATGAGAGTCTAGTACCTTTTTTTCCTTGTTTCCAAAGAAATCTTTCAGTTTCTCTCTTCTCTTTTTAATGTATGACATGCGTCATTGACCATGCCAATGCGCCTTCGGATCTTCCTACACACTACTTATAACCGCCAGATAATGGTTTGTAGCTCATAATAAGAAATCGGAGAATTGAGTTCGAATTCCACTCCAGTGCGTTACTATTCACTTATGTACGAATACTCTTGGGAAAGCTACGAATCTATCTCGACTCTCATCTAGCTACACTCTAAATAGTGAGATTTCTATCGAGAAAAATAATTATTACTCAATGAAAAACTGTTAATGCAATATTCAAGCGGCAAAAAAGAATTATTCTTACATTTGAAAATGTTTTGATTTTAATAACCCATATAGTTTTACAAGCCATAAAAAACTAATCAACAAAATCAACCTTCAGAAACAGTGGCATATTTCTGAGTCACAAAAAGTATGAAAGAGAACCTTTCATTAAAAAAAGCCAGCAATGTGATATATATGTAGTCATATACGATACGTCTAATTTTATTTTCTTGAAATAAAGTCATATAAAAAGTGGATAAGCTAACATCTTCCTTTTCTGAGGATGTTGAAATTTCTGAAGTTGTTGGATGCATGTCTCCCAGTTTCCTGTTTAATTTTCAAATAATATAATAATACCGGATACTAGCAAGATGCACTCCTTAGGGGCAACAAAGAGAAACAGGAATATGCTAACAGAAAGTATAAAAAAAAAACCATGCTTAATTCAGGGCCTAGTGAAAAAAAAAACAACGGTCTTGACACTGAGGACATACTTCATCATCATCAGTGATATTATAAAACGTCCTAAAAGCTATGCTGAATATGGTTTCAGTTATAATAATCATGCATATTACAAATTTATTGACATCCTTGGGGGACTATAATAAACCGATCATTGGTATTCGTGTATAGCTGATTAATTCATTCGTTTAATGCGTCCAATCTTCACTTGTGCCAGTTTAAGCAAACTTTAATGAATATTTTGAGGTCAATGTCTTAGATATAACAATTACGTATTTTTAGATGTTGGGGTTCAATGTATAAACTGATACCTTAAGGAAAACGCGACAGAGAACAGAGAATGGAGGATATAAAGAGAAAATAGAGGGAGATAAAGAATACAGAGATAGAAAGAGAAGTGTATAGAGAGAAAAGAGTAGAGAGACAGATAGAACAGTGTCAAAGAAAAAGGGAGGTAGAGAAGAGGCATAGATAAAGAGGGATACAGAGTAAAAAGAGAGTAAGGAAAAAGATAGAAAGGAAAAAGAGGGCGATAGACAGAAAAGAGACGGAATGAGAAGGTAAAGAGATAAAAGAGGGAGACAGAGAGAAATGAGTGGGAGTAAAAGAGAAATAGAGAGACTACAGAGAGGTAGAGAGGGAAACTAATGAAATACTCGTTTGGATTAAAAAAAAGTTTTGTTTTTTTTTCTGTCAAATTTATTCTTTACTAAACATTGAAGAGAAGGGTATACAGCGCAGAGAGAAAGAGAGATAGATAAAAAGAAGAAAGAGGAAGAAAGAGGGTGATAAAGAGAATAGCGATAGAAACAGAGGAGTATAAAGAGAAAATAGACGATTGGGTGAAAGATGGAGATAGAGAGACAAGAAAGAGATAGAAAGAGAGGGTAAAGAGAGAAGAGAGAGGGACAGAGAGAAATAAGCAGAAGAACGAGTGAGGGAGACAGAGAGGTAGAGAGGGCAACCAATTATATATTAGGTTGGATCGTCAGGAATGTTTATATTTATTTCTCAAATTTATTCTTCAATAAACACTGACGGAGTTTAGGGAAAAAGAGGAAGAAAGAAAAAAAGAGATGGAAAGAGGTGGGTGTAGATAGAAAATAGGAGAGGATAGAGAGAAAAAAGAGGGAGAAAGATAGAGACAGAGAGGAGAAAGAGAAAGAGAGAGGGATAGAGAGAGAAAAGAAAGGGGAGTCCATGAAATATTAGGTTGACTCATAAAGACTGTCCGTTTTAGTTTTTATTCTTCAATAAACAAGTGTAATTATCTCTACTTTAATCCACTATATGTTTACCATTATTTGCAACGACGTGTTGCCTCTTTGTAAGCCGCTCTTCTTTTGAGTAAAATCCCGTAGGCTTTGATGTGAAAGGATTTTCAACAAGTTCTTAAGTCTGATTTTAATTAGAAAAAGTTTCCCCATCAAATCATTTTGCAGTAACCGAAAAAGATAATAACTGATTGGTGAAAGGTTAGGTGAATGTGGCAGGTCGGCTAGAACAGACGAAACAAGTTATGTCTTTTTCATGGCTGGATGAGTGTTGTAGTGGATATCGGCTCGGAATGAGAAATTACAGGACCGAGTTCGAATTTTAGTCGGGTTCGTTTCATTTACTTCCGCCTAAATACACTTTGAAATGACATGAATCCATCTCCTGTCCAACTAAACTTTGTTAAAGTTTTTCAAATATATTGTTGACACTTATGATTAACAGTTAGGATGAGATTTTATTACAAGTTGTTCCCTAAAATGGAAACTGCTTCTGAATGAGTCTAATAGAATCCAGAAAAAAATGAAATCAGAATCTGAAATCACAGAATATAAACCAGTAACAGACTTACCACCAGAAAAATATAACGTGAAGTAACTCCGTGAATAAAACGTAAATTTCAATACGAGAAAAACAAAACCACAGAAATGTTAAACATCATCCAGAAATCTTAAATTACCTATTTTTGAAATACTACAACTTTCTTGTTAGTCTTTACATGCTACCTATCTAGTAATAATAGTGCCAAAAAATTATTAACCAATAACTTACAAGAACCATTAAGAAACATTTTGGTTGAAAATACAAAAATACTATTTAAATTACAACATCAAAGGCACCTCGCTATAAGAGAGGCACTATATATCAAACAAGTCTCTCCTACAATCAACCTTACATTATTTCACAGTAGAAATGGAGTTCTGAAAGTTTATAAAACAATAAGGAGATGCTCATATGTTGCTCGCCGCCTGCATCACGTGACGGTTTAAGGAAATCTCTCTTTCAAAATACAAAAACACTAAAAACAGAAAAAAAACGTACATTACAGTCAAACATGAGGACGTAACACCGGAAAATATAGCAGCCTTGAAAATGGCATGTGAAGAAGCTGAAAGCGTTTGGAAAGTCAAAAATTATAGAACATTTTTACATTCCTTATCTCCAGCAAAAAAAAACATGTAAGAATGCTGGAAAAATTAAAACAAAATTTAATAAAATCATCCTTGCTGGTCGTTTTTCACAAAACATGTTCAAATGAAAGATTACTGCCCAAATATATATATATATATATATATATATATATATATATATATACCGTAAACAGCATGAATTACGTTTATGGGCCCAAGTGTTTGAAAAAAAATTATAAAGACAATGAAATTTCTTAAATACATAGATCAATAGGCGTAATATATACTGTTGGAAGAAAAAATTAAATTGGGTCTTCTATTTCAAATATGAGTATCCACTACAATAATGTTTGAAGTAATAAAAATGTCAAATTAAAAATAAATGCACTAATATATATATTGTTTAAATTTTGCGATATTTGTAAACGAAAAGTGCTTAATATTGAAGAGACATGAATGACAGGGCAGAATATTTTCTAGTAGTAGGTTACTATTACTTTCTGCGGTAGACTAGTGGCCAACCAAGACTATAGGACTCAGTCAGCCCTGCTATTTAGCCCATAACTGGAGAGAAAGCAGATTAATACCTTTCTCAAGGTTATTTGTGCGTAAGTGAATGCAACGAATTCAACAAAAATTCGAAATCGTCTCTCCGGTTTCTCATTCCGAGCCGATATCTTCTGCACTACAGCATCCACAAAAGGCGGGCCTACTTATAGAATAGAACTCTCACAAACACTTTTGAAAAAATGGTTATTTTTATCCGACATCCAACTTACCGAACCCCAGAAGTGTTTTGAAACTTGGGGTTGTATGCAACATCGACATTTGTGAAAGAATATTTGTACATTAGAACAAATAATAATACGTTTTGATCGTTTTCTTTTTATTTAAAAAATATCCTCATAAGAGACAGGAAGCAACAGAAATGTGGTTTTACAGAAGGATGTTGAGAATACGATGAATAGAATATATGAGCAGCGATAAACTTTAGAGAAACTATAAACAAAAATGATGTTTTTAGTTAATATCGGGAGGAAAGAGTTGAAATTTGTTTGGGAGGTAATGAGAAAAAAAGATTAGAAAATTTGATATTCACAGAACAAACTGAAGATAAGAAGGACAGAGCAAAAACAAAGCACAACCTACCTGGCAAGGTTCTTTGTGAATGAAAGAAAAGGATTTAGAAGAAACAAAAAGGCAAAATTTATTTATCAGCACACACGCACACACACACACACACATATATATATATATATATATATATATATATATATATATATATATATATATATACATGAACAAGTTAAATAAAATAATAAAATTAAGAAATAAAATAATTTTCCAATCGAAATTAAACCAAGCCTTATACACACAATTTTCGATTTTTCGGAAATAAACATCTCTGCTCTGAGATGTTTCGTAATGAGAAGTAATGTAAATAGACAATGTTACTGAAAGTTCCGGAGATAAAAGACATTGAATTAACAATCGACATATTTAATTTGTTAGAACATTATTTTGAATCAAATATTCGTATTTGACTAGATACTCTCTTTTTAATGAAATTCGGTTCGACTGTAGAATCATTTGTGATGGAGCGGTCTAAAATGCACCAGATCAATTGGTGACTTTCCTTATGTTTAAATTAGAAAAGAGTGAGGTGTACAACCTAGTTAGAAAGGAACAATAGAAAGCTGAGAAAGCAGGTGCGATGACAGATACATAGGTGGAGAGAAATGGAAGGTTATACAGGGGTGGGAAGAGAGCTAGAGTCCAGTGGTTAGTAGATGAGTATTGACTTTGCATTTAAATTTCTGGGGGTTGTAGCGGTCAGGAAAGCAAGAATACGGAAGCGAGTTCCACAGGCGGGAAGTGCGAGAGAAGAAGCTGCAGGAGTAGAATTGAATATCCACGAATCAACTAAGATGGCCTTATAGTTAAATAAAAAGAAATTATTTGGCTAGATTCTGAGATGTGGGCCAGGCCGAAAGATTTTCTGCTTGTTCTTGTTGATTCTCCTGGCATTTGCGGGGAGCGGTGAATAACGTTCAAACTCACAATACTGTCAAGGACCTGCAAGATTAACTTGCTAATGACGGAGGAAAATACACATAAGTGACATTCAATATTTCCTGTGAGAAAGAGATTTGTACAGCATATCCGGCGAGACACGGAAAACGCAGAGTAATTTAGCAGATAAGCTATTCAAATTCCTTATATTCTGGGCAGTATTTTGCAGAGATACATAAGCAAACACACGCAAATACATGCGCACACACCCTCCTATATATACAGATGTGTGTATGTATGTGTGTGCGTGTGCGTGTGTGATTTCGAGGGTGGGCTGGAAAGTACATAGGCTTAGTATTAAGGAGTGATGCTATAGCTGTGAAAACTTATATGTATTAATTTCAAATCTTATTAATAACTGCATTGTTATTTTTTGTTTTTGTTTTGTTTTGTTTTTTTTCAGATGAACTGTTTTTTTATCAAAAAGTCAGCAGCAACAGATATGACGTAAAGAATGTATGCATATACATGTACACTATTTAAATTATTCGGACTATTGTCCTCATCTTTGTTGCCATTTGTGCGACGTTTCGGCTGTTGTACGCTCCGGCCTTCTTTGCGTGCTAGACATTTCTAACCGAACCATTTATTACAATCACTGGAGAATATCATCTTCATTCCTTGCGTAGAGCCACTTTTAGTAGTCATGAGTTATCTCCCTCTAACCCTGTAATTCAATACTGCTGTAGCCTGGGTCAAGTCACTGGAACTAACCAATGTCTATATCCACTGGGCCATGTGTCCTTAAGGACAAGAACAACTGAATTTTTGGGACTTATAAACCTAATATTCAGTAACCCTTTTTTTTCTACCAAAGTTCATCTTGCAATTTTTGTTGTTAATGGTTTTCTCTTGACGCTACATGACTATGTGAACTCAATAAGACCATCCGTACAGTTTACTATGGAAAACGAGAGTGACAACAAGCCGGCCTTTCTGGATGTGCTAATAACTCAAACAAAGGTGGTGTTCAAGACATCCGTATATCGCAAGCCAATGTTCACCCTAAAATACCTTAACTTCAACTCCCATCACCCATACATTGTAAAGAAATGGATTGCCCGCTATCTTCAACATTGAGCAAAAGTCATAAGCGGTGACTCAGAGACATAGCAACGGGAAATGGTCAGTATAAGCATTACCCTACAACGAAACAGCTATCCAGAGTACATGACAACATACATGATAGGGAGGGTGCATGAGGATAACATCTCCCAGGAAAAAGCTTCAGTCTGTCTACCTATGTGAAGGGGTTATCGGAGAAAATACAAAGGAACTGTGATCTATATAACATCAGGACGATCTTTAGAAGTGGTTCTACACTTTCGCAGATACCTCTCCCGAGTAAAACCCCCAGTAGAGGAAGACATGACTAAAGACTGTGGGTAGCTGCGGAAAGAAATATAAAAGAGAAACAGGCCGCCTTATTAAGATAAGGCTACAAGAACATTGCAAGGCCGTAACACGAGTGGAGATAGAAAAATCAGGCGTGGCTGACCATATATGGAAGGAGAAAGTGATTTAAAGGGTTCGGTTAGAAATTCCTGAAGAAGGCCGGAGAGTACAACGACCGAAACGTCGTACAAATGGCCGCAAAGATGAGGACAATAGTCCGAAAAAAGTAAATGATGTAAATACTACCACATCTCAGAAATATTGAAATACACACACACACACACACACACACACACACACACACACACACACACACACATATATATATATATATATATATATATATTAGATTGGATTGTTTTAATTTTCATTGTGGCCATTGAATGAGGACATTCCACTCCAACGGATAGTATTACAATACTTCCCTTATTTCTGTCAAGGCATACTTTATTAAAAGTGGCCGTATGTCACATATTAAATCACAGATGTTGATTATATAAACTATGTGAGATCAGTGTAGGGTACCGGATAATACAGATATTGAATCTACCAAGAGTATATGGATTTCCTAGCAGTCCATGCTGGATTTTCACAAATCCTTTTTTTATTTACTGCCTAGGTCAACGTGTTCATCTCAAATGACCCTAATTTAAGATTTGATTTTATTTGTTTAACGATATATCAACTCCTTATGCATCATTTAATGTCGATATTTTTGAATACGTGGAAGATGATGCTAAGCATTTTTGCATATACATGTTTGTGGGAATATGATTCTTAAGGTGGTGATATGTATGTTTTCTGTTGTAGGTTTGTTGAAGTTAGATTTCAGAATACAGTTTGATTTCATGAAAGAGTTTTTTCATGTTCATTGTTTGGTTGATTTCGTTTATAGGCATATCAACATCTATAGGCTATTTAATGCCGAAATCTAAATACTTTTAACATAATTTTATCGCTTCAACTAAATATATTTTATGCGTTATTGTATGCTATGAAACTATTGTTGTCATTTTACTATAAAATTCGTTTTTGGTAATACTGTAAAAATGTATTGCGGGACATTTTGCTATAAAATTGCATTAATGATAATTTCACTATACTTTATACTTTCATAATGCTTTGTTTTTGTTTAGAGTTTCACTATTTGCCCACATATAGGACCCTAAAAGGTGCTAACACCCCATGCTTGGTGGACCTTGGAACAACAGCGATCAAACGATTGTTTCATGAACCTCAAAACTTCCATTCTACCAATCAGAGGCCTTGCTGCCGGATGTAGTTTATCGTTTTAATCGAGACAGCCCGGTTTAAGAGATGGTAGACATTGTAGGATAGTATTTTGATGAAGAAATCGGATGGATTTAATTTATTATATCTTCTTTCGTGAACGCTGCTTTAATATGTCACTCTTGGTAAAATCTCAACGAACCTTTAAAATATACACTTTTGTGGGTAAAAATAGACATTTTAGGTTGCTATTGATATTTTTGTCGTGGGATTTATTATATTTCCCAAAAACTGGTTTGGAATACTTTATCAAAAATAGCCGTATGTTACACATTAATAAATTAATCGAATAGTTTTATCCCTTTATTTGTTATTTAACATACCATATTCCCATTACTCACTTAATTTAACAAAGAAATATCTACTATTAAGAACGTATGCCCGAAACGAGTTAAAATAAGTGCACTCTATGATGTTAATGAAACTCTCTCTTTCCATAATGTAATTTATTAACATCAAGTTGCGAACTTTACCGACAGGCATTTTTGCGGGGTGCTATGGGCGCAGTTATAGAAAACAAACGTTTTCCCAAAGTTCAACCCGGTCAGCCATACTATATGATAGAATATTCCGGTTTTAGTCGAAACTTATTTCAAAAAGATGTATTTACCCAGTAACCTCAACACAGTTTAGATCATATATATCGTAATGTACATTACGCTAAGATGAAACCAAAAAATAAAGACAAACACAAAAACACTGCATATCGGCAATGCATGCACTTTAAAGTTGATGAGGTAAGGTTCAGACTTCAACCGAATAATGATGAGGACAAATGAAAGCCTGACTTGCGAGCCAATTTAGAAATTTCACTCAGGAAGCTTGCAGCAAAAATAAATCCAATTATTATATCTTTATCCTTCTTACTCATTCCTCATTTCTTTCTTTCACTTTATTTATTTATTTATTTTTTTTGTTTTTGGAGATTTTCGCTTTCATTTTTATCTATCTACCTGAAGTACCTATTATATCTGTGAATGCATGCTAGCAAGCTAGACTAGCAAATTACTAATATTTACTAAGATGGCCATTCCCTTGGCGCTTCGGGTTTGAAACTTTGTACCAGAATTAGCTGAATATTGTGATGTATGTATTTCTACGTGTGTAATTGTCATAACTGAGCTTAACAAGAATAATGGTTTTCAAAGAATTATTTTGGTACAGTTATCTTGTCTATTCTTAAGGCTTTAGTTTCCCACCACCGTTACATAGTTTCCCTGTAATTTTCTGTAAAAATTCCATGGTAATTGCTATGATGAACCCTCCTCTCTGGTAATCCAACTTCACAAATTTAGAAGCATTACTATGTTTCATAATCTAACTACTAAAAACTACCAATTGGACCATATCTTCTATTCTAATACTTTTTTTCTCTCTCAGACTCCTTTATTGTGGAACTCTCTCCTGGGTTTGAACTACTATCTTTGAAAATGTAAACGCAGTGTCTGTCGTCATCTTCTGGGTCTCTGAATTTTTTAATTATTTTTTCTGTTTCTTCTTATTATTCTCAGTAACCTCTTGTATCTCAGTGGCGTTTATAGACTATCTTTGAATGAAAGAATTGAAAGAAAAATTTGGAAAAACCAAGCAAATATATTGTGTATTTTGTTTATCTTAACCAAAGCAACGCGTATATACTGCATATTTTGTGATTTTTAACCAAAGACACACTTATATACAGTGTACTTTTGTAATTCTTACACAGATTCATGCGAATATATTTTGTGATTTTTAAAATAAATCCAAGCAAATATATTAAGTATTTTGTGATGTTTAACCAAAGACACGTGTATATACTGTATATTTTTGTGATTTTTAGCTAAATTCACGTGGATATATTTTGTATTTTATGTAAAATAAATGTATATTAAAATTTATGTATATTAAATGTATGTAAGGTACTAATCGATATTAGCAATTACCAATATTATAATGTCGGTTCTAATTAAGCGCTTCTGACTTGAAGACCTTTTCCAGCGTGAATGTCTGAGAGGCTTTTCATAGCATTTGCATTCATCCGGCCATCAATTGCAGCGAATGTTACATATATGAGTAACTGTCATAATTGACCTCCGATTCGTGGCGGACTGGAGTAAGAAATGGCTCGTGAATTTTAATGCTTCCAAAACGAAGCTGCTATTTATTAACCATCACAGACAATCGTTCGTCTCCCCTATTAGCATGGATCAGGCTAGTCTCCCTGAAAGCAAAACACTGCGCCTCCTCGGCTTAAATCTCACAACAGACCTCAAGTGGAATGACTATATAGAATCCATAGCTAAATCCGTTGCTAAGAGATTGGGTTCTCTGTGTAGGGCCAGGAAGTTTTTTTTCACCTGAAACAATTCTGCACGTATATAAATCAACCATCCACTCGGGCATCGAATACTGCTGCTATATCTGATCGGGTACTCCTGCTATCCACCTAGGTGTCCTTGACAAAATCCAACGGAGAATCTGTAATGTAATAGATCTCGACATGGCAGCTCAGATAGGGTCACTTTCTCTCCAGCGCAATGTGGCTCCGTTGTGTCTCTTCTACAAATACTTTCACGGCTTCTGCTCCGATGATCTTAGATCACTGGTGTCTCTTATATATAGCTTTACTCGAGTCACAAGATTAGCAACTGGGTCCCACCCTTTTACTGTTAAACCAATAAATTGTAAACGCAAATTCTACTCCATCAGCTTCTTTTCTCGCACTTCCCGTCTGTGGAATTCCCTTCCATTTATTTGCTTTCCTGACAGCTACAATCTCCAAGAATTTAAATGTAAAGTCAATAGTCATCTCGTATCTCACTAACCTGCATCCTCTCTCTCATGCTCGTTTTTCCGTCCACTCTACTCTGTCAGCATTCTCATAATTCTCTTACCCACTTCCTGACACCCTCTATAACCTGTCACTGTTTTTGAGCATTTTCCTTCTATGTAAACCCTATGCAAATCAATGGCAGTAAAATGATATGATTATAAAAAGATATATCCTGCCAAATCCATTGTAATATATACAAGACCGACCATAATTATTAGGCCACCACAGATTTTTAAAAGAAATGATGTATTTCATACTATCTTTAGTATTTAATGCCAAATGGATAATTCTAAATGAAAATATAATTGTTCTTTGTTAATACTGCACAATAACATGTGCATCAAATGAACTGTTCTGATGTCCAGTTTTTGAGATCTCTTTCCCATGCTAGCCTCTTCTAATTATTGGTTGGCTGAAGCAAAGGCTTCCTGGCTGCTTTGTAAATTTTTTTCAAAGTAATAGTAACAAAAGAACCATTTTATCTTGATTTAGAATTATTCACTTGGAAATAAATACTAAAAATAGTATGAAATACATCATTTCTTATTAAAAAAAACTGGGTTTGCCTAATAATTATGGCCGGTAGTATATATATATATATATATATATATATATATATATATATATATATATAATGTCTGGCCACTTGCATCCGAGTATCTGAACATACTTTTACTAGGGTGATTAGCCGATCCCTGTTGCAGACGTCTGTTAAGGTATATTTGTGTTTTTTTCAATAACTATAGGACCATCTGTGGTTTATATTGCAACTACGCTGAGTTGACCTTAGTCAAAGTTTCTGGGAGATAGCACATTGTCTGGATCAACTGTCTGAACAGGGGCAGTACGCTCAAACACTCGACCACAATGACTTGCGACTTCGTGCTATCACAACTATCGAAGGCTTCTAAATAGGCTTAGCCCAAATGTTGACATTTTAGGTACTTTTCAAAGGTACCGAAAGCTAAAAAGGGTTTCCCATACCGATAACATCAAGAAGTCACTTTATGGAAAAATCGACCATGGCGAGATTGGAACGTGGGTTTCACGGTCCAAACGTTCTAACCACTCAGTCAATGTTTCCATTCTTTCTTTCTTTCTTTCTATCTATCTATCTATCTATCTATCTATCTATCTATCTATCTATCTATCTATCTATCTATCATTTCTTGCGTATGCTACTTGTGGAATTGTGTTGCACAAGTGATGAAAATTCGAGATGATATAAGAGTAGAAAACCTGTTTTATCGTTGGATAGCGAGAGGAGGGGTAGACCGATTTCCACTCCAGCCCAATTTTCTATTTCTAGCCACTTGTTCATATTTTCTTTTTTTCTCCTTATTTTTATATTGTTCAAAACGCGATTTTCTTAACGCATTTTTTTGTTTATTCTTTGACTGTCATAAACATGCGAACGCTGCTGAAGGCACTGTACGCAAAGAAATCCTTTTCAGAAAACAAAAACAGAAAAAATACTACGAATAAATGGAACAAAGAAGCACTATGTAAGCAAGAGGGAGAAAATGAAAATATGTGAACTTTGAATTTCTGGCCACATAAAATTAGCAAGTCTTTTGCCCCCCCCCCCCCCCCCCCCCACCTCCGACAATATTCTGTTTTCTTCATCAGTTTCCGGAATTCGGGCGGAAATTCTAATTCCAGGGACGCAAAACAAATTTTGTTGAAAACATATTAGATTAGATTATACAGTTATTCTTATTTATCATTAAATACATATTCGTATATATATATATATATATATATATATATATATATCTGTGTGTGTGTGTTTGTGTATGTGTCATATATATATATATATATATATATATAGAGAGAGAGAGAGAGAGAGAAGGAGATACGCGTGCATTCATGTATAATGCAGTGATACAGACATATAACAATTTTCATGCCCATATAGTGATACATTGATATAGATATGCTATACGTTTCTTACATTATATATTCATGTTCTATGACGTCATGAAATCCACTTTTATATATATATATATATATATATATATATATATATATATAAATACTCTCATATAAGGTCCTTTTTACATTCACACATATGCATAACTGTAAACATATTGTAAACAGACATTTTTAAAATGACTACTATATAAGTCGATATTTAAAAAACGAATTTCATCATTCTCACTTTCATCTACAAAGAAATTAGGTAATTTCTACATTTTTATTCCAAATTTCATTGCAGTTCTCAAAGACTTTGTGTGTCCAAACTTTTATCATCATTGTCTATATGGTGTTTCAATATGACATGGTGTTCATGTCACTCCCCAACTTTTTATCCACTGCAGCGTTTGAATCTTTACCATTCTTATTTAAAGCAGCGTTCGAATCTTTACTGTTTTTCCCCTTCTTCACAAACACTTACTAGGTAACTTGATCTCTGCTTCACGTAACCCATCCTTCTCTCACTGTCCTGTGTGTCTTAAATTTTCTAAACCGTATTTCCTTATAATAATTGCCAGAAATTTAAGATGTCTTTTTATTATTTTAATAATTAGATTCTATCAAATTCTTACTTTCTTCATTGGTCACATCTGTTCATGGTATTCTCAACAGTTGTCTGTAAAACCATATCTTTGTCTCTTGGAGCTTGATTTTCACATATAAAGACATTGTCAATTACTAACACCCTTACAGGATTATAGATATGACATAACATTTCAGCAGTTTTTCTTTGTTTCGAAGGCAAGTTTCTCATTTCTTAATACTTTAATTTGTTTTTAGAAGTCATCTTTCACTGTTCCGACATAGGGTAGAAATTGGGACCCGGCCCTTAAACAAATCCCAACGAATCTTTCTCCATTGCTTGGGAGAAAGCCGGCTTAACCCGACCAGGGTAGATGTCGAAACAGGTACAGGGGTATGACATGCATTCAGCTCTCTATGTCACACTTCCAGTCATCTGTTACTACCAGGAGTTGAAATCAAAAGTTAAAATTTTCCATATGATTTCTTCTGATATTTCAAAGTCGAAACTCATACACTAATATCAGTCTTTATAATTAGATATTATTAAAATTAACAAAGAATTTTCAGTTTTATTTTCATATATTACGATTGATGAAAAACTTCGGTTTTTTTATATATTTTAAGAAATCGTGTCGTAGGAACGTATTTCTTTCAGTCTTCTGAAGGAACCAATGAATGACAAACTATATTCCTTAGTAAGTTTTATACGATTATTACCTTTTATATAACCTTGTATAAGATTATTACCTTTTATATTGTGGACCCTCCTTACGTACGCATCCACATACACACATACATCCATACATACCACAACAGTTTTATCAATGATTGGTTAATACATCACCAGTGCATTCATTACTAGACAGTTTACAAATCGCAGCTATGCGACAATTTACAAACCATGTTTTTTTCAAGTAATCGTTTTTGTTCACTTTTGGGAGAAGATTGGATCAAACAGGCCTTTTCCATTCTCCCTAACGCACGCTCGCTGATTGGTTAATCTTTAGCCAATCAAATTTTTTGCACGTGAAAACCGAGTTTTCCCGCGCAGGCATTCTGAGCCACCTAGTAGCAATACAAGAAGCAAACCCTTTTTTATGATTATTACCTTATATATTTCTTTTATGGGATTATAGCCTCTTTAATTACCACTTATTATACCTTATATATTACCTTTTATGAGATTATTATGTTTTATTTTATTTTTTTTTAATCATAGCACCCCAAGCAAGGCGGTAATGCCACTAATGTGCAAGGGGCTACATAAGAGTGAAAAGATTAGAAAAGAGAAAACCTGAAACCACATCCTAAACAGGAAACAAGGGATGAGCCTCTTCACCTGTTCAATAGATGTGGGTGGAGTGTAAACCGGGCGATAGTATAGTCTATCTTCTGCAATTGAAAAAAAGGCAGTGAGAAGATTAGAAAAGAGAAAACCGGAAACCGCATCCTAAACACGAAACAAGGGATGAACCTCTTCACCTGTTCAATAGATGTGGGTGGAGTGTGAACCGGGCGATAGTTTAGTCTATCTACTCCAATTGAAAAAAAAAACCACTTATTATACCTTATATATTACCTTTTATGAGATTATTATGTTTTATTTTATTTTTTTTTTAATCATAGCACCCCAAGCAAGGCGGTAATGCCACTAATGTGCAAGGGGCTACATAAGAGTGAAAAGATTAGAAAAGAGAAAACCTGAAACCACATCCTAAACAGGAAACAAGGGATGAGCCTCTTCACCTGTTCAATAGATGTGGGTGGAGTGTAAACCGGGCGATAGTATAGTCTATCTTCTGCAATTGAAAAAAAAACAGTGAGAAGATTAGAAAAGAGAAAACCAGAAACCGCATCCTTAACACGAAACAAGGGATGAACCTCTTCACCTGTTCAATAGATGTGTGTGGAGTGTGAACCGGGCGATATTTTAGTCTATCTGCTCCAAGATTATTATCTTTTATATTACCTTTTTTGAAATTATTTCATTTATATTACCTTTTGTAAGACTTACTAATTTTTTTAATAAGCGTTCGTTATCTGGAGTGTTTGGTATATTTCCTTCACCATGCCTCTTCAATTTATTGGTCATCTTGTCTCTCCACAATTTTTCGTTCTTTGTAGCTCATACAATTTCAGTGTCTCTTTTTGATATTAACTCCTACCCGGTCTTTTTGCACAGGAGTAGGCGTCTGTTCTTTTTTTTCCTGCTTAGAATTGGTTTTCCAGGTTCCTTATAATGTCTGTTTTAACTCCATACTTTGAAGATCTCCGCCTAAAACTCTGAAATTTACTTTCTTCAATAGGAATAGATACGTCTATACAACTCTTTGATCTTATGAACTGGAGTAAATGTTTATCCCATGTTTCCTGTTTAAAACTGGGTTTCCGGATTGTTCAAGTGTCTTTAGAAAACGTTTACTCCATGTTGTTTCAGACTGTGTATCAACATAAGATATGATTCTCATGTTAATTTTGAGCCAACTCTTCTATTTTGGTTCAAGGCCTGTTATAAGAGAGCGTTTAAATATTTTTCCTCAGTAGGTTGCCAATTCTTTTTGAGGTTGTTTGGTTTCAAACCAAGGTTATATAACCGAGTTTGTTTTGCTGTTCAACCCATAGCAGGGAGAAAAAGCGATGGATTCTTAACTTTCCCAAGTTTTTCTTTATTGCGTGTAAATGAATGTAACGATCTCGACTAGAATTTGAACTCAACTCACACTGCGATTTTTTTCATCCTGAGCCGATATCCATTACACTAAAGCACACATTATAATATTTAATTCAACTCAAAACTTCAAATATCTCCGCCAAAAATACTGAAATTGTATTTATTTTATATGCATATATTTTCTTCAATAGAAGTAGATATTTTTCTCTATCGTTCGGTTTGTAGTCTTTCCCGGTCTTTTGAACAGAAGTAAGAGTTTATCCATTCTTTCCAGTTTAGGATTACATTTCCGGTTCCATATAAAGTCTTTTCTCATTCTTTCACTTCCGTTGTCTCTTTGCATCTTGGTTGTATCATCACCTTACTTGTGATGGCGCTTAATTTTCGACCGTGTGTAGTTCTTGAGCCGTGTACAGTGGGAACATGATTGTAAATGAAGTCTGCAGTCACTCTCTTACCGGCGTGTCGTGGCTTCCCTGTTCCTCTTCTATAAATACTTTCACTGCTTCTGCTCCGATGAACTTAGATCACTGGTGCATCATAGGTACGAACTTGCACGAGATATTAGATTAGCAACTAGGTCCCACCATTTTACAGTGACTCCGATAAAATGTAACCGAAATTTCTACTCCAACAGCTTCTTTTCTCGCACTTCCCGCCTGTGGAATTCCCTTCTACATACTTACTTCTCCGACAGGTACAATCTCTAGGAGTTTAAATGTAAGGTCAGTAGACATTTAACACACTAACTCGCATCCATTCTCTCAAACACTCTTCTCTTCTACATCCTTACCCGTCTATCAACCTCCTTCTGACATTTCCTATATCTACCCAATCTTTCTCATCACCGTCCCCTAAGTTGGGGTGAAATGATTACAAAAAACGTATCCTTTTAGTCTCCATTTTCTCTAAAATTTCTTCCTTGCGAATTGTATTCTCAGCATCAAAGATTTTTTTAAATAATTATTTCTCGTCGCAGTGCCTATTATAGAATTTATAGGAAATATTTAGTCCTTCTTTTACTACCTTGTCTAGAAGTTCTTTCACCTTTCCTTTTGAGTCTATCATCAGTGTTATCTTAAGTACATCATACATTGCTTATCTTATGTTTCGTATCAATATTGTTAAGATTATGACCGCCGATAATAGATCCTGTTCGGTCTTCTGATTCTCTTGGAATCGTCTCGCTGCAGATAGATTAAATAAATCAGATGAAAAAAAATCCCCACGTTCTATTTTTTGTATACTTGCTTGATTCGTTTTCTCTCCGCATAACAGACAGCTTAGACTAAATCATCGTACGCACATGGCTTTTATGTAACAGAAAATAGTGGCAGCTTGCTTATTCAACGGTTAGTCATTGAAACCTTACTCGAAATATGTAGCTAACTAATAAAGGTTATTCACTCTTGATACAACCTGAGAACTGCATGCAGTTTTATGTGTGTGTGTGTGTGTTTTTTCAAGCCATGTGTTGTACAACCATTAAGTGTGAGAGTTATATGAGAGTTTCGCTAAATCACTTCGATAAACACAACTACAGTTAGTAGATGTGCTTATTTCAATTTAATCTTCTAATTAAATAAAAAATGTAATTTATTTTAAATAAAATAAACATGTAGCTTTTGATTATATAGGCTAAATAGAAGTTAAATAAATAAGTTAATTCTTATGTATTTTTGCTTTAAATAACGTGAGCGTGAATTATTTTTAGCTCACAAATTAATGCACCTTTATTCTTTTACGAGGTCAAAAATAACGGCAAAATAATCTGAGATGATTATTAACTATTTCATCTCAGGCTATCTATCTTTACTGAGTGTGAGAGAAAGCATTATATATATATATATTTCACTACACGACGTGATAACTATTTAAGAAATATAAAATAATAAGACACTTTTAAAGAACAAACACGCGGTATGAGCTTTCATAACTGGTAGTAAAGTTCAATAACTGTTTCTAATGAGAATGACCTGAGCCGACGCTGCACCACAATTGTCTCTCTCCTCATGAGTGGGATATATATATATATATATATATATATATATATGTGTGTGTGTGTGTGTGTGTGTGTGTGTGTGTGTGTGTGTGTATAGGTACAATGCTCCTTATTATAATAGAGAGTTTCATAACGAAATATATTTAATTACAGTGAAATTGCTTTAATGAGAAGCGAGCGAAGGAACTGGTTGAATAAAAGAGTACCCTTTAATTTTTATATTCTGTTTCACGTGATCAGCCACTATATATACAAGAATACTCTGTTCAATGAAAAGATTTTAATGAATTTAGTCAAAGACACATGCCCCGAAAATTTAATGAATTTGGACATATTGTTAGTTATGGCGTTCATGAAAGACTTTTTTGGTTTTTATGAGGGCGTTATGGTTTTATGAGGGCGTTGGTTGACATCCCTCCCGAGTTCGTCTCATACGTACTAGACTAGCAAATTCAGGTCTAGAAAGCTAGGCGCTACATATTTGTGGGAACGAGATAGTGGAATTTGTAATTCATCAATTCTAAGCCCGTCTTTGCATTATAAGATACTGTAGAACCTCATTGATAAGTTTACGTTATTTTCTTTGCTCACACTGTTTCTCCAAGGCTTCAAATTTTTTTCCAAAACCTCATTATTGTCAGCATTTACGATATTTTTTTATTCTTGCCGTACACTTACAAATCTCTGACACTCTTCCGCTATTTGTTTGAGAGTAGAGTTTGGTTCACTTTCTAATTTTTTTAGAACTCTACGTCAAATTTCATCATCTTTAGCTGAAACGAGTCCCTGAACAAATATCAGAAACTTGAAATTATTTACACTCAATTCCGACTGTATGAAATTGTCGCAATGCTTGTTCACGACAGACGCAAACGTAGTGAAATCATCACTATACTTTCTGGTTAAATTAATGTTCTTCCATCTCTTATGAAAGAGTGATGTTTTAGGACTAAAAAGTTATGTTAGAATTTTAACCGCTTCAGTGAATGTTAATTCTCTTGTTTTACAGGGTAAAATATAATTAACAAATTTCGTGTGCTCTGTTGTACCCAGTTTTTGAAGAAAGCAAACTTTCTTAGAGTCCGACCATTTTATGCAATCGGTGGCGTATAAATCTTCGAACCTTCTAAAATAGGAGGCGAATGTTACAACCGCTCTGGAGAATATTTCAAAGTGTATTTTGCGTCCAAGATTGTGTTTTGTCAGAATGCATTTTTGTTTTTTCTTATTTGTCCCCAGTTTGCCAGTTTAAGCAAGTTTCTATGCTCTTGTTGAGTTTGAAGTAAACTTTCCTCGAGTTTATGATGTCTGACTTCAATTTGTCTTTAAAATTCAAGCTGTTCTTTTTCACATTACTTTTGAAATTCAAGTCGTCCTTTCGCCGTTTGCTTTTGAATTTCAAGTTGCTTTTCTTTCCATTTAAGTTTTCATGGTTTTGCTGTTCAAATTGGAACTTCAGGTTTTCGTGCATGGTGGATTTAAATTCGTCCATATTTAACCGCGTTTTTTTAAGGATTACGGGAATACAAATTAAATTGAAATGAAACTTTTCTGTGAATAACAAAATAAAAAAATAGCATCTTACTCATTCAGTAACGAACTAATAATAAATTGAAAGTGAATAACTTTAATTTCTTACACACTGAGAGAATCACGAGTGCTTTTTTTTCTCAACGAACATTAATTTTCGTAGTTTAGCGGCTCGCGTTCAAGTACAGTGTAAGCTACTTACACTTCTTTTTCGTTCAGTTTTCTTTTCTGGATTGCCAAGTACTGTTGAATAGAATAAAGTGTGACAAAAATAGAATTTTGTTTTCGTTTTACTTTTTGAATTGTCAAGTACTGCTGAATAAAAAAAAGTGTGACGACAAATAGAATTCGGTTCGTACAATTTCGAACCAAAATTGACAGTTTCCGCGTAGTCAATTGAGATCATCAAGGGTCCTTAATAACCCTCGTAGTAAAGTTGTTGTTGTCCTCAAGTGTCCTTAAAAATCCAAGTACCTAAATTGTTGTGGTCTTTTGGTCCCAGAAATAAAGACATAAAGACGGAAGTACAAACATAACCCAATGAGAGATTATTAGCGTGACTGTTAATCCGGCTGACAGAGTTATCTGCTGGATATATATATATATATATATATATATATATATCATAAAGAAATAGGGTTGTTCCAACGAGAGAAATTAGTATAGAACAAAAAGTGTGAGAAGCCGTGAACGTTTTCTTTAAAGTGTATATTTATTGTATTTGTAATTATACATGTTATGAAACATTAATTGTCCATAATGGTGTTTGTGACACAACACCAAACACCATTATGGACAATTAATGTTTCATAACATGTATAATTACAGAAACAATAAATATACCCTTGAAAGAAAACGTTCACGGTTTCTCACACTTTATATATATATATATATATATATATATATATATATATATAATGTCAAAAACTTCCAAAATTTGGATTCGTTGAATGGCCGTTTCAGTGAGAAAATTCTGGCTTCATTAGCAACGATCGAAAACAAAACTTTATTAATACAAATATGGTACAAAATGTCTATACCAGAAGAAGATCAAAAACTTATCCACACACAGGAAATTTTTTAAAAAAATTAAAAAGAATTGGGGTGGGTTTAAGAAAGAAAGTTTTTAAAAAAATCTTAAACTTACATTTGTCGGTTAGACATAAGAAAACGGAAAAGCAGAAACAGAGATTCATGACTCGATATTAGAAGAAAACTTTACATTACGTCTGTATGAAAGAATTAAAAGTTAGAAATTAAACCGTGTCACATGGATAGAATTTGTAAGGGAAAGGAAAGAAAAGACAAAAGGGATAGATAGATAGATAGATAGATAGATAGATAGATAGATAGATAGATAGAGCGATGTGTTTCGTCATCTATAATTTTATCCAACTATTTTTCACTTTGTCATTATTTTACCTACCATTGTCATGATATATAAAACATTATACATATATATATATAATCATTTCAGTCCAAGAAAGATTACAATTTCACTAAGACTCAAGGAATTACTGGAAGTGAAAGTGATAACGTTATAGAAGAACCGTATACAAAATCTTATACAGGACACAAAGGATAAATTTCTACTCCTGTTCAAAAGACATGTAAGAAAAGTGAACAGGGCAATAGGTGAACCTATGTACTCCTATTAAATGTATATCCTATTATCCAATAGATATAGAGGGAACGGAGAGATAATAGAATTATGCTGACACAATGTTTTACATAGTAGCTAAAACGCTATTCCGGGGCCTCCGCAACACATGCCAGTAACGTTACCTTGTAATACTATAAATGATTTAACTAACATCATCACGTTGTCATGAAATAGTTAATAATTTTCAATAAGGTATTAGGTATTTACACAATAGTCTTGATATCTTCTTGGAAATAATTATCTATTTACATTATCCGAATTATTGTTTTTATCTTTATTGCCATATTCAGATAGGTTCGGCTGCTGTACGCCCCGACCTTCTTTAGGTGATATACATTAGAATTTCGAACCGTGCTCGTTATTTAGTCTACGGTGTAGGTAGTTCTAATTCCATGTAATATGCTTTTTCTAGATATCTCAACTTCAGTTAATTGCCACTGCAAGTTTTTGTTTGCCAGGTATTGAACTGACCACTCTCTAGATAAACCCACTTTGTTGGATTAACGCTTTTAACCACTAGGTCATGTGTCCATATTTTACCAGTGCTTATGTGGGGTGGAGTTCAAATTATAGACAGAGAACTAGAAAATATGAAAAAGAAAGCCTGTAAGCCGACCGAACATAGAAATGAATAAATATGGAAAACAGTAATACAAGGGAAAACAACAATAACAAAAAATTGTAATACGAGCTCTGGAAGCATAGCACATGGAATTAGAATAATTTAGCTAAATAAAATAAAAGGGTCAGTTCGAAATTTCAAAGTATATCCGCTGAAGAAAGTTGGAGCTTACACCGCCTAAATGTCATCAATATGTCAATAAAGATGATGACTACTGTCTGAATGATGTAAATATTTACAATACCTCATCAGAGAAATATAGACAGAAGAAATTAGGACGTTCATTTATCTAAATTGATTCACAATTAAATAAAAATACTTATAGAAATACTCATATTTATTGCTAAATCTATACTAATTAAATTAATACTTATTAATTCTATATTAATTATATTTATACTCATATGTCTTGTTAAATTCATACTATTATTAAATAAAGAAAGAGTATTTTGATGTTGTAATTGACCAAGCAAAATTCTCCAGTTACAACATTTCGCTGTCGGCGAAAGCTTATGCTGGGCAGGTCTAAAAAATATTAAGCCCAAGACCCAGAAATAGGCACCCCAAAGACAGTACTTGTCATTCGGAAGAGGGCTGGGTTTATTTCTCTGTGTCTGCGACATACACAAAAGAGGAAGTTGCGAGGGGTCGTGAGAAAGTTTTTCACGGTACTGCCGTTAAAGCTGCTTTAAACATCCGTTTTGTGTCAGATTCAGTAGCGACGTGGGCGCGCTGAAAAATACCCATATCATAACATTTATGACAACGTTGGGAGTCAACGATCCTATTTGTGATTGGAAATAGTTGATTGTAGCGTTATATTAAATCCACCTCGACTTCACCCACCCCCCAAAAAATGCAACGTACCTACAACTTTGTAAGAAGAACGTTCTGTGTTAGCTGGGCAGGTAGCTGTTGCCTTTTTCCATGCAAGGTAGTAAATTCAATGACACAGCAGGTTAGAGAGTTTAGAAGAATTAGGAACAAAACATTGATAATGAGCGGGAAGAGAAAGCAGTAATCAGCAGAACAGTAGATCGCCATTGATATTCTTCTTCTCTTCTTTGTAGTCTGTCCCTTTAGGACGTAAGCGATCATGGCTTTCCACGTCTCCCTATCCCTGGTGGCTCTTAGCACGCCTTCTCCTGTTACACCATGCAACCCTCGTTCCATCATCAACCTGATTAAATTCTTCAAATATGTTATCCGCTACTTTTCCCTGTCTCTTTTTCCCTCTGTCTGGCCTGTTAGTATCAGGTTCTCCAAGCCCTCTTTCCTCATTGCATATCCCAGGAACTTCAGCTGTCTCTTCCTGATGCTCAGTATTAATTTCCTTTTCGTTTCCATCCTTTCCAAAACCTCATCATTGCTCACATGCTTGATCCATGATATTCGCAGCATCCTTCTGTAGAAGCACATTTCAGTTGCTTCAAGTTTTCCCTTCATCTTTGATGATATTGTCCAGCATTCCCGACCACACTGAAGAACTGACATCACATAACAATCCAGTACTCTCTTCTTTGTTCCTAGCGAAATTGTCCTAGATTTCAATTTTTTCAGATTATAGTTGGCAGGAAAGCATGAAGCCAGAAGGAAGTTCTACAAGCGTGATGTTCTAGAAAAGAAACTGTTAGCATAGAATTTACGGCTATATCTAGCCAGCTCAACTCTAAATTTATAAGATCGTGACGCCAGTCTAGTAGTAAGCCTAAACTCAAAAGGTCTAAGTACGATAGAAAAAAATGCTTATCCGAACCATTACCATGAAAATATTTATAAAAAAGACACAGAGAAGCAACTTTAAATCGGCTGGAAAGGGACTGAAGTCGAGTTGCCATATCAGGACCAATAATATTGCTGATTCTTCTTTAGGTTTTATCAAGAAGCACAAGGTAAATATGTGGCAGCGATGTTTTAAGCAGTTTTTTTAAATAATCGTTTCACTCAAACTAAGGTGGAACCGCCTCTGGTGTGCACGGGATTACAATGAGAAAAAAAAGAAAAAAAGTACAAATGTTGGAGAAAGTTTTATGATATGCTCCTACGAAGAATGGAATTTTCCTCTTACTATCTAAAATTATCTGCGTGACTTCCGGAAGGTAGTCAAGTAATACAGTTAGTACGCAGTTAAAGCCAATGACGTCAGACAATAAGCAGCGTAACTCTACCGTTCGTACTTACTTATTTCTATTTATTTATTACTAACACTTACCTTGTATATATATTCTTGTTATACTAATACACTGTTTTGTAACTACTTTCTGTGTTTCCATGTCTTACTTCCGACCAAACTGGTCACTACAACTTCGCGGCAAAGTTTCGCCACAAAACTAAACAACAGAAAAGATAGGAAAGAGAGGGAATAAAGGAGATAGAAGGTAGCAAATGATGTTGGATTTAAAATTTTGGAGATTGAAGCGAGCAAGTAAGCAAGTGTACTGAAGGGAATTCCGTAGGCAGGAAGTGCGAGAAAAGAAGCTGTTAGAATAGAAGCAGTTTTTACGATAAAAAGATAGGACATAGAAGCAAATCTATTAGACCAAGTAAATTCATATGGTCAGAGCACCAGGGAAAGAAGCTCGTTAGAGCAGAAGCAGAGAAAATATTTGTAAAAAAGACACAGGGAGGCCACACATCCAACGGTCAGAAAGTAACGGATGTCAATCCGCTAGATTACGTTGCAGATCCTCCTTTGGATTTTGTCGAGAACCCCGAGTAGAATTACAGTAAGCACCCGACCAGATATGGCAACAGTACTCAATGCATGGACGAACGGCACACTCAGAGAGAGAGAGAGAGGGAGAGAGAGAGAGAATAAAATAAAATAAAATAAAAAATAATTGTTTCACACGATACAGTGGACCAACTTTCTCGATGGATATTATGAAACTGAAGAGTGGTTTTACATTATTGATAGGACTGGAAATTATAAAAAAAAATTACCCTTCCCTCGGGAGCAGAAAATAAAGATGTTTAATCAAAACAATTTAGATAGATACAAAAAGGACTGTTTGTCATCGTGTGCGTGTTTAGAAATCGTTTCTCGTGACATATTCAAGTAAACTTTGTGCAATTATCATTCTAATACTGCGCGGTCATTATGTAGGATCTGCTATTTAATATCGTGTGAAATGTACCCGACTATCAACAACCAATTAAATCTCCGAGAGGTCGGTGGGCGGCCAAAATACGACAAGCAAGAGCAGAATAACACAGGGGGGGGGCGGAGTGAGGAGCAAAAGAAAAGAAGAAAAATCCCCCAGTATCTGTCGATATGCATGAGAGTTATTTGGCCTTATTAATAAATGGAACAAAGCAATCCTTTCTACGAAAGCAATATCATGCTCTATATTAAAGAGATAATCTAACTTGCCCCGAAACTTGATATTTAAAGCCTTGATTTTCTACCGGTGACTGGCGTCGTGGATAATGTCAACACTAAAAGTGTAAGCGTATAAAATAGATGAACGCATAGATATTTGAACAATATGGCCGACTCAGATTTTATGAATGCAGAATTTTACAGTCTGCTTAATTTTAAAGAGATTGTGCATATACAAGCCTCAATAACAGAGATAAAATAGCATATATATATATATATATATATATATATATATATATATATATATAGAGAGAGAGAGAGAGAGAGGCTGGATATATTAACAAATGTGTTAATTATGAATTTTAAAATTTCTATGTATAACAGTTCCTAACACTAAAGTATTTCACTGCCTGATGAAGCACTAACAAGTAGTATTGAAACACGACATCTCTTGTGTTGCAGTAAACTATGTTTTATTATAAACTATAAAATATTACTATATATATATATATATATATATATATATATATATATATATGTAAACGTGATTATAATTATTTCGTCTCGAAAACTATCGAACGAAGGAAAAAATGGTTGTAAAAAAAAGAAAGAGATTAGGGCAGGAAAGTCAGTCAAAAGTGTTCGGACCGAAATCAGCACGAGGCCCAAAGAAAAAACCCGACACGAATAACCATCGAACAAAAAGCGCTCAATACAACGGTAGAGCAAACTAAATAGTAGCTAATGAGCCAGACGAACCTACCTAGGTTTCTCCTAAACGGATCGTCAGGGAAAGCTGGCTCCCTGACGATTTGTTTAAGAGAAACCTAGGTAGGCTCTTCTGGCTCATTAGGTACTATATATATATATATATATATATATATATATATATATATATATATAGATAGATAGATAGATAGATAGATAGATAGATATTCTAAACATATGCTATTAAATATAAAACACAATGAATGTCTATTATGTTTAATCATCAGCGGTTCTAAACGTCGTATTTTGGCTTTAATTTCAGTTATTTATTGATTTACTTCTAAGCTTTCGGCTCACATGAGTCATCTTCAGAGAAGTTGTTTAGACTGAAATATAATAACATCCACCATCACCGACGATTTTATTTTGTGTTGACATAAAACCCCGCTTGGCAACGGCAATAGTTACCAAAAATAATAAACGCAGTTCTCAAATTTGCGATGCGGTTTTATGACGTCACACCGCGTGATAGCGCGAAATGACAACAAAACCATGTATTCAAATAGAATGTAATCTATTATGTCCGGATTTAAAGGTGATTTTATTGAGTGTTGGTTGTTTAGATTTTATGTACAAGGCCTCCAATATCTGCAGGTTCCTCTTCATGTGTGTATGAGTAAGGATCACCGTATTGTTGACCAAAATCTATCTGATATTACCTACATGTTTATGTTTGTCAGAGAAATGTTGTTTAATAGTACTCTGATCAGAAAGATGACATGTAAGTCTACGGGAGAGCCTGGTTGTAGTAAAACCAATATATGTCATCGGTGATGGTGGATGTTATTATATTTCAGTCTAAACAACTTCTCTGAAGATGGCTCATGTGAGCCGAAAGCTTAGAAGCAAATCAATAAATAATTATCTAAATGTTGGAGAATTTTTCTCTTTATTTTCAACTGAAATTAAAGCCAAAATACGACGTTTAGAACTGCTCATGATTAAACATAATAGACATTCATTGTCTTTTATATTTAACAGCATATGTTTAGAAAATTTTTGCTGCCTCGATACACTATATATATATATATATATATATATGTGTGTGTGTGTGTGTGTGTGTGTGTGTGTGTGTGTGAATACGTAAAAAAATAATAGATTTAAGTTTAATCTGATATTTTCATTGCTTAATACAATAGACCGGATTAAAATGAACTGATTATTTCTTTAAAAATTGCTTTGTTTATCTTTTGGATACGAAACTGAGCAGATATGTAGCTTCTAAGAAAATGATCTGAATAATGAGGAGTTGTTTCCTTTAAAGAAAAAGAGTAAAATAGAACATTGCTTGCTGTGAAATCTTTCGAGCTTATACTTAGAATCAGAAACAGACACAATTTCGTGGATACATAATGAAAATCTGATACTCATCTGACAGGAAGGAGTTAGTGAGTTAAGCCGTTGTCAAGTTATTTAATGAGCTTGTATAAATGTATGGTAGAATAGGTATTCGAAGATAGAGAAAAGATACAACTCACTAATTGTTAAAAGGAAGAGGATGTTATAGAGAGCCATAATCACCCACAACCTTGAACGAACACGACACATAGAAGAGGTTTGTAATTACTTAAGCCAAATGTTCTGTGATGAGACAATATATTATTAAATTTGATATCAGAATTAGTTTCTATCAGACAGTAAATTAAAGGTTACTTAACGGGTACATATTAAACTATAGGAAGAAAACAGACGTAGAAAAATGCAGTGTGAATGTAATTAAACTGCAAATAAACTGATAAAGTATTTTTACGCAGTTAAAATCTTTATCTGATTCTGATGTCTCCCAACTGAAGTTTTTTATTTGTAGAAATTAATTCAAATTAGAATTTCAATTAAATTTTGTTCTGATTTCCCAAAACGGTGGACATAGTTGATAATTGCAGTTTAAATTAGTTTTCCGAGATGAAATTTTACTATAAATATCTTATGTAAAATGGTTCGCGAATTGTTAATGGTTTGTACACAATATTGGAAGATGCTTAGGAATAGTGGAAAAGGCTTTCTCGAAAATAAGAAAAGTATTAAGATGTGAACATATTGTTAGAAACAAAGAAAAGAGGGTATAATACTTTGCTGCCCTTAATAAATAGATAAGCGTTAATCCCACGAGAGCTACCTTGCCCCTCCTGCTTTCAAGGACTTGGTAGAAAATCGGAGCATCCTTCAACACCAGACAATGTCGTTCCACTGGCTGCATAATCTCCAGTTGCAAATGGTGGGTCGAACTGAGAAATTACTTTGGTACAGTGGTCATCAGGTGGTCGCAGTGACTTGACCGAGCCAGAGAACACCGCGCTGAGTGCCGATGCGGAGAATGATCGGCTGTCCTGTCCTCCAACAAAGCTCCACATTGGACACAAGAAACCATAAAGGAGATGGTTTTAATGAAGGTCGTGTCTCGGCACTGTATAGTAGCATTGCGAGGACGGCGTTGTAAACTCTTAGCTTGATGCGTCGGGAAATTTCGCAACACCGCCCTAGTGGTCTCTAAGAGTTTCGCATGATATGTGCAGTCAATTCACGCCTTCTGTTAATTTTCTTGAGAAGGTAGCTGGTGTTTGAAATTTCTGAGCCAATGTATACGACAAACGTGTCGAGCTCGATGGAATTGCAGCCAGTGATGATGGGCGGTGAAACGGAGTTGTCTCACACATGTATCAGTGTCCGTCCGCTTAACGTGCACCCCAAGCCTTGTTACTACCTCGATTGAATCCGACAAGCGAGGAACAGAACAGCGAACTGTTCTCCATACAACTCTGTGATATCTAATATTGCATACGGCAATGAATGCTAGGAAATCTAAAAATATACCAGAAGTGTGAAGTGACAGGGATGACATTCCATCGTTAAATTCTTACAATATCATGAACATAAAAAGCAAGGACATTTTAAGGAAAATATGATCTAAAAACTCCATTATAAATCCAGAAAATGTTATTTGAGATTCTTGGGATACGTAATGGGGAAAGAGTGACTAGAGAAGTTAACAGTCATGGAAAGCACATTAAACAAAAAAATAAATAAATAAAAAGTAATCTAAGGTTAGAGATATTAAAATAAAATTTACTAATACAAGACAGGAATTTATGAAGAGCCACGGTCGTCTAATTACCGAAGGTACATGGTGTTAAAAATTGCTAATTTTTTTTTTTTTTTGTGGGCTGAATATTAGAAACACTGAAAACGTCATCTGATAATTTCACCTTCAAATATGAGCGATTTTCTGAGATTTTTTTTTTTTTGTCAATTGTCTCGAGTCAGCCCATGTGCGATATCATTGTTAAGAAGTACTGTTCACAAGCACAAAAGAAAAGAAAACACATTACGGTGAAAACTAACAAAAATTGAGTATATTAGTCCGAAAAAAAAAAGATTTTAATTAACAATGCAACAACGTTTTTATAAGTAGCCCACAATTGTTAAATTAATCGTTGAGTATTATTGTTGTTTATATTTTAGCTTTTAATAAGGAGGGGGTACAGTCGTTTATATTTAACTCTAAAAGTTTAATATATTTTTTGTTAAACGCCGACTTCCAAAGTTTTGTAGTAGCAGAAAGCAACTCAGCAATTTTGTTTTTCTTCTCCTTGACAAAAATAAGGAAAGAAGTCTTGAGGAATCTGAGGCTCACAGAACATACAGAAGGTCATCGAAACAGAGGGAAACAGCGAGTAACCTGCCTAACAAGATCGTGCCAATAGATGACAATAGAAGGAGTGGGAGAAATAGTAAAAATACAAATAATACTAAAGGGTACAAAGGATAGCATCCACATGGAGGAATTGGGGGACTCATCACTTCTTGTTATACACTTTCTTAGCATATACTATTTTGCCAGACTGATATTTATAAAAAGGATAGAAGAAAATATATCTGCATCTAACGTCGGAAATCAAAATAATAAAATAGAATTAATTTCTTTTGGAGTCATTCCTGTACTTATTAAGAATCAATAAATTACCATAAACTCATTAAACTTATGGTGAATTATTAGCATTAAATAATTTTTAAAATGGCCAATGACTTTCGGAAAAAGAAATACGACGAACGCTCCGAAAACAGTGCAACATACAGGGAATCCATTAACACCGTAGGAGAAAGCATGTTTTGCTGCCTAAAAAGACTATTTTCCAACCTACTCTCTGCCATTGGTTATGCATATTCGCAACGTTCTGCATTTCGCGAATCGTCAGCTGCACAGGGTCGATGGAATATAAGCTTATCACACACATCACTGATGTTACTATTAAAAATCAACCGCACACATTCAAATGCATCGAATGCTATCTGCGAATTAAAAGTAATATTGTTAAGTTAAATGCATAGTTTTGTGTAGTTGTCTAACTTTAAGCTGGGTTACGCGCAGAAATAGGGGTTTGTATGCATTACCATAATTTTGTCCCAGAAAACACACTTAACACCAGTACTAATTGAAGGTTTTCTGATGAATTTTTTGTACAAATTCACGTTTATATATATATATATATATAGAGAGAGAGAGAGATAGATATAATGTGAGTGTGTGTGCGTTCAAAATTTTATTGTTCCAATGGTTAGATAATTTTGTTTAGCGATATACGAACTTCAATGTTTTATTTAATACCAAAATTTAAATGTTTTGCGCGCATTCTATTTTTTTTAGATAATAATGGTTTTAGTGATGCAAATTTTAGTGATTAAACCATAGCTGTGGAAGAAGAGCCATACCTTTGCCAAGGGAATTTGTATGTAAGTGAATAAAACGAACCCAACTAGAATTTAAACTCAGATCTCAAATTAATAATTTCGAGCCATTATTAATTAATAAACTCAAGATTACAGCACCTGGTATTTCAAAATAGTCCGCCATCTAGGTACTCACCAGGATCAACGCTGCTTAAATTCGATGATCTTTCAATGAACTGGCGTTTTTGGCGTAAACCGTTGTTACAATGGAATACAGTTTCATACATGAAAAATATATAGTATTAAATGGCCAAAATAAAATATATTTGGATTCAACCAAAAAACACCTTTAAGACGAGGTGGTTTAATCACGGGTCTACATTCAAAACAGAAAAATTAGAAAACTGTACAAAATTGGCTAGCCACGTATGGAAATTAAAATCATGGAATTAAAATCAAAATATGGAAAAGACCCAGACATAACGCGGAGTAAAAACAGCCATGCCTTACAACGGTGGCAAAATATGTGGACTGTGCCAAGAAGAAAAGTTAGAGATTATGCTATTCACAAACAAAAATAAACTGTTGAATGAAAGAACGAAAATTATGACTAAGTGTAACCATACTAAAAAATACCTCTTAGGTTCATACAACCATGGATGAAAACGCCATAATTCGTTTTAATTTAAAAAATTGCGCGTTCAAAAATTCCCTGTTACGTGAGTGTTCAAAAAAATAAAATAAAAAAACGCCGTTACATGAGCGTTCTTAAAAAGAAAAACGGTAAACGCTAAAATCAGTTATTAAAAATCACCTGAAGACACCACTCATAGTAGAAACTTAGGTCGCGTAATAATTTACAAATGGAATATATATATATATATATATATATATATATATATATATATATATATATATATGTTGGAATTGTAAACAAAATATAAAATGTAGATAAAAATAGTCTGTAAAACAATGGGTAAATCTTTTATTTGCTCACTTCTTAACTTTAGGAAAGTTCATTTAATATTTTTGCCTTTAACCTCAAGGCCCTCTGCAAAGTGGTCTCTTATGCCTACATACCGGGATTAGATGTATCTGGTTCATGTTGTCCGTCACATCTACTATAGTGAAGTTCTCCGTGCCTTTGTATAGTGTAAACGCTGGCCTGTGTGCCTATCGACAACCCCACAGAGGCCGTAGTTTTATAGTTGGGCATTCAAATCAAGAAAATAAAGAGGGAAAAAATTGCAGAGTGTTATGATTGTAAATTTTCCGCTAGTTAATTCTTAGACCATGCGAGACAGATCCCTGTTGCAACACTTGTAGTCACACCATCGAGCCGAAATTAGACCACTGTGTTTAGTACATAGATGACATCATAAAAGCCTGTAGAAATAATCGAGGCGGCAAAACATGTTCTTCGTTCCTTAGGGCACTCTGGACCATTATTGAGTCACCATCATAGGTACGTCCGTGAGGTCTTCAGAGACATCTTCCGTATTTTCAATTTACATGACTGCATTTCAAGAAGATAGCTACTCGCTATTTCTAGTAACCAAGGTCATGAGTTTGGTTTGATTTGTATTTTCAGTGTCAGATTGAAATCTCCTCTGAGAATACTTGACAGAAAAATGGGAATTTAAAAATTTGACGCATTATAAGATGCTCAAAATCTTTCCCGACCTTAAAGAATTCTGTTATAGATTTGCCTCCAAAAATATATATTAACCAGATCTGCCATTCAAGATTGGTCTTCGTCTTTTTCGCAACATGTTGGTATGGTTCCAAAGGAATCAAATTGGTCTTCAGACGAGTTTGCGTTTTATTATTTACTTGTCACTTTCCCATTATGCAGAATCGGTTTACTCGTAGAGGGAGACATTTCAGAACGTCACTAGATTTAGCCATTGATTTAACTTATATGTGTGTGTGTATGTGTGTGTGTATCTAGGCAACAAACTTTCTTTTAGACATCTCAGATTAAATATATTTCAAACACTGAATTGTTTCTGCTTACTTTAATAAAATCCGCGTATTATACCTGAAAGATGCAAGAAATGAGCTGTAAATTATATAGATGATTTTATTATTCATTTCTAGATGTTCCCAAATACTTTCAATCTTATTCCGAGATCACCTTCAAGGATGTGAGTTTTGGTAACAAGAAATAACCTCAAAACTCTGTTGCTAAAGAATTTTCTTTCTTCCTTCAAATAACCGTTTGAAAAATTCCTTAGCGTTCATTAAAATGTGAAAGTTATCCAAAATGGAATTTTTCTATATTGTAACGTCATGATCATACACGTATTAAAGCATGAAAAAACTGCTCTTTTTATAAACATTTTAAAGCATTACCACCGTATTAATAGCTGATTCTATTAATTGACGGCTTAACTTTTTAATGAATATTGCCTCGAGGATCTGTAGTTTGCTCGTGTTTTCTTGGTGTAGGATAGTTGTATAATCAATCTTTATTTTTTATATTGTGGATATACTTTTTATATTGTTATTTTTGTATTTTGAATATATGCTTTTTATTGTGAATATATATATTTTTCAGCAATACATTCTCCCAAGGAACATTTTAACTTATATATAATGTTGGTGGGGAGAAGTTATTACAGATAATTAAATTAGCAGTATTTTATTTTTTTATAATATATTATTAATTTTAATTATTGGTTAAAATAAAGGGGAGGTATATTAGTATGAATAAGATTTTTTATGATTTTTTCATCCTGTTTGTAGATATTATGAATCTTGTTGCAATAAAAGAGTTTGATATGCTTAGTGTTTTTTGTAAAAGTCCTATATTTTGTTTGATGTGTGTTGAGGTTTTTGAAATATCGTCTTATTTGTTCATCTACAATTTGGTCTGAGGAGTCATTATTAATGAGAATCTGCTTAATATTCTTTAGTTCAGAGTAAAGTATCTTTTTTTGTGGAGGAGTTGATTTGTGCTTGATTAATTAAATTGTGTATAAGTGTTATTTTGTATTTCCATTTTATCTTATAGTTGAGAGTGCAAGAGTTTTTCCTTGTTTTTATATGAGGAGGTAGAAAATATGTTATTGTTTGTGTCTATTATATCTGCAAGTATACGGTAGGTATTCTTCAAAAGTGCTCAATACAAAGTGGAGCAAATAATATTTATTTAGAATTTATAAGATAAATGTTATAATATCACTACTATATATACATATTTATGTGTGTGTGGGATATTTGATCGTCTCTTCAACGTTGAACAGAGAAACCATAAACGCGCTCTTGCATACACTTTTTACATATGTAACGTATGGAATGTTTTAACTTTTTCGTCCTGCCTTCTCATGTGCCGCTTCAGCCCGGCGTCAGACTTGCTGATTTTATCACAATATATATATATATATATATATATATATATATATATATATATATATAACTGACAATGAATGTCTATTACGTTTTATCTCTCACTTTCAAGACGGACCAATCCTGAAAACTATAGACGGTTCCTATCTTTGTAAAGTGGCAAACCCAGAAAATCAACAGGGGACGAAATACATATTTTTCCCACTGCAAATATATATATATATATATATATATATATATATATATATATATATATACGTATGTGTATAAAAAGTGTGATATGTAACATTTATTTGTGATTTGTCTGCATTTTAAGTATATTAATACCTTATAAATTCTACAGTAAAATGAAATAACACAACTGAAAGTAATTTTGAAAGTCATCTCAAGTATTTTATGCCTCCTCATAAGTCTAACCATGAATTACAAGAAAATTTAAATAAGAGACTTTTGCTGTGTTTTCCTATTTACTCACCACCAAAACCAAAACAATTTGTACAATTTTTTTTTCTTCAAACTTAACTTGCCCCACTCCAAATGTCAAACTTCAAATCTTGGCCTTGATTTAAAGTTTTCATCCCCTACCCACAACGACTGGAAAACTCCAGTCTTTCTATACAATCATCAAGTGAGCTATAGATTCCCGCTTCTTTCTAACCAAGATTACCAACTACACTTTTACCAGAAACTTTCACTTGTTAATATACTCGAAGTATATGCCGTGTCAACGGTCGTTGCTATATCATTCATTATTTTGTGAAGTTTTTTTTTTCGTCCAGTTTTTACTTTTCTTTATTTCTATTTGCCTTTGGTTTTAAGCAGTTAAGCCAAATAATCTCTTCTGTGTCGGCTGTGTGCTATCTCACTCAGTTTCAGATACACGTCTATTTTATATGGAGTTCTGCTTTAATAGACACGTGTCACGTTTTCGTCTATTTTCATCTTACTTCTTCTACACCATCTGCCTTCCAACTACTTATCAATCAAATCTTTATCGTTCACTCCATCAATAGCTATCTTCTTTTCTCTCTCTCTCTCTCTCTCTCTCTCTCTCTCTCTCTCTCTCTCTCTCTCTCTATCACGTACACACACATAGCAAAGGTTTGTCCAAGTTTGTATATTTTAGGGATCCAGCAAAGGTCAAACTCACTAATGATATGTAAGACTAGTTCAATAAATTTCACTTCTTTAATTTTCCTTTTAGTCCTAAAAACTAATTTGTGAACTCAATCTAAATACCGCATGGATTCATTTTTTTTTTCAATTTCCCCCTAACAAACGGGATGGCATTTACTTCATAGAGACCGCTTATTAATCTAAACTTATTTATAAATACAACTTTGTCTGTGTGTGTGTGTGTTTCCTTACCTATAGATTCCGAAACAGCTGAACCGATTTTCTTGAAAATTGACACAGTTATACTATAAGCGTCTGCGAGTGTTCTTAGCTAGGTTTTGTGTTCAGGTACCCCCGATAAATATCGAAAATCGATAATCGAAAAAATCGGGTTACAGAAAGAGTGGTCTGATTTTAATCAAATTTCATACACTCATAGACAAAGACATAAGAAACGATATTCAGAAGTTTCAAGGTTGCAGTTCTTACAATCGTGCAGAAAATCGATAATATATATATATAAGGCAAGATGTTTGTGCGTGTCTGTTTATCTGTTTGTATGTCTGTATTTTTTCAGCCTTTTTATTTTAGTTTTTGCTTCGGGTTTGGCTCTAAGTAGGTATAATTGTAGTTCTTAGTCTCAGTCATGATAGCATTTACTCAGAGGACTTATTTAGCCTTCAAAAGTCAGTTTATGACGAAAAACTTATTTGATAACGATACCAGGAAATCAAAATTTGACTTGCATCCGTTCATTTTTCTTTCAGTCTACGGTTTCGCTTTAACTGGAAACAACTATTGCTTTTTAGTCTTTCGTGTCAACGTCCAAAGAGTCAGAGCTCCAGGACCATGGATTAGTTTTAAAGCTTTCATTACACCCGAGCAACGCCGGGCTATACTGATAGTTTCAAATAATTTTCTCTCCGGCATGATTATTTCATTCCAGAAACCAAAACTTTCCCACTTTTTATCAGTGGAAAAATTGTTCCCTGTTTGACTATCTCATGTGGTACTTAAAATTGATACAAATATTACTTTGTTAACGCCACACTAATAGTGTACACAACGGGGACTGAACTTCCTATAAAATACAATAATTTGATTGGCTTGTTAGTCATCGTTGTAAGTAGGCTATCTCGTCAAGACTTTCAGCTCATCCTCATTCTCCTCATATTTTATTAGTGAGAAGAAAATTCCATTAAGAAAACTTCATCCACAAAGCTATTGCATGGTGGAACGGACTCCCGGGAAGATGTTTCCCTAATCACTATAATCTTTTTCTCTTCAGGTTTAGCGTCAGCCATCATCTATACTACCTATCATTATAATATGCACTCCCTGTACGTCTTTACGCCCTTACAGCACTCCTACTTTGTGACCCTCTTCCATGAGTTAGTCTTAGCCCTTGTTTTGTAAAAACTGCAGTAAATATTATTATACGTGTCCTAGATTGTTACAAAGATTACAGTAGTGAGGCACAAAGAGAAGAATATCAGGGTCGAAGGGTCAATTTATTATACTCTTCAAGATGGGCGCACGAAAAAGAGAGACAGAATAATAAAATGTAGGTCACAAAGAGAAAGCCACCGAAAGCAGAAATGTTTTGCTCGCTTAGAAAAGGTACTAACTTGAATCTTTCCTGTTTTTATTATTCCCTTCAAATGGGTACAGAAAAAAGAGAGACCAAATAATAAATTAGGGCTCACAAAAAAGACAGAATCATAAAGTGAGGAGTCAGAAAGAGCACCGAAAAGCAGAAATTCTTTTGCTTGATTTAGAAAAGACAGTAGCTTGAGTATTTCCTGATTTATTCTTTTTTTTCAAGGTGTGTGTACAAAAAAAGACAAAATAATAAAATGTGGGCCACAAAGGGATAAACACCGAAAAGCTGAAATTATTTTCCTTGCCTAAAGAAAAGGCCGTAGCTTAAATGTTTACTGTTTTATTCAATATGAGTGCACGAAAAATAGAGAAAAAATAATATAGTGTGTGTCGCGTAGAGTTAGCCACCAAAAAAGTAGAAATTATTTTGCTTGCCTTAGAAAAACAGCAGCTTGAATCTTTCCTGTTTTATTATTCCTTTCAAGATGGGTGCACGGCAAAGTGAGACAGAATAATAAAGTTTTGGTCACAAAGAGAAAGGCTACCGAAAAGTAGAAATTATTTTGCTTGCCTTAGAAAAGGCAGTAGCTTGAATCTGTCCTGTTGAATTTTTTTTTTCAAGAAGGGTGCACGAAAAAGAGTGACCGAATAATAAAAGCAGGGTTCATAAAGAGAAAGCTACCGCAAAGCAGAAATTATCTTGCTTGCTTTCCAGCTGTATTGAGTCAACAGACACTCTCTAATAAAGTGATGATGTTTTTTATTGCGTGCAACTGAAATTGAAGACTTGTTTATTCCAAAAATTTATACCCACAAAGAGTATAGTTAAACCCTTCTTAAGATTAAGGTCTTTGACCATTACCCACAAAGTTCTTGACCAATTCATACGTAGAGCGAAAAGGAGCAACCGACGAATATTATTTTTGTGATTCACGGTTATGCGTTTAAATGTCTTAAGTTATAATTTTAGATGTTCAAAATTATTTTTTAGGTTATATAAAACAATTTCTTGATAATATTGTATGTTATTTAATTAAACACTTTAAATTTTGTTGCAGGACATTTTTAAAAAAATCACTGCAATTGCAAATTTTAAAATTATATTAAAAATATTAAAATTCAAATTTCTTGTATAACTACAGCTATATCTGCAATACGTGTGTTGCTTATACGACTATAATAGGTAACTTTGCTGATCCAACAATGAACGGCGTTTACACGTGACGTGGCGGTACGCCTGCGCGAATTCAATTTTTCGTACGGATGGTCGTTAACCTCTTCTCAATCAATAAATCTGATTGAAGACCAACTAACCTCGATAAAGATATGAATAAACTCATAACATCAAATTACACCAACCCCTGGCATAATCAGTCGCTTTTCTTTAACTGTAGCCTCGCATCTAATGTTTATTTATTTACTTTCTTGCCGTACGAATTGATAAGAAAATTTTGGAAACAGGAAAAGGAAGGGAGTACTATTCATTTTATTTAAGCTTCTTTTCCTAATTTAATAAAATATGTTTAATTTCAGTGACACCGTTCTGTGTGTGTGTGTGTGTGTGTGTGTGTGTGTGTGTGTGTGTGTGTGTGTGTGTGTGTGTCTAGACGAGGTGTAATATTTGTGGGTCTAGCCTTTTATGCAGACATGCTTAGATATATGCATGCAGTAATACTTTCCTATAAACATAAATGTTAATATTTACTTGTAAGCTCACGTACTTACATAAACTTATATATATATATATATATATATATATAGAGAGAGAGAGAGAGATAGATAGAGAAAGAGAAAGAGAGAGACAGAGTTAGAGAGAGAAAGAGAGAGCAATGTATGAATTGTGGTCTAAATTACGCAAAAATGAAAATAGCACTTAGACCTCATTTTAAGTGATATATTTACCAAAATTACACAAAAATATCTTGAAATACTAAAGAGTAAATTTATTTAATTAGCTTTAACCACGGCATTCAGGCGACTTCAAAATCTCTTTTAACTCTTGTGGACAGTCACCTTGTTTAAGTTGATGAATACTGACGTAATCTTTGCCTTTAATTGATCTTCATTGTTACAAGAAAATTTGTTGTTTCTCTCTCAACTTCTCCCCACATATTATAATCAAAGAGAGTTGCAGTCTGAGGAGTTAAGAGGCCAAATGTAAGTTGTGACGTGGTCGCAGAAAGTGTATGACAGCCATCACTGGGTTTTCCTGTTTGTGTGGCATGGTGGAGAGTCCTGTAGCTAGACACAGTCATCCAGCATCTACTCTCTTTATCCAGTGTAGCATTACCCCTTCAAGTCACTTAGTGCAGACGTCCGTGGAAAGATGAATGGAGGCACCTTCTTTTGCGAAGATGAATGGAGATCATAACGTTTTCATCACTAGTAATCGCTCCAAATAACTTCGTAATCACCGTTAAATATCAAGGTGTCTCTTGATGTTAAGTATAAGTTTCCTTTTTTTGCATTTTCTATAAAATTTCGTAGTTGCTCACATGTTTCGTTTATGTTACCCTCAGCATCATTCTGTAGAACGGCATATCTGTTGCTTCAAGTCTCTTGTTAATCTTAATTCATTGCCATATAAGAGGACATATATCACGTAACAGTTTAGTACTCTTTTCCTTGTTCCCAAGGGAGGTTTTGTTTGATAATTCACAGCTTAACTTTTGAAATGCACCCTTGGCTATTGCAATCTACTTTTAGATTTCACTGTCGCACTTTCTGTCTCCTGTTAAAACTCTTCCCAGATATTAAAATTTTCGAACTTACTTGATTTTGGTATATCCGATATGTCACTTGCAATTGAGCTGATTCTTTTGCTAGCTATCATGCTTTTTGTCTTCCTGTAGTTCATGTTTAATCTTTTCTTCCTGCTTTCCTTCACTACCTTCTGTAGGAGATTTTGTAGTTTACTTGGCTGCTATCAACAGTTTATCATCTGCATATCTCTTGTTTTAAAGATTGTGGATGCCAACAATGAATCCTGATAGAGCTTCTAATTATCTCAGAATCGCTTCGCTGTATAGTTTGAGTCCGGTGAGAAAAACACATCCTTTTCTTGCGCCCCTATAGACTCTCTAATAATTCAGCATTGGTCACGATGAAGGTCGAACAAATCCGTAAACAGTTTATGTATGGTGAAGTAGGCGAAGCAAAAAAACGTAAAAACGAAAAATATCGTAAAAACATTAAAGAGATTGCACCAATAACACACAGCAGAAAATCAACATCATTTAAAATGACTAGAAAAATTTAACACAAGAATCGTCCATCCTGGAAGAAAGCAGAACACCTTGGTAATGGAGTCTTCAAAAAGAATTATTTTGAATTTGAAAATCTGAAGAGGTTCGTAGATGTCTTGATCAATGAATCACGCAATGGTTTTACCGAAAATCAGCTCGCATCCATCATATATATATATATATATATATATATATATATTGTTAAATATAACAGACAATAAATATATATTATGTTTAATCATGAGCCGTTCTAAACATCGTACTTTGGCTTTAATTTTAGGTGAAAATAAAGACAAAAATTGTCCAATAATTGGATATTTTTTCATTAAGCTGTTTCTAAGCTTTCGGCTTCCATGAGCCATCTTCAGAAAGGTTACAGGGACGTGAACACAAGATATTTTCATCTTTGATGGTGGATGTCTGTATATTAACGTCTCTGTAACTTTTACTCCAACTTCTTTTCTTAGGGATCTATTTGTCGAGCTTATGATACTTTGTACTATTTCTGTGGATTTTAACTTAAAAAATGTCATGTGTAGCCAGGTGAATGAAAACCAGATAGTTACTCACCTTGGTCCCGCGTTGGCTGATATTTTTTGTGCTACTACGAGTCGTTGCTTTTTAGAAAAGTGTTTAAATCTTTTATTTAATTTATGTCGGTTGATGACACTTTTGCTACTTTTTCCACTGAAAGTAAGGACGTAAACCTTTTTAATAGGCTTAACTCCTTACACAGAGCTTTATTCTTCACTATAGAAGTTGAGAAGGATAATTGCTTGCCTTTTTGCTGAACGTAGTAGAAAGGGTTTCCTTACGAGTATCTATCGTAAATCCACCTTTACTGGGCTGTACATGAGTTGGTATGCGTTGAACTTACATCAAGAAAAATTAGTCTTATTAAAATCTTAGTACACAAAGCGCCAAAAATTTGTTCTCCTACGAGACTGGACTTTGAATTGGAAAATATCAGAGATATTCTCTTATGCAATTGCTATCCGGAAGACCTTATTAATTATATTATTCATAAAAAGACTAGGGAATTTTATTCTCCTAAAGTTCTGGGGCCTTCTAAGGACCCAGTATATTTGAAGGTTACTTAGATTAGGGATAAGGGCAAAAGTTTAGTTAAGAAGATCAATAAGTTGGTTTCTTATTGTTTTCGATCGATTGGTCTGCGTTGTATTTTTCGTACTAGTTTGGCGTTTCCGTCGTTTCGTAAAAACGGCTTGTTCTATAAGAAATTGAGTAATTTGGTATACGAACTTAATTGACAGTGTACTACTGGTCATGGGGAGCGTACCACCTTACATTTAGAAACGAGGATTAATCAGCATGTGCCTTCGAAAATAAAACTTGGTAAAATAAGTAACAAAACAAGTGTTGCTTTTCCTGTACAAAGATAGAATCGGCTGTTGGTCAACATCTAGTAGAGAATATAACATGTGCCAAGTCGTATAAGAAGCAATGGTTTAAATTATACATAAAACTAGTTCCATTAATCATGCCGGCAGAACTTATTGGGAGATATTTTATTGTAACTGTCCTTCGCTAATTATTTACACGTGAATTTCCCTTCTCTCGATATATATATATATATATATATATATATATATATATATATATATATCTAGGATATGCAACGAATTCATCTGGAATTTGAACTCAGCTCTCCGATTTCTCATTCTTAACCAATATCCATTGCACCACAACACACACCCTTAGTTAGATTACCGTAAAGTTTTTTATAGTGTGTCACACCCTTGGATCGTTAAGGCTTTAGAAATGTACAAAACCACATTATAACAGAATCAAACCCAAGCTACTGACACTTCTAATCGCCTGAATATACAACGAGTAATCTTTCATGGTGACTCCCTATCATCCCTTCTGTCCTGTCTGTACTTAATCCTCCCCACTCATTAACTAAAGAGTAAAAACAATAGATACAACGTAAAAAAAGAAAGTGTTTAATCATCTATTCTCCATGGATCAATTTTTTTGCCAAAGACGACAAAGGTTTGAAGTGTATCCTCATCACTGTAAAATGTCTCAGCAATGACATCGGTATAGATTTCGGATTAGATAAATGAGAATAAGTAATATTCAAGAAAGGACGAATTACAGGAATACAATATATCTAAATATTATCACAAAGATTAAGGAACTGCAAGAAGAAGAAGCCTATGAATCAAAAGAAATAATAATGAAATGAGAGAAATCAAAGAGAATTGCTTAATAATAATAATAATAATAATAATGCTTCCATTAATTACTTTTATTTATTACTTGTCTAATGAACTCAGTTACTTATTTAATGGACAATTTACATTATAAAACTACAAAAAAATTTTAATTAAAAAATATTCGTGATGAAGCAAGAAAAAGAACTCCAGGAGCCAGTAAATGGAATGGAATACAATATTCCGTAATGAATTGGTCTGTAAGAAAAGCAAACTGCAGGCGCATGAGTCTGGTGTTGACTTCAACAAGCAGAATATCAACCATAAAAACCTTGCTATCTCTGTTGTGTAATAAAGTTCTACATCATTTATCGGCTATTAAGCTAATGGATGTCATAACGAAAAAGCTTTTCACTTGATACCGCATGCATCATCTTAACGCTGATGTTGATGGTCTATATGTTCCCAAATTTGGAGGTGGTAGAGGATTAGTTCAACAAGAATCGCCCTACCAACCCATAACAATAGGTCTTCAAAGACGCCTGTAAACTAAAGAAGACTAGATGATGATCTGTGACAAAGAAAATGAAAGAAATAAGAAATTTTATTCAGTATGAAAGGAAACCAACAAATTCAAAAGGGAATTTCAAGTGGTTGAGGAAGTGCAAATAACAATAACACACCTCCTACAGTGGCAAAGAACTTAAAAAAGAAAAAAAGCCAACGCAACGTACCAAATGAAAAAAGATGGTAAGATAAACCTCTTCATAGTCAATGCTTTGCCTGTACTAATCTAGACGAGGTAGAAAAAAAACCCGTACCCATCAGTGGTCAGGTAGTGCGGGTTTAAAAGCTGAAACCGAAGGTTTCATTCTTGCCACACCGAATAAATGCTTGCTAATTAGAATTTACCAAGCATACATACTGAAAAATTGTGTTAACTTGAAATGCAGATTCTGCGATTAATACGCAGAAACAGTTGACTATTTTGTATCATGTTGCACAATGTTAGCACCAACTGAAAATATAAAAATAAGCTTCATAGAGTGGGCCAATATCTACACCAAAGAAATATGCAAGTTTTACTAGAAAGAAATTGCAAGAAACTGGTATGAACATCCAGACCGAATTACAGAGATAGAACCTAGAAAATTTTCTCTGTTTCTTATTGACATAGTCTTTTTTTTTAATTCTCATTGTGGCATAAACATTTTTGCAATGCAACAACAACAACAATAATAATAATAATTATGCTTTTATATTAACATGACAATCCATGCAGGTGTATCTCTGATGATCTTCAAAAATATTAAAATAGAATGATCTTGAAGTGGAAATCTTCAAAATGTGACACATGAGGACATCAATAATTCCATTTATATTTGGGAAACCCAAATTGATCGGAAAATATACCAATTGAAGGCATTTCTGACAGCCCATATCTTAAAGAAATACAAAACGTGTACTCAAAGTTGCAGTTCACGTATTACAAAGAAATTTATCTGTGTAAAATGTGTTTGGTTATAGTTGGTTCTTTTTTTACAAAAAGATCATTTGAAAATGTAATGAAGCTATTCTTGACATTAGATCTCTGGTTGAACCCGCAAGAAAAAGTGTATGTAACATATATTAAACGAAATAATAATAATAATAATAATAATAATAATAATAATAATAATTATTATTATTATTATTATTATTATTATTATTATCATCATTATTATTATTATTATTATTATTATTATTATTTAGAAATAATATATGAATAATCTTTCTAAATACATCTAACTATATATAAACAAAGATATTTCTAAAAATATTGAATGGGAACTCATAAAAATATTGAGATATTAATAGGTGTTAATGCAAGATATATTTAGCAAACAATTACAAATAATTAGCTTTAAAAATCCAAATAAATTCCTAGAAAAATATAGATGTTTATAAATATTTACTTTATCATATAAATACCGATTTAGTATATTAGATAAATATATTAAAATATAGATGAATAGATGATGATAACAATAATTTAAAGTAATAATAATAATCGGAACACGCACATCAAAATTCATAACCAGTAAAATCAAGACAAACGGACTCTCCCAGACTCAACAGTCTAGATCTACCGACAGTGCAAAAATCTTGCACATCATTTTTCACTGTCAAGTGTCGACCTTATGGCCTAAATCAGTGTGATTAGACAGATCCACTTGCTTCTGGCCGGGACCGAAACTCGGAGTGCCTCCACCTAAGCCACCGGTGCATGGAATGGGAGAGGAGAAAATTTTAGCGTGTTTTTATATATATATATATATATATATATATATATATATATATATATATATATGCTGTGTATAAAAACGCCACCGGGAAGATTACTGAAGTGTAATGCGTATATATATGTATATGGAGAAAGGGTGTGTCAAAAATATTTTTACAAATTGGTGGGGGGTTTCTTTACAACAAAACAAAATAAAATGTCCATATAAACATATGTTCAAAAAACATCATTGTACCTCAACGCAGCAATTTATGAAAAAATGTTCAAAATGTCCTCTGCTTACTTCTACACACGCATGCACTAATCGGATCATTGACTAGCGGACACTTTTAAATACTCCCACACAGTGCCGAAAGGTTTCATAGAACCCCTGGCACGTTAATGAAACGTCCTTCTATTATTATTGGCTGCTGCACGAACCAATTGTTTTAAGTGGCCCCACATATAAAAAATTCAAAGGTTTGAATTTGGCCGTCTATGGAAACGGTCCTCCCCTACTTACCCATCGTTCATGGTAGATGTCAGCCAGTGCATCAAGAACAATGTGACTAACATTTGTTCTGGACCCCCTCCCCCATTATGCATTAGCCACATGCATCTGCGTATTACCAGGGTAAATAGTCTAGTATGTCTGGAAGTGTGTTCGAAGTAAAGTCCTTGTAGACAACTTCTGTAAGACGTGCGGAGAGAACATTCCAGCCCGCAGATTAATCGGCACCTTACGCTTGATATAGTCATATTATACTTTATCTGAACATTTAAATGATATGTCACATTCTTAACGGATAAAAATAGTAGACCTTTCAAATTTTAAATTTCTTTGAAACTATTATTAATATTTTTTATGTTGAGTATAAATATATCTGGTAATAAGTGAAAAATATATTTGACCTTTTGACCCTTACTCGTATTCACTAATCTTAAAGATAAGTCACCTTAACATTCATTAATTTATCATTAGTAAACAATATATATATATATATATATATATATATATATATATATATATATGTATATATGTAGTGACGTAAATTAATAAATAAACATATCAGGATGCACATACATATAGTATTTATATTCAGGTATTAACAAACCGGGCTACAATGGCAAAACTCGGAGTTTTATATGTTATGTAATCATCAGGTGCATATTTTAAACTGACAATTTAACAGATTTGAATTTAAGTTCACTGGATGTTTATGGGAATTAAATCATATAAAGTTAAGTTACTGCTTTTAAATAACAAGATTAAAAATTTTAATATTCTAAGATTACATATTGATTACATATTGATAAAAATTACATATTGATAAAAATTTAAATTACATATTGAAGAAATCAAAGGGGCGTAAATCATAAAACTTGAAAATTTAAATTTTTATGTAGGCAAAAAATTAAAATATAAAAATGTTAAAGAAAAATTAAAAATAAAATTAAAAATAAAAATAAAATAAAAGTTAAAAAATAAAAAACAAACAATGCGGAGAGCAAAAACTAAAGAGACATAATTCATAATTGCTAAAAGTAATCTTTTCGTGTTAAAGAATGAAAAAAAGGAGGGACGAGAAAGAAGAAAGAGAGAAAGAAAGGTGCATCCGTATAGAGGAATTTATATCAATCTAGGTCTTTTTTCTATGAGGGTATGTGGCCATAAATCACTTTTTAGTAAGGAAATTAGGATTATTAATAAGGTTTAAGATGACAAGTTTTTTCTAAAAATTAAATCTATCTCCTTTTCCGTTATAAGATTTAGATTTAAAGATTTAAAGATTTAAGATTTAGATTTAAGATTTAGATTTGGCTACAATATTCCAGGTAATAATTGGGTTGGTGTCATTGGTTTTATAATTTCTAATAATATATACTATTTTATTATATTTACTGGTGTTTAAAGACAATATGTGATTGGTAAATCTTATCTTCCACATGTTAGAAGTGCTTCCAAAGTAGAATTTAATACCATTATCTTCCGAATGAATTCGAGCTTTATAAACAATACATTCAGGGATACTTTAGCGGTTCAATGGGTTTATTTTTTATTTTTCAGTAATTGCAATTATTGTTAGAAAGGTCATTTAGGTTGTTAGTAGGATGACTAATGTTTATGTGGACCAAGTATTTATTTGACGTCAGAGTATTATGCTTCGAAATATATTTATTTATGTTCTTAACACAACTTAACTGACTTTAACAGTGTTTTTGTTGAAGATTTTTTTAAGTGGGTGAATGGTAGAAATATTCGCGAATTAAGCTTAGGAAGAGTTTACCAATGTTAGTTTAGACGTTACAATTGAAGGGCGAATTAAACCAAATAATGTTACATTTACGTGATTTCTGTTTATTACTGCCTACCTTTTTATTAAAGGAGTATTCTAAACTAGTGTTGAATTTACTTTTTTCTAAAGCATTAATGTATTTAATTATTGCTAGAGTTGGTACTTAAAAGAAATGGGATAGATTTGTGTAGGTTGTTGGTGATTCTCTGAGGGTTGATCGTTATGTAAGTCCTTAGTGTATGGTTCCTGCTCAGGTCTCTCTCTCTCTTTCTTTCTTATATATATATATATATATATATATATATATATCCTACATCTGTCTAACAAAATAAATTTGTAATATCTATCGATCTATTTATGTATGTATGTATGTATGTATGTATGTATGATGCAGCCTCTTTCTCAAAAACTAGTACACATAACGTCACTTAAGACGATTTGGTTCCACGATACTCAAAACCTCACAATTTTCCAAAGAATACCAGTATATAGACAAAGGAATTTTAATTACAACAAAAACACTACTTCAGTTCTTTAAAATAACTAAAACATTGGTTCTTTAAAATGATTAAGACATAAAAAAATACTTAAACAAAACACAGGTGAACCCTCGAACCCATCCAACTATCGTCCTATCAGACTTCTACCGATATTCGGGAAAGTATTCGAGGCCATAATCAATGCTGAAATAGTTCAACATCTTACTGCCCACAAACTCTTCTCTGACAGGCAATATGGCTTCCGCTTTGCCAGGTCCACGGCCGACTTGCTAACAACCGTAACGGATTACATGCTCCAGGCCCTTGATAAGTCTGACGAGGCTCACGCAGTTGCTCTGGACGCATTTGCTCTGGACGCAGTTGCTCTCCAAGGCTTTTGAGAGGGTTTGGCACTCTGGCCTCCTATGCAAGCTACGGGGTTACGGTATTACCGGTCGCCTGCTTGACCTAATCCAATCTTTTTTAAATAACTGCAAAATGAAGGTTGTTTTGAATGGGCATGCCTCTTCATCCTACAGCACGAATGCTGGTGTCCCACAGGGCTCTATCCTGGGCCCGACGCTCTTCCTTATTTTCATCAACGACCTCCCGGATGAGATCAGTTCTCAAGTAGGCATCTACGCAGACGACACCACAATATACTCCCGCACCAGTAAGAAACCTGTCATGGCGGACAGACATAATCTCGCTGCTGACCTTGAACGGGATCTACACTCTGTGGTGAATTGGGGCAAGAAGTAGCTTGTCAACTTCAATGCGTCTAAGACCAATCTGTTGTCTTTCAACCATCACAGGCAACCTCTCCCGCCTCCCATAAGCATGGACCAAGCGATTCTCCCTGAGAGCAACACACTACCCCTCCTCGGCCTTACCCTGTCCTCAGACCTCAAATGGAACCACTATATTGAATCCATACCTAAATCTACTGCGAAGAAGGTTGGGTTACTATGTCGATCCAGGATGTTTTTCCGTCTGAATCTATCCTGTATATATACAAGTCAACCATCCGTCCGTGCATGAAGTACTGCTGCCATTTATGGTCAGGTGCCCCTGCTGTTCTCCTCAGTGTTCTCGACAGGCTCCAAAGGAGAGTCTGTAATGTGATAGGTACTGATCTGGCGGCTTGTCTGCAGCCACTTCCCCACCGTCGAAATGTGGCCTCCCTTTGTCTGTTCTATAAATACTTTCATGGCTTCTGCTCGGACGAACTTAAGTCACTGGTGCCTCCTCAACAGGTGTTTACTCGTGCAACCAGACTGGCAACTGGGTCCCACCCTTTCACTGTCAGGTTAGCCAAATGCAGACGACAATTCTACTCCTGCAGCTTTTTCTCTCGCAATTTCCGCCTGTGGAACTCGCTCCCATATTCTTACTTTCCTGACGGCTACAACCTCCAGAAATTTAAATGCAATATCAATACTCATCTATTAACCACTGGACTCTAGCTCACTCCCCCCCACGTATATCCTTCCCTTTCTCTCCACCTATGTATCTGTCAATGCACCTGCATTCTCAGCTTTCTATTGCTCTTTTCTAACTAGTTTGTACTCCTCACTCTTTTCTAATTAATATTTTTACAGTTATGTAGCCCCCTGCACATCAGTGGCATTTCCCCCTTGCTCGGGGTGAAATGATTAAAAAAACAAAAACAAACTGAACTTCGACCAGTTTGTCCACAATTCCGGGCTTAATACTCATCAGCATATTCAAAGATTAGAAAAACACAATAAAACTTTAACAGACAGACCTCAGTTCTCTTTATTCAAACCTGTTTGCCTGTATATTTGAAGTCTAGAATTATCCTGAGAAAAAACAAAACTCTCTTGTTTTCCAATTATGGGATTTGTTTTAAAATTCCTGTCTTTAATTCGAGGAGTACTTTTTAGAATCAATTGAATAGTCATTTAGCAGAAGCTCATATTACAGAACATATTTCCAATTGCACAACATGACTTTATTAGGATGAAAATGTGATTTATTTATATTTTGATGAATTTAGTAATTCTGCCAATTAATACGTTTTGTACTGCGGGTTATCCCCAATCAATATCATGATTTAGTTGTCATGTGTAATAGGGGGGAGGGTCTGCTTGAGCTTTCGTCATGACTAAATCTACAATACCAACTCTAAACTTAGCGAACCACTGCCATATAGTTGCGTAAACTAAAACATCTTCACCGTACACAGTGCATATCTTTTCGTTACTTATGAGGCATTTTTGGTCTTTACATTAATAAAAAAGCATCAAGTGCCTAAAATGCACTTTATAATTTTTTATTTCATAAGGATGCAAAATTGACTCAAATTCTGAACATTCTTTCTAAAGAGATAGTTTGAAGTGTGCTCTCATTCATCGGAAATGTAAGCGTATTATATCCGTGGATAAATTTGACATTTTTTACTTGTTGGAACAAAAACGACAAAAACATCGGCAGGAACTTACTAGAAAACATAAATACATTCTTCGACAAATGCATATAAGTAAAAATATGTTTGTAAAGGTGAAATGCCACATTATATAAAATTGGCTTTTACCTTTACTCCCAACAAAATACAAACAAATCCTGGGTATAACGATAAACTGCATTCGACAGCAAGGCGTCTTATCGGGAGATTACAGATTTTGAGGAACGTGGAACTATTTCCTAATATCGCTTTTGTTCCCAGGTCCACCCTGATCCTGGATGGAAGCACATATTAGGACCCTTATTTTGGTCTAATAGTTGAATCCCAAGCAAAATGTACGGTATATTTTTATAGCAAAATGTCTAACAATACATTTGTATAATAAAACTACCAGTAATACATTTTTTTTTATAAAAGAAAACAATTATCAACAATACGTTTTATTAATCTACAATTTTTTTTATCTGCGAAACATTCCTTTTAGCTTAAATTATAAATTTTTGTACAAAATATTTAAATTTCGGCATTAAATAACCCATAGAGGCTGGAATGCAGCTAAATAAAACAAAGTAAACAACCAACACACTCGCACACAAATGCAAATATATATATATATATATATATATATATATATATATATATATATATATATATATATGTGTGTGTGTGTGTGTGTGTCCATAGATGTGTATTTATGTTTATCGAAATCCTTTTCTAAAATTAGTGTGTATCAGCATTAGAATTGAGCACACTACCCGACATTTTTAGCGAGACATTGGTTTAATTTAGTTTTATTTGTTTAACGGCATATCAAATCCTTATGCGTTACTTAATGCTGAAACTTAGTTTTCTTAGGAGCTTTGGTAATTTTCTTTTAAAGAATAGTAGTAATTTATCTCTTCCTTTTCCAATTGCTGGTAATTTATTTTACCATGAAAATTCACCGCTGGCATTCTTGCTAGAAAAACTTATATTTTTATATTTTCATTAAATATAACCCCTGGTTTGACTTTACTCATTCTCTACATATATGACCCTAACAGGTTCTACCACCCCAGTTTATGGTAGACCTGAGAAATACAGTAAATAAGAGGCGCTCAAAAGTCACAAACCTTACTACCTGATAAAGTTTATAATCATACCGAGAACGATGTAGAGGCACAAATATTATGTAATATTTAAGAAGTGTTATTTCACATATTACATGGTGTCTACGAACATAACGGAAATTTATTCAAGCATCGTTTCGATTTTCTTCTTCGCCCTCATCAGTTTCTTCTCTCCTTACTCCAATTATTCCTTACTTCCGTCTTTTACACTTTCCTTCTTAAAGATTTCTCTATAGTCTTCTTTCTCAATTGTCTCCTTTCTTAACTGTCTCCTTTCTCAACTTTTTCTTCTTTCATCCTTGACCCTTCTATCCCCTCTTCTGAATTTTACGTTCCTGGTTACCTTCCTCTCTTCAGGCAGGACTCCAATGTCCATATGCATGGGCTTGGTGTTTATGTCAGCCAACACCTCCCCCTAGCTATGGTGACATCTCTTGAATTCCTGGATCATTCTTTCATGTGCTTCCGTCTCTCACGTCTAAGCTCGGTTAGCTATCTCTTTTTTCTCTGCCGCTCTCCCTCCTCCTCTGAATGTTTGATACTTGACAGCATCTCTGACAATATCGACAAGGCCATTTCTTCTCATCCATCTGCCCATATATTTGTGTTTGGTGACTTTAACGCCCGCCACACCAAGTGGCTGGAGAACTCTGTCACCGACCTTGCTATAGTCCACACCATGGATTTTTCAATCACGCAATCTCTTACGCAAGTGGTGAACATCCCCACGCGTTTCTCCAATAACCCTAAAGGAAGGGACTCTCTACTAGACCTCTGCTCCATTTCCATCCCAGACTCTTGCACTACCAGACAGCTCTGCCCTCTCGGAAACTCTGACCACGCCATAGTTTCCGTCAACATCTCATTCCACTCCCACCCTACCCAAGAAACCCAGACCAGCAGAATATCCTACTGCTACCAAAGAGCAGACTTCCTCTGCGATGTCCCTTGGAAAAATGTTTTTAGTCTTCCCGTCGAAGATTGTGCATCCGAGGTCTCCTCTTTGGTTAAGACTGGCATCGATGCTTTCATCCCTGCCAGGAAATTTCAATTTTCAGCTTAAATCTCATTCGTCTCCCTAGTTCTCGCCCGCTTGGCCGCCATTCCCCACCGGAATCATATCTTCCGGCTCTATCGTAGCTACGCGTCGGAACAAAACAGGCGCCTTTTCGCCTCAGCTGTTAATAAGTGTAAAAAGATACTTAACGAAGCTAAGATGTTGTTTGTTGCCAGAATGAAGCAACGCATAGCATCCTGTAAGTTCGGTGCCAAAGACTACTGGCGACTCTGTAAACGCGTGCTTAACAAGAGTAAGACCTCAATACCCCCACTTATCAATGAATTTGAAGTCCTCACCTCCTTAGCAAACAAGACTGAATACTTTGCTCGCATATTCTCGACCAATTCAAGACTGGATTCGTCTGGAGTTTCTCCACCTGACTTCCCACCAAGAACTGAGGCTCAACTGAATGACGTCCATATTACACTCTTGCTGGTTTCAAACATAATCTCAAAAATTGATCCCCACAAAGCGAGCGGAGGGGACGGAATCCCAATCATAGTCTTGAAGAAATGTGCCCCTGAACTCCCCTCTTTCCTTTCTAAGCTCTACAACTTCTGCCTGTCTGCTTCCTGCTTTCCTGCTTGTTGGAAGACTTACTCTGTAATTCCTATAATTAAGAACACTGGAGAACCCTCGGACCCCGCAAATTACCGCCCTATCAGCCTTCTTCCTATTTTTAGCAAAGTGTTCGAAGCCATTATCAACGCCGACGTGGTTCAGCATACTATGGTTTCCGCTTCACCAAGTCTACTGCTGATATGCTAATGACCATCACCGAGTATATATACATATCTCTAAAACGTTTGACAGAATCTGGCATGCTGGCCTTCTACGCAAACTGCGGAGCTATGGTATAACTGGGCATTTGTTTGACCTAATCCAGTCATTCCTCTCTAACCGACCATTGAAGATGGTATTAAACGGTCATGCCTTTTTTTTTAATCATATCACCCCGAGCAACGCCGTAACACCACTGATGTGCAGGGGCCTACATAAAAGTGAAAAGATTGGAAAAAAGAAAGCCGGAAACCACGTCCTAAACAGGGAACAAGGGATGAGCCTCTACACCTGTTCAATAAACATGGGTGGAGTGTGAACCGGGCGATAGTTTAGTTTATCTACTCCAATTGAAAAAAAATAAAAAGAAATAAAAAGAAAACAGTGAGACGATTGGAAAAAAGAAAGCCGGAAACCACATCCTAAACAGGGAACAAGGGATGAGCCTCTACACCTGTTCAATAGACATGGGTGGAGTGTGAACCGGGCGATAGTTTAGTCTATCTACTCCAATTGAAAAAAAATAAAAATAAATAAAAATAAAACAGTGAAACGATTGGAAAAAAGAAAGCCGGAAACCACATCCTAAACAGGGAACAAGGGATGAGCCTCTACACATGTTCAATAGACATGGGTGGAGTGTGAACCGGGCGATAGTTTAGTCTATCTACTTCAATTGAAAAAACAAATAAATAAATAAAAAGAAAACAGTGAAAAGACTGGAAAAGAGACACCTGTTCAATAGACATGGGTGGAGTGTGAACCGGGCGATAGTTTAGTCTGTCTACTCCAATACCTTCCAGAACTACCATACGAACGCGGGTGTCCCTCACGGCTCTATCCTAGGTCCTACGCTCTTTCTGATCTACATTAATGATATCCACGATGCCATAAGATCCCAAGTAGGTATGTACGCCGATGACAGCACAGTTTACTCTCTCCTCGATCAAAAATCTGGTATGGGTGACAAAGCGAACCTCGCTGCCGAGCTTGAGAAGGACCTCCAATCCGTAGTGGACTGGGGTAAGAAATGGCTAGTAAATTTTAATGCTTCCAAAACGAAGCTGCTATCAATTAACCATCATAGACAATCGCACCTACCTCCCATTTGCATGGAACAGGCTTGCCTCCCAGATAGTAAAACACTACGCCTCCTTAGCCTCACACATTAAGCGGACCTCAAGTGGAATGACTATATTTAATCCATTGCTAAATCCGCTGCTATGAAAGTCGGTTCTCTGTGCAGGGCCCGGAATCTTTTTTTCCGTCTGAATCTATCCCGCATATATATAAATCTACCATCCGCCCGTGTATTGAATACTGCTGCCACATATGTTCGGGTGCTCCTGCTATTCTTCTCGGGGTTCTTGACAAAATACAACGGAGAGTCTGCAATGTGATCGATACTGACTTGGCATACCGGCTGCAGTCACTCTCTCGCCGGCGTGAAGTGGCTTCCCTGTGCCTCTTCTATAAATAGTTTCACGGCTTTTGCTCCAATGAACTTAGATCACTGGTTCCCCCTAGATACGAATTTGCACGAGATACTAGATTAGCAACTAGATCCCACCCTTTTACAGTGAAACCGATAAAATGTAATCGCAATTTCTACTCCAACAGCTTCTTTTCTCGAACTTCCCGACCTTGGAATTACCTTCCATATGATTGCTTCCCCGACAGCTACAATCTCCAGGAGTTTAAATGTAAGGTCAATAGACACCTCCTAACATATTAACTCGCACCCATTCTCTCAAACACTCTTCCCATCTACCCAACCCTCAGCCTCGGTATCCTTACCCGTCTATCACCCTCCTTCTGACATTTCCTATATCTATCCACTCTTTCTCATCACCTTCCTCTATGTAACCCCCTGCGCAATAGTGGCAGTGGAATGCCTTGCTTGGGGTGAAATGATTTAAAAAATATATATTTACGTGTACCAGTCTCGGTTATTGATAAAAAAAAATGGAATCAACGAAGCTAGTTCAAATTCCGGCCAAGACTACGGAGTTCATTATCATACAGTTTTCCTTGCGATAGGCATGTCTTCATCTCTTCTCTTTCCAGCTATGTATTAAATAACAGGATAGACTGTGCTCTCTAGCCTTGAAGGACATCCAACATGAGATGGGAAAAACCCTGAATTCAAAATCGCAGGGAAAAATGCTCCACAATCTTTTCTACAAACAGTTCATGAAAAAGCAACTGTGAAGAGCTGTGATGTTCAACGAATTAAAATGTAAACAATTCAATCTTTCTCCGACCATCCTCTCACTCACTCTCTCACGTTTTCTCTCTCTTTCTCTCTTTCTCTCTCTCTCTCTCTCTCTCTCGTTTTCTCTTTCACACGCTATCTATTGGGACTGGAAGCGAACGTCCACGCAATTCGCCATGTAACGGACAAGAGAAAATCGCCCATTTCCTTCGCTATGCGGCACGAAGCAGAATCCTTACTGACAATAACGAACACGAAGAGCAGGCACCTTACAGCATCAATCAGTTAAGTGACATACGTGATACACGCTTTGGGTGATCATGACTGAGCAGAAGAATTTCCCGCTGTAGGTTGCCACTATTTTCTGCGGTAGATTGGTTGCAAACCAAAGCTATAGAACCCAGTCTGTTCTATTATTTAACCCATAACTGGAGGAAAGAGACGGATTAATACTCTTCCCAAGGATATTTGTGCGTAAGTTAATGCTAGGAGTTCAACTGGAATTCGAACTCGGCTCCCCGATTTATCGTTCCGAGTGGATATCCACTGCAACACAGCGCACATCTGAGTTTTCAAGCTGATTAACATCAAACATATTATCAGACTTATTCTCAACGAACGTATCTTGCGAATAACTATAAGCAAACTCATTCTCAACAAACAAATAATACACAGCCAAAACCTGCATCCGAGAATCTTCAATATAAAAACAAAGAATTTTCGACGAACACAAAAATACAATCCAAGGTAAATAATTGTACATATATTTTTTTCTCTATTTTTGATTCTAAGAAAAAACCAAAAGTATAGTGAGCGTTTTACAAAAATCATTCAAGAACATTTTCTTTTGAAAATCTTGTTTGTATATTTTGTATAATAAAATGTGAAATTATTTAAAAGAGTTGTTGAAGATTCAATATTGACTTTATGCCTTACATTCATAACTAAAGATGTTTGAGAAGTAAATGAACACAACCTACGAAAATACCTTCTGATATATATAAGCGACCTCAATCACTAAACACTATCTATCTATCTATCCGATAAGCCTGAATTTAATGCTTTATCTATTTTTATTTTTAACTATATCCCTTTAATAACATTATATTATTTAGATAGATAGATAGATAGATAGATAGATAGATAGATAGATAGATAGAAAGAAAGAAAGAAAGAAAGAAAAGAAAATAGTTTCAGACAAAGGGGAAATGTAAAGTTATGAGTTCGACGAAGAACTTATCTATCTATCTATCTATCTATCTATCTATCTATCTATCTATCTATCTTTCTAAGATATATTTTACTCATTTGGCCCATTTTTAGAATGAGGGTCGTACCTCAAATATTTTAGCTCCCGCGACTCGTATTGTCGGGAACGATATCCGTGCTAAAGCAATTCCATCACTTAAGATTTCACGCATCACTAAAGGAGTAAATCCTTGTTGCCGAGCCCACTCGAGACCATACAACATTCACACCCCTACTTCAACACATTGAATTCTTTCAGCTTTGAATTCTTATCGACATGACAAGTGTCAATGCAGGCGAAATTCTTAGCGTAAAAATCTGTGTAAAAAATATTTTATTCCCAATTAAGTGTCAATATACAGTTCCAGACTAGCTATTCATGCTGACTGCACAACTATTTCAACCTGTCTTACTAGGACGGGTGTTGTGGCGCAGGAGATATCGGCTCGGAACGAGAAATCAGGGTTCGAATTTCACGTTAATTCGTTGCATTCACACACGCGCAAATACCATTGTATTAGTCTGTCGCTTTTATCTCCAGTTATGGGTTAAATAGAAGGACATTTATATAGCTTTGATTTATAATGACCTTAAACAACGCAAGAATATAAAAGTCAGATTATAGAAACGATAGAAACGATAGAAACGATTCTATGCAGCTGATAATTGCAGATACTATATAATATGCATATTTATTTGTATATACATAAAAGCTTTGTTGCATACATTGAGCACTGATCTGTTTAAATAAAAAAAATGATGTGCGTATATTTGGGTGCATACCAATATATATATATATATATATATATATATATATATATTTAAAAAAAGAATTAGCAAATAGGTAAAATCTCCAAAACCACATCCTGTTATTATCCATTTTATTAATATTAAAAATGATCAAGGTGAAGACCTCGATCTAACTAGTATTATCTCTTTAAAGAACCAAATATGTATAGTATGTCAACAAATTCATAATTTACATTCGTTACATGGCTATTTCAGCCAAAAAAAATCTCTCTTTTCAGTAATGATCAAAAATAAAAATTTATTAATTCAAATATAGTACAAAAATTCATATACCAGAAGGAGCCCAAAAACATAACTATACACAGGAAGTTTGGGGCTCCTTTCGTTATATGAATTTTCGTACCATATTTGAATTAATACTTTTTTATTTTTGATCGTTACTGAAGAAACGAGTATTTTATCGCTGAAATAGCTATTTAACGAATGTAAATTCGGAATTTTTGACATAATATATATATATATGAAATCCCTCATACGCTGCTTTGTCTATTGGCCCAATAGGGACAAATAGATAGAGAGATTAGTAAAAACGTATAGGGGTTTTGACATGTTCGGCAAAATTCCAAACAGTTATATTCCACCTTTGGTCAAAGACAAACACACTGTGGTCGATATTACACATTGATTTAAATGGTGTCTAATACCTATTCGTTGTCAACAGTTTTTCGAAATGGCTAGAAATTTTAAACGCAAAAGTCTAACTTCTAGAATTACAATAAACTTCTTGCATGAATTAGTTTATTTTGGACAACAGCATGAAATTCACTGTTAAAGAGTTTGAAAGTTTTGCAAAACTTTAGCGATACAACATACCAAATCTCTTTAGTACCACCAAAAGTCAAAAAAGAAAGCAGAACGCTTCGTCAATACATTCAAAAGAGCTTTTAAAAAAAGCTGATGAAGGTGAAACTAAGTCTATGTTATTACAGCAGTTTCTTACGTGTATACCGGTAACACCAAATTCTTACATTGTATAACAGAAAATTAGGTCGGTGTTTGACGAACTGCTGACTAATATCAGAAATACTTCCAAACCGGTGAAAAATAATTTCTTTCGAACTTAAAAAATGGAAAAAATGCTGGGTTTCTTGGGTAGTCGAGAGATGTATCGGTAAGTTAGTAGACATGAGAAAAGGGCTTACATTGTTATCTATTCATGTTAAGTAGTCCTTGGTAATTGTCTAGGAAGAAAATAGTATTATTGCAGTGATTAGTCGAGCTATACAACGAATACGTCTGACTCTGTCAAATTTAGCGTTGTCACTTGCCAGACCCCACATTATATATATATATATATATATATATATATATATATATCCAGGGCTCTTCAAAATTCGAAACCACGGAGAAAAAATGACAAAACCATCCCACACTCTTTCCCATCAACAAATGTTGGATAGTAAAGAAGAAGAAAACAATAAAAACCCATGATCGCCTACTTCCTGATGGGATATGGCGTTAAAAGCTAAATAAAAATTAAAGCAGTAATGAATCCATTTAACTAAAATTACGAATCCATATTCTGCAAAATGTATGCGAAATTAAATTTTGCGTGTTAAAATTTATATTTATTGCATTTTAAAGAGCATACTACTGATCGGACACTTGTTGCAAGGGAGCTGTTAGCAAAAACGCTCCGAGCTACCAGTGCATATAAACTTGGTTTGAAATAAATATCTACTAAAGTGTACAGCAAAAGTAAAGCTTATTAAATATCCTTGCTTTTATGCAAGACTAAATTTACTAAGCATTTAATTATGCCTTTTTGAAATTTTTTCAGATAATTATCTCCTGAAAAGTAATATAGAGCTTATTTCTTTGAATACACTGATATACCAAAATATAAAAAATAATTAGTTCATATAACTTGTAGGAACGACTGTTACGCTCTGATATAAGAGAAATACCCAAATCTATGTCAGTTGTGAGCTGATATCTAGTGATTCAGTATAAATAGCAGCAATGCTGCTCTTTGTTGAGATGATGTGTATTATGAGTGTTCGAAGAGGAATAATAATTGGTGTCAGACGTATAAGATATCCCTTTTCTGAAATTAGAGAGATAATTTTCATCCCCCTAATATGATATCCGGTATGTACCTGGAATATGTAATGGAAGACATTACTTAAAAATTATAACCTGATAATTATTTTCGCAACAAACACACATCTGCTCAAATCTCATTCACATTTAATTCAAGAATAAGTAGACGCATTTCTAACAGCGCCTTTTAACTGCCATATGATATAACAGACGATTCACCATAGCGACCATGTTGACACCAGACAAAGCACTTCACCTGAAATATTGACGTTAGTAATTGCACTCAGGATGACTGAAAGTTTTTTTTTTAAATCATAGATCCAGATGTTTTGAACTGATTATAGCGGTTGTGTGTGACACAACTCCAATGAGACTATGAAACCCAAGGGATCACCAAATCACGGTGAAAGCAAATGGTGTGTTCCATAATGTCTTCATCTGTGTTAACATAGCATAAATTCAATTTTCTGGTCCGACTAATAACGCGATTAATGGTGAGGTTGTACCCATTCTTGAATTCTATTTACCCAAGAAATATGGTTCAATCCAGCAGAATAATGTATCATGTCATCGCACCCAAGTTACCCAAAAACGATTTAAGTATCATTCTGGAGACATTTGTGACCACTACATTTGACAAGCCCAATCAACCATAAAAGGGACGTGTTGTAAAGTTCTACATAGACCCTAGATAATACACTTCGAAATATCAGGGTTCTGTGGACAGCTATGGAGGCTACATGTCTAAATATCTCTTTCATTTGTCTTCCTCGTTTTGAATCTTTGCCACAGTTTGTCGAGTTATAACCTACCCTACACCATACTAGACAACTACGCCATGATAATTATTAAGTCAGAGTAACCATATACTAGAGAAATCATTGAATAACTTAGTGGATTCTGTTAAAGAAAAGTTTATTTTTCAATTAATTCCGGAACAAATTTAATATATGTAAACATTTATCAATAACATCTAAGCTGTTGTATTTATTTTAGTTGGTTCCTGAAAAGTCACCAAGTAAATCAAGATGCATAGAAAATTAGGTGAACTGGTTTAATGAAAAAAGTAATGTTACACTTGGTTGATTAGTGAGGTGTTTCATTTTCAGACTGTAATAAAAGTTGTGAAGTGGGTCACATTTGAGAGTCCAGGTCTACTAAACTGTTTATTCACTTTCTCCTCGTTACTATCCGAAGATAATTATTTTTAAAAAGTAGCCTTCGAAAGCAACAAGTATTGACTTTTTCTTTTAATTATTTCACTTCAAGCAAGACATTAATGCCACTAAGACGCTAGTGGTTACTGGTAGTAAAGGAGAACGAGAAAATGAGATGAAAGGACAATAAAATAACAGGTTTCGAGAAAGAAAGAAAGAAAGAAAGAAAGAAAGAAAGAAAGAAAGAAAGAAAGAAAGAAGATGGCGATTTGTGTTGCATTCTAATTTTTGAAGATTGTAAGTGACAGAGAAGAAAGAAAAAAGTGCCACGAACGAGAAAATGCGAGAAAAGAAACTATTATAATACTACATACGGTTGCATCTTGCTAATTCAACAAGCATACGATGAGACCTAGTTGCCAATCTAGTACTACGACTCATATAAAATTCACTATAATTTATACTTGTGTTCACAAATTACCTGATCCAAAAGGAATTCAAAGTAGAGGGTTACTGAATAAGGTTTCTGGAAGTACGTAAGGCTTGCGAACACACCAGGTTCCGATCACCAATGTTAAGCAACGTTGAGCCTGGTTAATAATCACATGTGTGTGAGATAGGGAATATCAGCTGTTGTAAGGTACATGACAGGTACATGACAAGTTGGCAATGGCTACGATATCGCTGCTTATAATAATAGAAAACCTCTATATTTGGAGGTGCCTGTGGTATAACAGGTCACAAGACCTACGTAGATTTCAGTTATTGTGAGTGGAAATGTTTAAAAGAAAGACGAAAGAAGTAAAGATTATAAAGATCAGCAAGATAGATAATGTCTCACCCTGTTCTTGAAGAGGTTATGATCGTAATTGATCAGAGAAGCATCTATTTAGTAGTCTGTTCCATAAATTTTGAGGAAGGAGTATCTGAATAGAACTTCCTCTCGTCAAATTTGCTACTGTGATTTACAATTTTCACTGAACTTAAACACGACACAAATTCTGAAATGTGAAATATACTTTCTCTTTAGACACATGTTCTGTCCTTGGTATTCTCACTATCCCTCTGTAGAATTACATCTCTGTTGACTCAAGTCTTCTTTTCTTTATGTCCGATGAACATTACTATGTAACCACCCTTGTGACACCAGAAAATGCATCGAAACCTTGGATATTCAGTCAGTTAAGTGTCATACGTGATACATGATTAGATGATCATGTTTCTTTTGATCCATGACTGACTAGGCAGAAGATTTTCCCTGAGTAGATTGCCATTTATTTCTGTAGTAAACTGGTTAACAACCAAGACTATAGATGTTACTAGGTCATAAAGATTTATTTTAATTTAATTATTAAATAGAAGATTGAACTCAGATAGTAACTCACATATGTGAAATGTGTGCATTACAGCAATTGGGTCATTGAAAAATTGTCAGCTCAGTGATTGTTACTGCATTGATGTGGATAAAACGAATCAGAAACTATTATAAATTAACATTGGCCGAAAGAATAGATTTACCACAGGCATTTTAATTTATTAATCTTGCAGCCTTGTTCAAATTCATTTAGACAAAACGAATAAACTCTTCCTAGGATCTTTCACAGCTTCCCTGATCAGGTATACGTTGTCTCTTGGCGTTGTTTTTTTTTTCTTTTCTGACCGTATTTTCCTTCACGTTTTGTACTGATGGATCCAGTTTGTTTACTCACCTTGATGAAACGACTGACAGTTGAAAGGCCGACACTAACACTATCCGAGATTTTTCTCTAAGGCATGCCAGTGTGTTCGTGAAGCGTTACAATTTTCATACGCTTACTTGGATTAAAGTCCATCGCAGACAATGACAGTAGGACAACTAATTGACAATAGCGTCTGGGCGTGATAAAATTTCTTGCAATCACTGATGACGCAATATTTTTCAAGACCAAACAAATTTCATCATACACCCGAAAAAAATTCATATTACAGCACATCACTGCAAATGAGGAAAAAATAGAAATCGATTACACCCTGTCACTCCAGTGGGTCTAAAACTGACTGTATGATGAAAGAAAGGAAACTAAAGCAGTTGTTTCAATTAATTTGCACACAGATGTATATCTTTTCGGTCACGGCATTTACGTTTCATGTATCTCTCTATGAATTAGGATCAAATATAGATCAAATTTGGATCGGAATCCGATAGAATGATAAAAACAAATACTAAATGTCTATCAATCTAACATGTATGACTTTTATTAAAGCTTATTTGGAAACTGAGATATGTAAAAAAAAGAAAAAAATTATCGTATATTTTTTTTTTTTTTGTTTAATTTTCATTGGTCAATCATCTATTACATGCATTCAACTCGTCTGTCATTGAATTCGTAACGTTGCAAATATTACTAAGTATTATTAATTTCTATGAACAAAAATAGATACTCGTATTTGAGTAGATATTCTGTTTTTGATTAAACAGTATATTTACAACTCTACCAGCCTGAATATGTATAAAAAAAATTTGTTAAAAAAAATCCGAGTCATCCGGTAGGATTCGAACCTGCAACAACTAGCAACATAGGGGATGCCATCAATTAACCGCTTGACCACTAATAATTTCGCAGTTTGCGATGTCGATTCATGCCTTATAAACATAAATTTTTGATTTCTCGTAAATATCCACCTCTGCTCTGAAAGCGTATCTTAATATAAGCAAATGTAAACAGACAATGTTACGGAAAGTTTCGGAGATTTATGAAAGGGATAAACAACCGACATATTTAATTTATTTATATGAACATTATTTTTAATACATACTGGTATTTGAATAAATATTCTGTTTTTAATTAAACAGCATAATTAGATATATAACTCTATCGGCTTGAACATTTTTTGAGAAATTCTGTGATGAAAATGTGTATCATTCGGTAGGATTCAAACCTACGACCCCCAACAACATAGGGTAAGCCATCAATTTATCCATTTCGTAAATCTCCGGAAATGTCCGTAATTACTAAATATATAAAAGTCAAGAGAAATATGTAAATGGTAACAAAGATGGTGCTGAGACATAGAATCAGAAAATTATAGTTGAAATTTCTGGGATATATAATGAGAATAGAAGGTTTAGAGAATCTGACACACATAGGACATAATGAAGATAAGAGAAGCAGAAGGAAAAACGATTACTCTCACGATCTTTCGTAAAAAGACTGCAGAAAGAGCGATAGTAAAGAGAGAAACATAGCTTTCAGTTATAAACGATATGAAGATGTGGAGAGACATGATCGTCTAACTCTTGAATTGACACAGCATTTTAAAGAAGAAGGTATATAAATAAATTTTCACCTCATGTAGCCGCCGCTTCTGTATATTTATTTCCCTGATAGCAACAATCTCTAAGAGTTTAAATACAACCTTAATTGCCATCTCTTATTTCCTTGACTCCCATTCTTTCTTTTATCCATACACCCCTTGTCGTTCTTTCTTTTTGTTCTATTCTCACGTAACTGTCTTCAAACCATCCTTCTCTTATTCATTCTCCGACACCCCCTGTAACCAGTTCCTCTTTCTCTTCGAATTTCTCTATGTATCCCCTGCGCACCAGTGTCAGTACTACCTTGAATGGGGTAAAACGATCATAAAAAAAATTAAGCGACGCTTTTAATAATATTGATTGCGTTGTTCAGATTCTATTTTATAGAAAGCATTAACGAGAAAAACAGTATTTGAACATATGGCCATTGAACACTTCCAGATCTATACATGTTGCAGATGGATAAAGTCCAGATTTCATGTAACTGACAAACTCCCCGCCACTGGGCGGCCCTTTGATTATACATCTTAAGATGAGGTGTTAGTTTTTCGCAATACGATACCTTCACACGATTAACTCTACCAAATTATCAATATATATGTGTATGCATAGGCCCAGAATATGCCGATATATTGTTACTTATTCTCACCAAATGCGCGATAATTTGTGAACATACAGATACATAAACTGAAGATAAATACACAGGAATATATATATAATATAAACACATTAATACATATTAGGAAAAATGTAACTGTAAAATATCTCATTTGAATTGCAATAGTGTTGAAGTTGACTGAATTTTTTTCCTATTTATTGCAAAATTTCTGACCTCATTTCTGTTTATAACATCAAAAAGTATAAATGAATCCGCACATATTGAAAAACAGTTATTAATATATATTCAAAGGGAATATATATATATATATATATAAGGGGAGAGACAGACAGTCAGGCAAACATATTTCATCGATTAATGAAGCTTTAATTTCTAATTGCTTTAAATGTATCTTTTTTTTTTTTTTTTTTTTTTTTTTGCAGACATCTGTTTTAAACAGTTGAACTAATATCTAGCAGACTTTAAAAAGGTGTTCTATCTCCACTGTGGTAGATATTAACTTTTTCACATAATAAACAATATACAGTGATATCTACTCAAATACGTGTAGCCAGTAAAAAAACAACGTTTATACTATATATATATATATATATATATATATGTGTGTGTGTGTGTGTGTGTGTGTGTGTGTGTGTGTGTGTGTGTGTGTGTTTAAGCAGCAATCTCTCTTTTATGTAGGTTTCATTAAAAATAACAGACAAGGTATTATGGCTTAGTTTTTTTATGTAATTTTTATGTGATCGTATTAATTTTTCTTTTGAGGACATGAATTATATAAAAATTGTATGAATGTTTATTTTTTGTCGAGTGCTTTCGACTATACATTTAGCCATTATCGAAGATGGATTTTATTTTACGTGCAACAGAATGTATGTAGTGTTAATTGTGTTTGTAGAGTTGTATGTATGTTTTATGGTTCTGTTGTTAGTGTGTTTGTAGTTGATGTGATATAACAACATATTTATTTCTAACAACGTGCTTAGTTATTGTTTAGAAAATATGCAAGCGTAATAAAAAAGAATCCGGTTTTTTTATTTTTTTCAGTTTGGTCCAAAAGCCTACAAATATACAATAATTCGAATCTTATTATCAATACTACTTTTTGTTGTTGGTGGTGGTGTTTTATATAACATTGATATCTGGCTTATTAACTCCCCAGATTGCAACGCTCTTGATTATTAGGTGTGGGGTGTAGTTAAGCGACAGGCCAACAAAACTCCTTGTAACACCAAAGTTGAACTCGAGGCAATCACCAACTTAAGTAAGGAAACTGTCCCTAAGAATTGCAGGAAATTACAAAGTCATTTGGAGGTCGTTGCTGAAGATAATAGTGATTTTATTGAATAAATTTACTCTTTTGTATTTCATGGCAATCTTTATAATGAGCACGTACCTTATCCGCATGAATTTAAGTATACTACTAAATTGGGATGTGCGTTGTGGTGAAGTCTTGGTTTTCAACCAGTCTACCGCAGAAAGTAATGACAACCTACAGTAGGGAAATCCTCTGCCCAGTCAGTCATGTCTCTTTCGAGACATGATTGGCCATGCGTGTATCATGTATAGCACTTCACTGACTAAATGACTGACTAAATTAATAATCAGCTTCTATCTTTTTAACCGGCAGTTATATTCTAATAGTTTCTTATCTTCCGTTTCTCGCCTGTGGAATTCTCTTCCATTTTTTTGCTTTTAGACCAGCTACAATCTCAAGGATGTGCGTTGTGGTACAGTGGATATCGGCTCGGAACGAGAAACCGGGCAGCCGAGTTCGAATTCCAGTTGAATCCATTGTATTCACTTACGCGCAAATACTCTTGGGAAAGGTATTAATCCGTCTCTTCCTTCCAGTTATGGGTTAAATAGCAGGACAGATTGGGTTCTATAGCCTTGGATCGGCAACCAGTTTACCGCAGAAAGCAATGGCAACCTACTGCGGGATAATCTTCTGCCCAGTCAGTCATGTCTCTTTCGAGACATGATCGCCCAAGCGTGTATCACGTATGGCACTTAACTGACTGACAATCTTCAAAGGCTTAAACGCAAAATTAATTGCCATCTTCTGTCACTTCACTACAGTTTTTTTTATTCTCTGTCACTATCAGTAACCCCTTGCTTCTTCGTGGTATTATCACCCAGATTTCAAACATACGCACCGTAGTGGGGGCGCTAGAGGGTGTCGTCAGTGATGTCATCGCGAGCATCACTAGGGGTTTCGGGTCTCTCAACATCATACCCCCTAACCGCGCCGACCCAACCAGAGATGATCAGTTTCTGGTCCACCCTCGATAAGCGCTTTCAGACACTGGAAAAACTACGTTTGGGGCCGGTATTTACCTATTGTACGGCAATTAGAAAAGAAGGAAAAAAAATCGACTACGAATTAATCACGATACATTAATTTAAACTTATTTATGCATTTTATCTTATTCACGAGTACTAATAAAATGAAGAGAAATCAGAAATGCAGAATTTCGGGGAATTTTAGCTAACAATTTGTTTTGAAATCCAGGCACTCGTTCTTTTGATCCATAACCAACTGGCTGTTCTTTCCGCTGTTTCGTTTATGGACTTGATTGCTTTCCTTTTTTTACTCCCACTATCCCAATATCTGTCAAGGCTTTGCATAAGGACCTTGCTGCAAATTCCTCTAGTCCCCACTTCTATAGGAATGCAGCTACCCCAAAAGCCTTTAACCCTGCAACTCTCCAGCAGTTCGTCGTAGAGAGAAAGAGTTCATAAATTCCAAACAATGTTATTGCTAACTGCTTGTTCAATAGATATTGACTTTTTCCCTATAAGGAAACAGTTATTTCCTATTCTTATTATTGATATATACACGCCGTATATCGTAATGTTGATTTGATTTCATCTGAGTACAGAGGTGTAAATACTCGTATCAAGTAAACGGATGCAGCGGCTTTGAGAGAGAGTTTTTTTTCTAATGAATGAATAGATAAACGGTAAAGAATATGATGTCATTGGCAAGCGAACCAAAAAAAAAAAGAGCGTAGAGAAAGGAGGTTATGTTAAATCTGATAATACGGCGGAAACGTATCAGAACGAAATTGGCAAAGGAGTCACGCTAAGGCTTCTTAACTAATTTGCAATGCTTTTAACTTTCACAACGATTTTAGTCACGGTCAGTAAAAACGAAAACAGTAGATGTGGTGGTGAGTGGTGACCCTTGTCTGTGTAAAACGGTTATTTAATCCCGATGTAAAAGATAAGGTGATGAAGGGTAAAGGATGGAAGCTGGGTTCAGTTGTAAGTTGAAGCAATCAATGGAGAGATAACAGTAGTTGTGCGTTTGAATTCGCAGAGAATTGTGTAAAAGTAGAACATTTAGTTCGCTTGAACTGATTTAACGGCACACGGAAGATGTTTTGAGACAGATTAGGCGCGGAATACAATTGCCTCTGCTATTTTGACATTTTGAAAACTAAATTAAAAAGTAAAAGCATCAAGAATCAATTAACCTGACTTCGAATTAACACGACGGCTATTAAAATCTGTAGTACTTTTGTGACAATGAATTGTCATATTTTTATTTGATCGCTAGATGTTTTGAAAAGAATACTGGATTGTTATGTGATGTAAGTTATTAATATCGCAGTGAATGCTGGACAACATCATCAAAGATGGAGTAAAACTTGAAGCAACTGAAATGTGGTTCTACAGAAGGATGCTCCGGATATCATGGATCGAATATGTGAGCAATGATGAAATTTTGGAAAGGATATAAACGGAAAGGAAATTAATACTGAGCATCGGGAACAGACAAATAAAGTTCTTGGAACATGCAGTGAGGAAGGAGGGGTTGGGGAATCTTATACTAACAGGTCAGATAGAGGGAAAAAGAAACAAGGGAAAGCAAGGGATAACATATTTGAAGGGCCTAAGTGGGTGGATGACAGAAAGGGGGCTGTGTAGTGTAACAAGAGAAAGCGTGCTAAAAGTCACCAGGGATAGAGAGACTATGATCTCCTACATCCTAAAAGAACAAGCCACATATAAACACGTAACGGATAGCTGAGAGGAAAGTGGAATCCTCGTAGCGACAGTAAATTCCTGACGAATTTCTTGCGATCACTTTCGCACAAGTATCATTGAGGAAAATATGAACTCTTCTCTTATCATCTTCTACTTTCCAAAAGTTAATAATTAAGATTTTCGTGCTTCTCGCCAAATTTTATTTGTTAAAAAATTTGTACATTGAAAATAAAAGTAAAACAAAGTGAAGCTTAAAGAGAGATAACCGCGGATACAAAATCAGAACATTATCATTGTTAACTTTCTCTTCTAGTTTTTCAGATACTATATTCTTAATACTTGTTATAATGCACAAATATCAGTCAGGGAGTTAAATACCATACGTGATACACGGTTGGGCGAGCATGTCTCAAAAGAGACATGACTGACTGAGCAGAACATTTCCCCGAAGTAGGTTGCCATTACTTTCTGCGGTAGACTCTTTGCCAACTAAGACTATAGAACACAATAAGTTCTGTTATTTAACTCATAGCTAAAGGGAAAAGACGGAGTAATACTTTTCCCAAAGGTTTTTGTGAGTAAGTCAATGAAATGAATTCAACTGAAATTCGAACTCGGCTCTCAGATTTCTTGTTCTGGCCCGATATCCACTGCACCACAACGCACATCCAAAAAAATTGCAATGATAAAATAAATATTTTTTATAACTGTTTATACTTTTTTTTCCCTTTATCTGGCCTGTTAGTATCAGATTCTTCAAGCCCTCCTTCCTCATTGCATTTTCCAAGAACTTTATCTGTCTCTTCCCGATGCTCAGTATTAATTTCCTTTCCATTTCTATCCTATCCGAAATTTCATCATTGCTCACAGGTTTATGCATGCAATTACCAGTATCCATAATAATATTTTAAATTTTGAAATCATATTTATTTTTAGAATATGAATTTTTTGAAACTGTTAATAATTTTCTTTTATCTTTAAAACATTCAGCCTTACCAGCTATCCTCTTCCACCGCAACAATGAGACCCGCTGCAACGTTTGGAAACCACTGGTCTAGAAAAATAACTCTGAATTCAAAACCATTTCAACAAGTCTACTCCGTAAAAAAACAAAAAAAAACAAACAAACAAAAAAAAACTACTTGTTACAGAGACCATGGCAGCAACAATACGACGCGGGCCTATAATCTACAGATCATTTTTAATGTCAGAGGTGATAGACGTTTGTATACCCAAATTCCAACAAGGTTGAAAATAACTCTGGAAGGTATAATTTGTAAATCATATAATTTTTCGATTTTTTAAGTCATGACTTTGTTTTTATTTTTTTTTTATGTATTTATTTTTTTGTTTAATTTTAAAAGTTTCATGGTTATTTGAACGAGTGTTTTTTTGTCTTTTTTTCAAAGAAATTTCTTTGACTGGACTTTTAACTAAGTTAAAACTTAGTCAACTCACCACCCTTAACATGTTTTTCTTTTTTTTCTTTTAATTGGAGTAGATAGACCAAACTATGCCCGGTTCACACTCCAACCACGTCTATTGAACAGGAGTAGAGACTTACCCCTTGTTCCCTGTAAAGGGTGTGGTTTCCGGCTTTCTCTTTTCTCTCTTCAGACCTGTGTATTGGTGCTACCGTGATTTTCCTGTGATGTGTCTGGTTGGTGGCAACGCCTCATCATTGTGAGGGTACCGGGTTGACAGTTTCCTGGTTGCTGCTTCCGACTGGTAATTTGGAGCCCTAACTCTTGCGTAGCATCAAGAGCGGCTGCTCTGATTAACAGTTGTATAATATTGGGGTTCTTGTAGTGCCATGTCGCGCATGTATAGGTGTCCCTTCAAGCGCTTTCGGTGGGCACCCCTGAGGCCACACTTTGTTGCAGCCCGAGCCAGTTTCCCTCCCAGCACAGATCGTGGATAATGACCGCCTGCTTCCTCTACTCTAGGTCCCTCCCTATCAACAAATCATTTGCCATGTATTCTTCTATTTATGATTCTCCACAATATTATGTCTTTCTAGCCCCAAAGAACGTTTTACCTCCCCTCTTTTGTTAACTCCGTACGACACAAAAAAAGCGCATTATAGATATGGAACATCTGCGTCCCATGAGATCCAATGATAGAATCACTCAAACCTCTCTGCTCATTCGTACCTACGTTCCTTTCCTATTAACAACTTACCAAATCATTACGAAATATATATACAGACAATACCAGAGTTTATGGGTGTACCTCCCAAATTTTAGATGATCTCTCATCTGACCATACTTTAACAGATCCGTTGCAGAGAAATGAGCTTATAATGAGTGGGCTATTAGGAAAGTTTTATTCTACCATAAATATTTTCCCCATTATGGGTATTATTATATACATTATATAATACAATACTTCATGGACAGAATGATATCACGGAAAGGAAAGGGGATTATAAGCATGATTTGTTCGCAGAAAGTGTTCTATAATGCTAAGTTGTACACACAATCTAAACATATTTATAAATGGAACTGTGCCTATGTGTGTCTGTGGGTGTGTGTCCGTTACCTATAGACTTCAAAACGGCTGAACCGATTTTCTTGAAAATGTACACATTTGTACTATAAGCATCTGCGAGTGTTCTTAGCTAGGTTTTGCGTCGAGATACTCCCGATAAATATCGAAAATCGATAATTAAAAAATCGGGTTATAGAACGAGTGGTTTGATTTTAATCAAATTTGATACACTCATAGACAAAGACATAAGAAACGATATTCAGAAGTTTCAAGGTTGCAGTTCTTACAATTCGTGCAGAAAATCGATAATATATATATAAAAGGCAAGATGTTTGTGTGTGTGTCTGCTTATCTGCCTGTATGTCTGTATATTTTTCAGCCCTTTTATTTTAGTTTTTGCTTCGGGTTTGGCTCTAAGTAGGTATAATTGTAGTTCTTAGTCTCAGCCATGATACAATTTACTCAGAGAACTTATTTAGCCTTCAAAATTCAGTTTACGACGAAAAAAACTTATTTGATATTGATACCAGGAAATCAAAATTTGACTTACATCCATTCATTTCTCTTTCAGTCTACGGTTTCGCTTTAACTGAAAACAACTATTGCTTTTGAGTCTTTCGTGCCAACGTCCAAAGAGTCTGAGCTCCAGGACAATGGATTAGTTTTAAAGCTTTCATTACACCCGATAAACGCCGAGCTATACTGCTAGTATATATATAAATATATACCCGCTTCCGACACAGAATGAAATAAAATATATAAAATCAGAGCAAGAAGAGAAAAAGAAGAATGAAAAGAGAGGATCTTCCTTATAATATGTAGTTTTGTGGAGAAGCTATGTTTAAAACTCCAGATTCAAGAGGCCATATTCATCTATGTCCCAGGTGATGAGATATTCCTCGAACCTGAAATGGCGAGTAATTTCTTAAATTGCAGCCTCCGAGCCGAAATTTCTTTGTATATCTGAAGAACAAATATTCCCAAGAGCGAAACGTCACCATTGACCTGTAAGCTGCTGGATGCGGTTTGATTTAGTTTCAGACCCAAGCCAAACGAACAACTGCTTCGTTTGCTTACGAAAAATAGAAAAACTAACAACTTTTCTCACTGTATGAAGTGAAGTCATTAAGCGACCTTCACGTAACCTACCTCGACCAAAAGGAGATAATTGTATTTTCTATTCCTACTTAATGTTTGTTTTAAAAATTTAGTTAAAATGTATAAAATGCACCCGTAAGATTTAGGCTTAAAATCTGAAAAAATAGTTTTCGTATAATACACGGATAATTACTGTATTTTAATAAGTTCAGTGTCCAGGTTTTGCCTCATACAGAACAAAGTTAAAAATTCTCCCTGAAAGCAAAACACTGCGCCTTCTCAGGTTAACTCCCACAAAAGACCTCAAGTGGAATGTCTACATAGAATCCATAGCTAAATCCGCTGCTAAGAAGGTCCTTCTCTGTGCAGAGCCAGGAAGTTTTACCCGTCTGAAACCATCGTATATAAATCTACCATCAGCCCGAAGCATTGAATACTGCTGCCATATCTGGTCGATTGACCATGCTATCCACCTAGGGGTCCTTGACAAAATTCGCAGAATATTTACGTTGGAATATAAACACCGTCTGGAATATTTTTTCTACTTTCATAAAATGAACATTAGAATCCCATAGGGAGGTAAATATGCTTGAGAGCTCAGATACAGTCACTTTCTCGCCGGCGTAATGTGGATTTCCTGTGTCTACAAATACTTTCATGGCTTCGGCTCCGATGAACTTAACTCACTAGTGTCCCCTATGTATGAATTTACTCGAGCCACAAGATTAGCAACTCGGTCCCACCCTTTTACTGCGAAACCAATAAAATATAAACGCTAATTCTACTCTAATAGCTTCTTTTCTCGCACTTCCAGCCTGTGGAATTCCTTTCCGTTTACTTGCTTCCCCAACAGCTACAATCTCCAAGAATTTAAATGTAAAGTCATTAGTCATTTCCTATCCCACTGATTTGCATCCTCTCTCTCATGCTTCTTTTTTCATCCACTCCACTTTCATCATTATTCTCATCCTTCCTGACATACCCTGTCCTTATAACTTTCCTCCTATTTAACCCCCTGTGCACCAATGGCCATATGATTATATATATATAAAAAAATGAACTAAAGAGGTTCACTTTCCGATACTGGTAAAATCTTAAAAAAAAAAAAACATAAAAAATTTTGGCAGAATAGCTGCGAGTAAAAACAGAAAAAGAATAAAATTCAGAATTTTCGAGTCTAAGATCATAAGTCAGGGAATGAAGGCGTTCGGTGTCTGGTCAGCCATGACATCCTGTCTGTACAATTCGAGTTTGAGTTGAATTTTTGCAACTGTTAACTTATACTCTCGCAGAATATTTACGTTGGAATATAAACACCGTCTGGAACTTTTTTTCTACTTTCATAAAATGAACATTAGAATCCCAAAGGGAAGTAAATATGACTCATATTTCTTTCTAATCGTGCCCTGCCTGTCCAGAAGGTCTGAAATTGTGGTTTTGGTTTCAAAAAACTTTCGTACTGCATAATTTGACGCAAAATTATCGTTAAGTTCCACAGAAAATATATGTAAAAAGTTATTTTATTTTAATATGGAAATTTGTGACTTTTTTTTATTAAATATATGTCAGCTTCAAAACAGTTTGAATGTCTCATTCAAGGTCGATTTTTGTACACATATACATATTTTTGCTTTTAGTCTAGTTTGTTTTAACACTCTGCCTGTCCAGGACATTTTCGGGCGTGGAAATCTCAGTACAGGCAAAGGGTTAAGATTGCAGATATTAAACATCTAACCAAGAACAAACTCGTCAACAACAGCGTGTGAGAGAAGCTAACACTGTACATTAACATTAAATTACATTGTACAGTAGATTATTCACTGATAATTTTTTACATATATTATTGAAAAATCAGTAATACGAATAATTCAAATTACACCTTAGGACTATACTGGGATTTGTAAGGAGCAAGTTAGATGCGGTGAAAATAAAGAGCACCCAGTAAGGATCTAACTCACTACGCAGCCATAATTGATTTGGGGAGGCAAATTTGCTAACCGTTATACTATATTGTAGTGCCAAATTTAGGACTATATATAAGAGTTTTTCTTTATAAATTGTTACAAAAAAATGTTTGAAAATATTTCTTATAAAAACTGTTTTTTTTTAATAAGCGTTTCACCCCGAGCAAGGCATGTCACTGTCAGTACTGCGCAGGGGGCTACATAGATTGGAGAAAGGATGATTAAATATAGAAAATGTCAGAGGGTGGGTAATAGGCGGGTAGGGATACCGTGAATGGTTAAATATAGGAAATGTCAGAGGGTGGGTGATAGGCGGGTAAGGATACCGAGAATGAGGGTTGGGTAGATGAGAGTGTTCTGAGAATAAGTGGGAGTTAGTGTGATAGGAGGTGTCTATTAACCCTACATTTAAACACCTGGAGATTGTAGCTGTCGGGAAAGCAGACTTGTGGAAGGGAATTCCAAAGGCGGGAAGCTCGAGAAAAGAAGCTGTTACATCTTATCTGTTTAACTGTAAAAGGGTGGGACCTAGTTGCTAATCTAGTATCTCGTGTAAATTCTTGCTTAGGCGGCACCAGTGATCTAAGCTCATCGGAGAAGAAGCCATGAAAGTACTTGTAGAAGAGGCACAGGGAAGCCACATCACGCCAGTGAGAGAGTGGTTGCAGCCGGTCTGCCAAATCATTATCAACCACGTTACAGATCCTCCTTTGTATTTTGTCAAGAAGCCCAAGGAGAGCAGCAGGGGCACCCGACCAGATATGGCAGCAATGTTCAATACACGGGCGGATGGTAGATTTTTATATGTGCAGAATAGATTCAGGTGGGAAAAACTTCCGGGCCCTGCACAGGGAGCCGACTTTCATAGCAGCAGATTTGGCAATGGATTCGATATAGTCATTCCATTTGAGGTCCGCCAAAAGTGTAAAGCCAAGGAGGCGTAGTATTTTACTCTCTGGGAACCTGTCCCATGCTAATGGGAGGTAGATGCGATTGTCTATGGTGGTTAGTTGATAACAGCTTCGTTTTAGAGTCATTGAAATTTACTAGCCATTTCCTACCCCAAGCCACTACGGATTGGAGGTCCTTTTCAAGTACGGTAGCGAGGTTCAGTTTGTCGTCCACACCTGGTTTTTGATCGAGTAGATTGTTGTGTCATCGGCATACATGTCAACCTGGGATCTAATGGCGTCGGGGAGATCATTAATGTAGATCAGAAAGAGCGTGGGACCTAGGATAGAACCTTGAGGGACGCCCGCGTTCGTATGGTAGTTTTGGGAGGCATGCCAATTTAATACCACCTTCAATGTGCGGTTAGAGAGGAATGACTGGATGAGGTCAAACAGATGTCCAGTTATCCCGTAGCTCCGCAGTTTGCACAAGAGGCCAGCATGCCAGACCCTGTCGAACGCTTTGGAGATATCCAAGGCAACGGTTCGGGCTTCGCCATTCTTGTCAAGTGCCCGGTATATGTACTCGGTAATGGTCGTTAGGATATCAGCAGTAGACCTGGTGAAGCGAAACCCGTACTGTTTGTCAGAGAGAAGCCTGTTGGCCGTGAGATGCTGAATCACCTCGGCGTTGATAATGGCTTCGAAAACTTTGCCAAAGATCGGAAGGAGACTAATAGGACGGCAATTGGCGGGGTCTGAGGGTTCGCCAGAATTCTTAAATATAGGAACTACACAGGAGGACTTCCAACAGGCAGAAAAACAGGAAGCAGGTAGGCAGAGGTTATAGAGTTTAGAGAGGACAGAGGAGAGTTCTGGGGCACATTTCTTCAGTACTATGACTGGGATTCCGTCACCGCCGCTCGCTTTGTGTGGGTCAAGTTGTGCAATTATCTTGGCGAACAGCGAGGGTGTAATGTGGACGTTATTTAGTTGAGCCTTAGTTCTGGGTGGGAAGTCGGGTGTAGGTATTCCTAACGACTCCAGTGTCGAATTGGTGGAGAATCTACGGGCAAAGCATTCAGCCTTGTCCGCTGGGTAGGTGAGAACTTCAAACTCATTGATTAGTGAGGGTATTGAAGTCTTGTTCTTGTTGAGCACGCTTTTGCAGAGACCCCAGTAATCTTTGGAGCCAAACTTAGAGGATGCTATGTGTTGCCTCATTCTGGTAGCAAACGCCCTCTTAGCTTCGTTCAGTACTTTTTTACACTTGTTCCGTGCTGAGGCGAAAAGGCGCCTGTTTTGGATCGACGAGCAGCTTTGATAGACCCGGAAGAAATGGTTCCGGTGGGCAATGGGGGCCGAGCAAGCGGGTGAGAACCAGGGGGACAAATTTGATTTTAGTTGGAATTTCCTGGCCGGGAAAAAAGCATCGATGCCAGCCTTAACCCAAGAGGAGACCTCGGAGGCACAGTCTTCGACAGGAAGATGGAAGACGTTGTTCCAGGGGACGTCGCAGGGGAAGTCTCGGAACGAGTCCCAGTTTGCTCTCTGGTAGCAGTATGATATTATTTCTTGGGTAGAGTTAGCGCGGATTGAGATGTTGACGGAGACTACTGCGCGGTCAGAGTTTCCGAGGGGGCAGAGTTGCCTGGTAGTGCAGGAGTCTGGGACGGAGGTAAAGCAAAGTTCGAGTAAAGAGTCCCTTCCGTTAGGGTTATTAGAGAAACGCGTGGGGAAGTCCAGTTCGGGCTTTCTCGCCATCAACCGTTACTGAAGGTATAAGGAACCCTGTTAGGATCGATCTCACTACACAGTCGTAATTCTTCTAGCATAACAAGCTTGTTAACCGTTACACCATTTTGAGGTGGCCTAAAGATTTTCTAAACGTAGCATAGATGTGGCAGAAGACCGAAAGCACATCGTGATGATAGAACTCACTATTCAGTCATAATTAATCTAGCTTGTTAACCGTTGCAATAGGTCGAATGTTCCAATGTTAGAAGTTTTCTTTATTAATCCATATTGAGAAAGATTTTATTTTCTGAATACATCTTCTACTTTTATAGATCTACCATTCGTTCATGAACTGTCGGCATATTTGATTGGGTGCTCCGCTAAACATCTCGATGTTCTCGACGAAATCCAAAGAAGGATCTGCAATGTAATTCGGTCCTGACTTGTCATCTTGACTGCAGTTTCTTTTTTCTTGCCGCCATGTTCACTGTTCTGACGAGTATTTTTTCACTGGGGCGCCATCCATATGAATTTAAAAGTTATACTAGATTGGCATCTAGGTCCCTCCCATTCACCGTTGAAATAGTTAAATGTAACTGCCTTTTCTACTTTAACAATTTCTTTTCTCGCGCTTTCCGCTTGTAGAAATATCTTGTTTACTTTTTTCCTGATAGCTACAATCCCCAAAAATTTAAATGAAACTTCAATTGCCATCTTCTGTCTTCTTGTATCCTGTTTATTTTTTATCCTTTCATCACCCATTCTGTAACCGTTCTTTTCTCTCACTGTAATTCCTTGCACCCTAGTGGTGGTCACGCCTTCCCTAGGGGTAAATATTTTTAAAAAAGAAGAAATTCACTATTATATATTCTTGTTTTCTGGCCATCAAATTATGTTACAAAACTCTTATCCCTTATGCTTGAGTTGGAACACTGGCCTTTTGTCGATAATAGTCACATAGCCAATTATTTAAGCTAGATACATATTATATCTACGTCGTTAGTTGTTAGACTTTCTATTCTTGCTATAATTGGGATTTCAGTTATTCCATTTTTTGGAAACAAGTTGTACTTTGGATGGTTTCTGAATATTTCGTACTTGACTCATTCTAAGATTTGTTAATGGTATTTTGTGTATGGTGCGGATAATTGATGGGTTCATTAACCTTTCTAAATAATCTTCTTTTATCTAACGTGTCTCTTCAGCGAGTATAGTTCTCCACAACGTTCTCCTCTTTGATTCTTTTTTCATTGCTATGCTATCAGTTTCTCAAAATCGAATAAGTCGGTTATCTACAGTTTCTTTCTATTCTTGCAATATGCCTTGTGAGTGTTATTTTTTCTAAGTTATTTTTGTTCATAATTTCTCCCAGACATTTCGACTGTCTCTTTCTCATTTCCGTTTTTTTTTATCATTCTAGCTCCTATCAAATGTTTTTACTCTTAAAGACCAATTTGTAAATCTTGTACTATCTCGTGAGATCCTTGGAATAAACACGTTACTCTATGTCCACTGTTTTTAAAAACATTAACAGTTGTGATAAAAAGATAGTGCAAAAATGACATCCCCAGTGAGAGTAGACTCAGGATACTAACTCGAATATCAAAACAAAATATATATTCCTCTTTTGTATAATTTTATTAAGCGGGAACAATTTTAAAAAATAGTTGAAAGAGAGAATTACTACGAGTTGTAAATGTTTTCCTGCTTTTCAGGATAGCGAACTTTTCGATATTCTTTACTAGATCCAGCAGAAGCTGGTCAAATATTGAGACGTAGAAATCTTTAGTGGCTATATTCCAAGTGAAAAGGCCTTGAATGCTTTTACAATCAGTCAGTGATTAGCGTACAACCATTTTAATTCATTCAAGTTATCCTGCCATTTATACAAGACTTTTTAAAAATTCTGTTTGAATTAAAATCTTTTTTCTAATTTACTAAGGTCATTGATTAGTTGGTTGTTTGGTTGGTTGTTTGGTTGGTTGGTTTTGACTAGCGACATACCGAGCTCTATAAGTTATTTAATGCCGAAATTGAAATATTTGTGTTGGTTGGTTTTATTTAGCAGCATATCAACCTCTGTTTTGTTTAACAGCATATCGACCTCTACAGATTATTTAATGCCGAAATCTAAATATTTTCAACGTAATTGCACGCATTCAACTACAGACATTTTATATATAATTTTATGCTGTCATGGTAAGCGAATTTTTTCAAATGTATTTTCCCCAGATGAGATTCTATTTTTCGTTTTAGTTCCTCTCCAGCCGGAGAGGGTCAGTCCAACAAAGTCAGAGTCTTAGTGAAGTCGGTATTTGCCCGAGTCTACCCACAAAGGCGAGATGTGGTACAAGATTGTACGCTCGGTAAAAATTCCCGGGAGACCCTACATACGCGGTGTCGGGCTCTCGTCTATTTACCCCAGTGAGTGTGTTCAAGGTTTTGGTGAACTCGGTATATACTCGATCCTTTCCACAAAGGCGGGATCTGGTATAAGTGGGTTACCGAACACTCAATGTTGTTAAAGCCTCTTCGTAGAAAGGTGCATCTGCGAAATACTCTCATGCTGAGACATATTTCGTGAGGTAGTGTAGCTCATTAGAACTTTCATCGCAGTAGGTACTTAGAAATTATTGGAAGTTATTCTGTAGTGACGGTATTCTAGTTAGCGTCACAATCGTTGGGATCAATAATGAGTTTCTCTAGATATAGTCCGTTAGCCATTATCACAATAGTTAATGAGAGTTAATGTGAGTTATTAGCCTCCCAGAACTACCATACAAACGCAGGTGTCCCCCAAGGCTCCATCTTACGTCCTACACTCTTCCTGATATACATTAATGACCTCCCTGATTCCATAAGAGCCCAAGTAGGTTTGTACGCCGATGACACCACAATTTACTCTCGCCTCGACCAAAAATCTGGTGTAGGCGTCAAAGCTAACCTCGCAGGCGAGATTGAAAAAGACCTCCAATCCATATTGGACTGGGGTAAGAAATGGCTAGTAAATTTTAATGCTTCTAAAACGAAGCTACTCTCAATTAACCATCATCGACAATCTCACCTACCTCCCATTAGCATGGACCAGGCTTACCTCCCAGAGAGTAAAACACTACGCCTCCTTGGTCTCACACTTTCAGCGGACCTCAAATGGAATGACTATATCGAATCCATTGCTAAATCCGCAGCTATGAAAGTCGGTTCTCTGTGTAGGGCCCGGAAGTTTTTTCCGTCTAAATCTATCCTGCACATATATAAATCTACCATCCGCCCGTGCATTGAATGCTGCTGCCATATCTGGTCGGGTGCCCCTGCTATTCTCCTCTGGCTTCTCGATAAGGTTCAGAGGAGGGTCTGTAATGTGATAGATACCGACTTGGCAGACCGCTTGCAGTCTCTCTCCCACCGGCGCGACGTAGCTTCCCTGTGTCTCTTATATAAATACTTTCACGGCTTCTGCTCCGATGAACTTAGATCACTGGTGCCCCCTAAATACGAATTTGCACGAGATACTAGATTAGCAACTAGATCCCACCCCTTTACAGTGAAACCGATAAAATGCAACCGCAACTTCTACTCCAACAGTTTCTTTCCTCGCACTTCCCGACTGTGGAATTCCCTTCCCCACGATTGCTTCCCCGACGGATACAATCTCCAGGAGTTTAAAGGTAAGGTCAATAGACATCTCCTAACACACTAACCTCCTCCCATTCCTCCTGACATTCCCTATGTCTAACCACTCCTTCTCTTTACCTTCCCCTATGTAGCCCCATGCGCAATAGTGGCAGTGGAATGCCTTGCTTAGGGTGAGATGATTAAAAAACAACAAAAAAAAGAGTTCATGAAATGTTAGAGACAATTCGTATTGTCTTAAATCTAGGCATTAATGAACTCTGAATACAAGCAGACTTCTCCTGAATATATATATATTCAGGACAAATCCATGAATAGAGGAAATGGATCATACCACACGTCACACTCCCCCGGTCAGGAGTCTTACTGTCAAATACAGTTATCGTCATGTTCAGGATTAAATTCTATTGATATTTTCTTGACTTAGCAAAGTGCCCGGCTACTTTCATTTGAAAGAAAGGGCGTTAGGAAGCTTATGTAATCTCAAACTTTCAAGTGAGGTTGATAGGGTTAATTTAAAATAAGCACGACGTCTTGGCGTGGTGTAATGGTTAACGAAGCTAGTCTTCTTGACCAATTACTTCTGAGAAGTGAGTTCGATTCTCATTGTTTTTAATTTACGACAATTCGATATTAAGTAATCCTACAACGATTTAGATGTCTAATCAACCAAATAAGCAAAAATCATATCTAAATGGTATGAAGCCGATTCCATTCAGGAAACATCTGGCTTCATTGACAAAATAGTAAGTGTTGCTATAAACATTTTTTCTTACATAACTTATTTATCTTTTTACATACTGAGCATCAGGAATAGACAGCTAAAGTTCCTGGGACATGCAATGATGAGGGATGGCTTGGAGAACCTGATACTAACAAGCCACATAGAGGGAAAAAGTGACAGGGGAAAGTAACGGATAACATATTTAAAGGGCTTGAGCAGGAGGATGACAGAACGGAGGTTGTGTGGTGTAACAGGAGAAAGCGTGTTAAGAGCCACCAAGGATAGTGATACGCGGAAAGCTATGATCGCCTACGTCCTGGAAGAAGACATTTTTCATGTCTATTATTTGGGTTGGTTTCCTAACCCTATAACTACTATTATAGCTTCCCTCGACTTCCTGCATTGTCGCTTCCCCTCCGGAAGTTTTCTGTTAAGTAAAATGATTTGACACCGAGTAGAGTTTTAAAAACCTCTCAAAGGGCGAATGAACCTTACTGTAGGGTCAATGGCCCTTTAGCACAATGAGGTAGATTGTATTCCATAGCTGAATGTAATGAATTTAACTTGAATTCGAACACGACTCTCTGATTCCTCAATCCGAGTCGACATTCATTGCACACAACTACCCTATAGCTACAAGCAGGCATGAACCTGATAATGATAGAAAGTCGATATTTTATATATGTTATTATTTCTCCTTTTAGTTGCATCTAACTTAATGCTGTTCAAAGGGTGCACCTAAAACGAAAGGCTTTATATAATGGTAGATTAAGCAAATAGAAGCCTTAACTCGTACGTAAAACTTCCCTTGCCTCTTGATCGCTAAGAATGTCTTTTTTTTTTTCGATCAATACTTTAAAAACAGGTTATGCTCTTAAATTTAGGGAAGAATGTATATAATGTCGTAATTAATCATTAATCTTTAGCGCATAGAACGTCAGTAACACTAAAGGGGTAAAGTAGAGAAGAAGCCAGTGGGCAGTGATAAAATAAAAAATAAGAAAATAATCACTGGAAAACTTGCTGTCGTTAACTGAATTTAAAATATCATCTTCATTATAATTGTTTTATGCATTTTTCACACCTTAAACAGGAATCTTTCCTTGCGTTATTCCAAGGATACCATTAACAGTGGTTCGTTGGTTCTACATGTGAACACTTGTTAGATTAATTAATGTCAAATATTTTTATGGGTCACACAGCCAGGATCAAAGTAAATACATAGTAGTAACTTTCTCACTAGCTATTAACATAGGCGAGTCACCGAGTTTTGGGGAAAGGTAATGTCATATCCGCCAGGTATAGCCTACGAGGTGGCGAAGATTTTTGTTTCAACAAAATAATTTCAGCAAGAAATCTGAATTTTACACTTAACATATACAATAGATACATGGATAGATATGAGCGTAGGAGATAGATAGATAGATATATATAATAGATAGATAGATAGATAGATAGATAGATAGATAGATAGATAGATAGATGGAGGGTTAAGATGGCCTATTCAGAATTTTTTTTTGTCTCTTCTTCCTAGAAATACAGAGAATTAAGATGAGGGGGTTTGGAGAGCATGAAAACGAAAAGGAATCTTATACTTAACATCAGGATGAGACAGCTGAAGTTTCTTGGTCACCTACTAAAGAAGGATGGCTTGGAGAATCTGATGCTCCTAAGGTGGATAGAGGGAAAGCAAAAAAGGAGTAAAGAGCGCGTGACATACTTCATGGATGGTAGAGCAAGTTTTGGGAGAAATTACAGGACAAAATATATTAAGAGCAACAAGGGAGAGTAAGATGTGTTTTTCCTTAAATTTCAATCTTGATAATGTGTTATAGCAAAAATAATAATGAAATTCCTGATATATTAAAGGAGAAAACGACATTTTCAGTATTCAAATTGTCCGGAAGAAGATGCTTTCAGAAAAAACGAAGTTGCTTTACAATTGAAGAGAATCATAAGGCGGTGATGAGAAATACATTAACGAGGTTTCAGTTATTATTGTTGTACTCTACTCTTGGAAGGAATCGGTATTTCACTTCAGGCATTATAACCATCGACAAAATATTCACTCACGTCATGAAAATATATATAATTCTGCATTGGTTTTAATTCAGTCAGTTAAGTGCCATACGAGATACATGCTTCGGTGATCATGTCGCTTTCGAGACATGACTGACTGGACAGAAGATTTTTCCGCAGTAGGTTGCCATCATTTTCTGCGGTAGACTTACTACCAAAAAAGATACTATAACCTAATCTGCCCTGCTATTTAGCCCATAGCTGAAGGGAAGAGACGGATTAATACTTTTTCAATTGCATTTATGCGTGAGTAAATACAATGAATTCAACTGAAATTCGAACTCTGCTCTCCGATTTGTCGTTCCGAGCCGATATCCACCGCACCACAACGCTCATATTAAAATGTAAGATTTTAATATTTGGTTTTTGAAAGCGTTATAAATTACACTGATGATAAATGTGCTCAATAGTAAAACAAGAGCAAATTAATAATTATTGACCAGTTATTGGTCATAGTCAAACTAAACTAATAAACAGTTGTACTAAAACGTGCTTAATACATATTTAAAGAAAAATAACTGAAATGTGGTTCTACTGAAAGATGCTGTGGAAATCGAACATAAGCAATGATGAGGTTTTACTAAAAATGGAAACGAAAAAGAAATTAATACTGAACATCGGGAAAAGATAGCTAAAGTTCTTGGGACATGTGATGATGAAGGAAGGAAGGCTTAGAGAATTTAATACTCACAGGTCAGATAAAGGGAAAGAGAGACAGGGGAAAGCAGCGGATAACATGTTTGAAGGGTCTGAGCAGGTGGATGGCAGGGTGGGTTTTGGGTAAGGTAACAGGAGAAAGCGTGCTAAGAGCTACCAAGGATAGGGATACGTGCTCAGTCATGATCGCCTACGTCCTGAAGGGACATGGCACATAGAAGGATAAAGAAGAAGAAGAACTTACAATATATATATACATAAAGATAGATAGATAGATAGATAGAAAATGAAGAGTCTCAGATAGATAGATAGATAGATAGATAGATAGATAGATAGATAGATGTATTATTTATAGTCTTGTGTGCAAGCGATGATAGGTGAAAATGATCTATATATTACGACCCCCGTGAGAATGACCTTGTTTCTGAGTGGGTCACCACCGTGAATTCCCACATGATATCGTTAACCTCATGAATTTTTACCTCCTGTCTCTAGAACGGCCAACTTGTGTACATCAGCCAAAAGAGGTATTTATAAGGATTATATATGAGAATGATGTCAACCATAAATCAATTGGCAAATAAAGAAACACTTTCTACTTACACACGTACTTTTATATTAGTATAATCAACCAAGCTTCAAAATATTATATCTTCTTATGTATAGTAAAGCTTTACTAATATATGATAAGGTATGTAGCCTTTTCAAGAATACCCATGTATACAACTATATATTTATCTAATATTTATATACTGGGTTAGATGGGTAAATTGTCGATATTCTATCCCTTTAATTTCGCGCATTCGCGTTGTTTGTTTGTTTTATTTTATCAACTGTACAGTGTAGTAAGGTCAGTTGGGCGACGTTTGTCAAAAATTGAGTAACATGATGCAGTTTTCTGTGCAACTTGACATTCGTGCCAGAAGCTCTAATACAAACATTTCAGAGAGAAGAGAATGGGAAAAATTTCGATGAGTGTAATGGTGATCACGAAAGAAACGGCAGTGCGGAAAACTCTCTCGGATCATTCCAATAAGAAAAGAACCCCCGAATTTGTTGGTTAACGCCTCAGACTCAGCACGGTAGTGCCGTCTTGGGTTATGAAGGTGGCTGCAGGAAGGCTCTATGTCTGGCAACAAAACTCTGCACCATGCCACAAAAACAGGAGAATCTTGTCATAGTTGCAAGAGAATTTTTGAAGCCACATCTTCCCGTATATACAGTACGTAACTCCCCAGATGGCAACCCCTTGGTTATTATGTGTGAAGCTCAGTTGAGTTAGATACCAACGAAACAATTTGAAGAATCGCAGGAAATTTTCAAGTTGTCTGAAGGCCATGGATGAAGACAATGGCAATTTTATTGAATGAATTTACTGTTGAAGTTTTTCTAGAAATGTTTTGTAATTTTCGTAAATATTATTCCCATTGTTTCGACTGTTGTCCTCATCTTTATTTCCATATTTCCGACGTTTCAGCCGTTGTACGTCCGGGCCATCTTCAGATGTTTAGCATTTTGAACCAACGCTTTGTTTTCGATCACTGGGGTATATTATTCTCATTCCATGTGCCATACCATTTCCAGACTTTATGTAGTTATTTTGCATTAACTCCACTCTAAGTTATTTATTCACCACTGCTGGAGCCAGGTATTGAATTACAACTCTCAGTTACAAGTCACGATGTTCTTACGATATTCTTGAAAACGTACCTTAAGGGAGCAGTCCGTTTCTTCTTTATATTTCTTTGCACAGCTAGACAAGTTTCCTTCTATTGAAAGTGTTACTCGGTGAGAGGCATCTTTTAAAGGTCGTCTTAATGTTATATGAACCACAGATTCATTGTATTTTCTCTGATAATCCCTCTGATAATCACTAGATTAGGCAGACCGAGGCTGTTTTCTGAGTGTTGTTATCCTCCTGCACCCTCTGTTCCACATTTGTTGGAGCTTTTTTCATGGTCATGTACCCAAGGTAGTTGATACGTTGTAAGGTACTGCTAATACAGACTATAGTGACCAGTTCTTGTTTATATGTCTCTGGGTCTATGCTTATGAATTTTGCTCGATAATTCAAGCAGCGGGCGATCCCGTTCTTTACATTGTTTTCTTTTTGCATAGTGAACTGAATCCATGATCATATTGTGTTTACATGGTCCGGTAGTGTCTGGAACTCTCTTCCTCCTGATGTAGGCAGAGTATGAAGGTCTCATCAACGTATCTCAGTCATAGAGTTGGCTGTATTGATGTGGATTCTAATAACATCTTTTTTTTAATCATTTCACCCCAAGCAAGGCATTCCACTGCCACTATTGCGCATGGGGTTATATAGGGGAAAGTAAAGAGAAAGAGTGGTTAGATATAGGAAATTTCACAAGGAGGGTGATAGATAGGTAGGAATACCGAGGCTGAGGGTTGGGTAGATCGGAAGAGTGTTTGAAAGAATGGATGCGAGTTAGTGTGTTAAGAGGTGTCTATTGATCTCGCAATATAAACCCCTGGAGATTGTAGCCGTCGGGGAAGCAATCATGTGGATGGGAATTCCACAGTCGGGAAATGCGAGAAAAGAAACTGTTGGAGTAGAAATTGCGGTTACAGTTTATCGGTTTCACTGTAAAAGGGTAGGATCTAGTTGCTAATCTAGTATCTCGTGTAAATTCTTACCTAGGGGGCACCAGTGATCTAAGTTCATCAGAGCAGAATCCGTGAAAGTATTTATAGAAGAGACACAGGGAAGCCACGTCGCGCCGGTTAGAGAGAGACTACAGCCAGTCTGCCAAGTCGGTATCTGTTCGAACTATTTCATTTATATGTTAGCCAATGATGCTGATAAAGGCGAGCCCATTACTAAGCATTCTTCCTACCGATATATGTCTGATCCCATCCCGAATTGTGTTGCTCGTGTACAGAAAGTCAGCATCTTCATCAAGTTATCTCGTGATATACTGTTACGTTCTCCTAGGGATTAATCCAAAGACAGTCTGTTCCCGACTACCTATAATGCCTCCACCGTGGGTACCTTGGTGAACATCTCTTATCAATGGCTCAATTATATCTGCAAGGAAGTGATTTAAGGGGTGGCATACACTTGGCAGCTAACAAACGGTCTGAGTGGAATACCGTCTTTGTGAATCTTGGATAGACCATACACGTGAGGCAGCTTCTTGTAGCGTTGAGATAACAGCCTGAATGTTTGGTAAATATATATGTTAAAATGAAATAAAAGTATTTTTATTTTAGAGTAATTTAAACTTATCATCGCACCATATATATATATATGTTGTGTATTTAGGTATAAAACTCTCTTTTATACAAGTTTCGTTAAAACTGACAGTTTTGTATATAATTTTTCATGTGATCGTACATTTTTTTCAAAACACAAATTATATAAAAATTGTCCAAATGTTTTATTTTCTAAGCTATTTCGGCTATACTATTAGCCATTTCAAAATAAAATACATCCCTGATAATGGCTAAAATTATATTCGAATAGTTATATCGAAATTATAATGCCATTTTGATTGAGTACTATATTAATTATAGAAATGCTTAGCAACTTCAACATATTTCAAGAAAGTCATTAGGCTAATCAAGAAACTATATTGGCAGCAAACATCCTGCATACGGACAGGAAACGAGTTCAGTAGGGTGTAAGACAAGGATGTGTCTTTTCATCGGATCTATTTAACTTGCACAGCGAGACTATTCTGTGAGTCTTAGAAGTCATGCCAGGATTCATCACCGGCAACCCCAATCTGAACTATAGAAGACAAGCAGATGGTACGGTGCTGATAGCAGGTACGGAAAGGAAAGTAAGAGGCTTTCTACAGAAGATAGCTGAAGAAAGCGGAAAGACAGGACTACAAATAAACTAAAAGAAATGCATGGTTATCAATAAAAAGAAGATCCCAAAATGCCAACTACAAGAGGGAGATACTAAAACCAAGCAGGTACATAAATCAAGCAGCTACAGAATTTTAAACAATAGGAAATGTTCAAACAGAAGACAGAAAGAGATCCAAAACATAGAAGGGAGTATTGGATTGCTATGTGATGTCTGTTCTTCAGTATAGCAGTGAATGCTAGACAATCTTCACAAAGATGAGGGAGAGACTTGATTTAACCGAAATGAGGTTTTACAGAAGGATTCTGAAGATAGCATGGACCGAACATGTTAGCTACAGCAAGGTTCTGAAGAGGGTGGAAATGAAAAGGAAACTGATACTTAACATCAGGAAGAGACAGTTGAAGTTTCTGGAACATTTAATGAGGAAGGAGGGCTTGAAGAATCTGATACTCGCGGGTCAGATAGAGAGAAAGAGAGATAAGGGAAAGCAACGCGTAATATCTGGACGGGTTTGAGTAAGTGGATGACAGAGCGGGATGTGGGTGGGGTAACGAGAGAAAGCGTGCTAAGAGTCACTGCTGATAGGGAGATATGGAAGGCTATGATTGCTTTCGTTCTGAAAGGATACGGCAAATAAAAAAAAATTCAGCATACACACATAAATGTTTTAATAGAAAATATGTAGATAGAGAGGTGGGTAGTGTGGGAAATGGAGATAGTTTTCTTTCTATGTTTGTGCTCGTGATTCATCAAACCTTACAGCCCTGAAATATATTTTAATACAATGTCCTTTGAAGATCATGACTCTGTACAGATTCATGTTCTTTGTTTACCAAGCATTCTCAATTTGTCTCTCTTTTACACACACACACACACACACACACACAAGATGTAACGAAGGATATCGTGTAAGATTATGATCAAACAATAAAGTTACGTCAACTGTAAACAGGGAAATAAACAATGAATTGTGAATCTATAAGGCTTCAAGCGATTTTAACATCATGTTACTACTCATTGCACCAGAATCGCTCTTTCAGACTTCTTTTTCATGGTCTGAAGATCTAGTGAGATTTTAAAATAAAAATTGTGATGTATATCGAATGCTGATATCGGAATATACATATATACAAAAAACTCATGAATATATATATATTACGTTGAATACTCCGGTTCCCGATCGATCACCGAAGTTAAGCAATATTGAGCCTGGTCAGTACTTAGATGGCTGACCGCTTGGGAATACCTGGTGCAGTAAGCGTTATAGACTGATGTGCGTTGTGGTGCCGTGGATGTCGGCTTGAAGAGGGAAATCGGTGAACCGAGTTCCGAATTCAGTCGAATACTCTGCATTCACTTACGCACTGGTACCCTTGGGAAAGATATTAATCCGTCCATTTTCTCTAATTATGCGTTAAATAACTGAGGTCTGCTGTTCATGCGATCTGTGGCGAACTTCTGCCCAATTGATAACAAACATCAGCAGTTCCAAAAGGTGTGGATGGTGCTACATAAGCCTTCACCACTCTAAACAATTCTTTGGTGTGGCAGTCTGAGTTAGACACTCATACGTCGAAACCGACGGAAGAGTCCATAATGAGATATATATATATATATATAAGCCTGTTTCGCTGTATCACAGCTCATCAGTGTGGCTAGACATCCACTTGCTTCCAGCTGGGAACGAATCTCGACCGAGAGTCGGAGAGTCGACCCCTCAGCTATCGGCAGACGGCTAGTAGAGGAGGAAATTTTAAAGTGTTATATATACGCGGTGTATACACACACCAGCATCCGAGAGAACTCACTTAAGCATAGAATAATATTTTTGTTCCTCTGTGGAATTTTACCCAGTTTTCAAGAAGGAAAATATAAGTTTTGCACACTCTCAAATTATATATTTCAAATTCTCTGATACAAATTCGCTCACAGACACATACAAGCACAAATACACGCATGTATACATGCATTTACATATTACCTTTCAATTAATTAATTAAATGCATTCAATTAAACTAATTCTATTTAGTTATTAATTATTTATATTAATTGCTCTGCTTAATGCCACGACTGTCATGTTTCTTTCTAGCGTAGTTTTCAAGATAGGATGTTAAATATAATGCGTCATACTTTATTATATGACGCAATGTATACGCAGTGTTTTCTTTTTCTTACAATTGGAAAAATATCCTGGAGGTATCTCGATTTTAATACAGGCTAAATTAGTGATATATAATCTCTGAAAAAGGTATGTAAGATGGATTATGTGAAAACCAGTTGGAAGTTCATTTGTTATGTATGTTTAAATTAAATATTATAATCTATTTCGACTATAAAATGACTTATTTGACGGTATGAAATTGTGTTTTTCATCTTTGTCCGAACACCCAGACACACACATACACACGCACACGCACATATATAGTGTTGAGTTGTGATAGTGTTTAGTGCCAAAATTGTTGTTTTTCAAAAGTTTACTGATAAAATGTATTTATCAAATAGGTGTTTTTATCGTAAAGTACTCGATATATGGGCTGCGTGATGAGTGAAGATATTATAATGGTGTCCTTATATATATATATATATATATATATATACATATATATATAGGTGTTTTTATCGTAAAGTACTCGATATATGGGCTGGGTGATGAGTGAAGATATCATAATGGTGTCCTTATATATATATATATATATATATATATATATAGGTGTTTTTATCGTAAAGTACTCGATATATGGGCTGGGTGATGAGTGAAGATATCATAATGGTGTCCTTATATATATATATATATATATATATACAGAAATATTGCTAAGATACTAATGCCAAAATGGGAAATGCCAAAATGTTCATTATATATATATATAGTTTGCAATCTACTACAAAGTGTACATTTTGTTTTGACATTGAAAAGACAATGTTTCATCAGATGGTAAGCGATATTTTTTAAGGTATATGGAAAATTTCGCTTCCTTATATTGGTAAATATTGTGTGCGAGGTAGAGAAAATGAGATATCAAAAGGGGGGATTGTAAAAAAACACAAAACTAGAAAAACAGGAGAGAAAGAGAGAGTTGGGGGAAGTGATAGGGGTTTTTTCATAAGCGCTATTTCTATATTGAATAGTATTTTAAATTAATGTTTTGAACGTTGTTAATGCTTTCTTCGTTCCCTATTGTTGTAAGATCTCCCCTTTTTATTGGAATAATGGACTCGCCTGATGTGTACATATAATCCTGCCTATACAAAGAACGGCAGCACTGGCAGCACCCTGCCTTCGGGTGTAGAGCGCTCTCTGCTTTCGGGTGTAGAGCGCTCCCTGCCTTCGGGTGTAGAGCGCTCCTTGCCTTCGGGTGTAGAACGCACTCTGCCTTCGAGTGGAGAGCGCTCTCTGCCTTCGGGCGAAGAACGCTAACCCAGTCGTGGTTCCGCCGAAGGGTAGAATCACGACTGGGGAAAGATAGATAGATATTTTTGGCCTGGCTATATGACCGGTAGTACCAACAGTAAAAAGACCTTGTGTCACATTTCGCTTTATGTGGGAAGGTAACTAAATACGGTTGCCTCTGCTACTATTGACACTGTCAGTTCTCTGCCTTCGGGCGGAGAGCACTAACCCAGTCGTGGCTCCGCCGAAGGGTAGAGTCACGAATGGGAAACAATAGACAGATATTTCTGGCCGGGCTATATGGCCCGGAAGACCCACATAAAAATGACCTTGTGTCACATGTTGCCTTCAAGTGGGAAGGCCGACTAAATACTGTTGTAAAGTGTTGCTTTGTAGGTATAGTTAGAGTTGTTTGGATATAGACTCATTGGAGATATTATTTCACTTAAAGACTGTATATCATTATTTCTACTAATAGTATTCTTGAATTGACTAACCCGTGTTCCAGTTTGTATATCTTGTTCAATATAACGTACATTTTCTATCGTCATATCTGTTTTTGTTATTTATTATTTAGTGTGGTTTCTCACCCGGAATATATATTGGGCGCGTATAATGATATGCGCTAAAACGTCTGGCTACTTCTACAGACGCCCATAGCCCAGGGGTAGAGTCGCCGACTGACACAATTTCGGTCGGGTTTCAATCCTGGGTAAAAAAGCAATCGGAGTCTAACCGTACTGATGAGCTGTCATACGGCCGGCGAAACAGATCTGCGGATGACAATGTGTGTGTGTGTGTGTGTGTGTGTGTGTGTGTGTGTGTAAGATAATGATATATACACTTTTAGATACCAGAAACGGTTTTAGAGGACAAGGCGGAAAAAGATTTCGTGTGACGCGTTTTCTACTTTTGTGGATCACCGGACTATGTTTATTTACGTTCATGCGACCACACATGTGCAAGAACAATAGACGCTGTGAATTTTAAAGTTAGATATTTTTAATTTGTTTTGGTTATATAATTTTTACAATTTCATTTAGATTCTTTTCAGTTTTCTTTTCATCATTATTGTTATTAAATATGCCTTATTATCATAACAGAATATGTCATGAATGGTGAAACGTTGAAAGAATCTGGTCACAAATTTACTGTGGATGAACTAGCGATTTAAGCACTTTCTAAACATTTTCGTCTCAATTAATTATTTTCTCTTTTAATTAGAGCAAAATTTTTATGTCAAAATTGTAGTCAGTCTAGTTTCGGTGAGCAGTTGATATATTTAATGTAAAAGACGCAACTAATTCAAAACAAAACATCTCGTCCAACTGGAAAGAGACATTTACTATTTGTTCATCATCTGCAAGAATTATCAGAAAGAATGTATTCGTGAAGCTACAAGAAGTTTAAATTATTATAGAGACACAAAAAAAGATATTCGAAAAAAAAAGAAAAAGAAAAAAAAACACCGTTACGTGAACGTTCTTTAAAAAAAACGGTAAACGGTAAAATCAGTTATTGAAAATCGCCTGAAGACACTACACATGGTAGAAACCTAGGTCGCGTAATAACTCGTTTATAAATAGAAAATATTAAAAAGTACTACAATATAATTGTATTGAATACTTTTTAATAGAAATGTGTACTGGTCTAACCTTATTATGACCAGAAACTAAGTAATTAAACAATCAATATATATATAATTTAGAAAAAAAATTTTTGATATACTACAACTTCAATGGGTAATACATATTACATATTCACCGCATAATGATAACGATTGCGGCTCGTCAGACCCAAATTGTACATTATATATATATATATATATATATATATATATATATATATATATATATATATATTCTAAACATATAATGTTAAATATAACAGACAATGGATGTCTATTATGTTTAATCATGAGCCGTTCTAAACATAGTATTTTGGTATTAATTTCAGGTAAAAATACAGACAAAAATTGTCTAACATTTGCATATTTTTTTATTATGCTGGTTCTCAGCTTTCGGCTCACATGAGCCATCTTCAGAGAGGTTATAAGGACGTTAACATAAAGACATCTACCATCAAAAATGATTCTATCTTGTGTTGACATAAAACCTTGCTATGCAACGATAACAGTCGCCGAATAGCAGACGGATTTCGTAAATTTGTAATGCGGTTCTATGACGAATTGTTAAGAGAACTATATGTCTAAATGAAATGTAATGTGTTGTGACCAGATTGAAATGTGATTTTAATAAGTGTGTGTTTTTGTGATTTAATGTAGATGGCTTGTAATATATGGAGGTTCTTTTTACTATGTGTATGAATGAGTATTATTGTGTTATCTGTCTAATATTACCGACATGTCTTTGTTTTCTAAGAAATGTTATTTAATTGAACTTTAATCAGAAAGGTGAGTCTACGGGAGAGCGTGGTTGTAGTAAGACCAATATATGTAGTGGGTTTATTATTAGTACCAGAGATACAATCTCTGAACGGGCATGTAAATTGATACACTACATTGGTTTTCTGTAGAGGATTTAGTTGTGTGGTTGTAGGTTTATTAGAGACTATGAGGTCAATTTTATATATGTATGTTTGTATATATATGTGTGTGTGTGTGTGTGTGTGTGTGTGGTAGCCAGTAGCCAATATAGGCCAAATTTGTTGGATGCTATACGCTGCTTCATACTATTAGCAAACAACAGCTTAGAATCATTTAGGACACGCTGGCAATCATTGCGAGCAGGGCGAAAAAGGTGCCTATTATAGTCAAATGAGTGACTCCGGGAAAGCTGAAAAAGAAAAGAAACTCCAGTGGGGAATAACGGCCGAGCAAGCAGGAGAGAACCAAGAGGAAAACTCGATGTGATGAAAAATAAATGCCGGCTTTCAGTCAGGAGGAAACCTCGAATGCGCAGTCTTTAACAGAGAGCGTAAAAACTTTGTTCCAAGGGACATCACAAAAAAAGTTGTGGAACAACTCCCAGTCCGCTCTTTGAGAGTAGTAAGACATTCTGCTGGTAGGAGAAATACTTGAAGAAGTGGAAGAAGATATTAATATAAACAACGTCCTAATGCGAGTTTCCAAGTGGGCAGAGCTGCATGGCATAGAGAAAAGTCCGGGATAGAAGTGAAACAAAGACCTAGCAGTGAGCTGGATTGTTGGGAAAATCCACCACTTGCATGAGACATTGTGGGCTTGAAAAGTTCATGGTATGGAAACCAGCAAGATCTATATATAAGGTAAAATATATTTTTAAGGTATGCTATATTTATGGATATATTGCTATGTTTACAGAGCGTATTTAAATATAAAGATGGAAATTGAAGTCAACACACAAGGGTGACAATTTCATGCAATAGGCAATCGTTAGGCTATATATATATATATATATATATATATATATAGAGAGAGAGAGAGAGAGAGAGAGAGAGAGAGAAGGGAATAATTTTCCAACTATTTCGTCCTCTGATAGACATTATTAAGGCAAATATAAAGATTTGATTATGCAACATGTATTTATAAACAGAATAAAAAATATTGTCAGGTTTTCACTTTTTTAAAATTTAGTCAATTTCATGAATTTTTTATCAAGCCAACTGTGATAATCAGAGTAAACTATATGTATATGTAATTCTGTATTTGTGTGGTAATCTCTCTTTTATACAGGTTTCAAAGAAACCGACTGGTAATTCACTATGATGAAGATTTTTATTCTATTTTTCTTGCGGTCATTGCTGATGCTAAACTCCAAGAGTGCAACATTCTAAGCCTACATGGGATGACATTTTCCACTGGCATAAAATAAAGCGAGTATATTGAATCAATTGCTACGTCTACCGCGAGCAAGCATAGATCACTACCAAAAAATAAAAAATTCTCGTCAGTATCTGTCATTTATAAATCTACCATATAATCAATTAAGTGCCATGCATTATACACACCCAGGACATGTCTTGAAAAAGACATGACCGACTTGGGCAAAAGATTTTCCCCACGGTAGATTGTCATTACCCTTTTGCGCTAAATAAGTCTATTGAACAAAATTTGTTCTGCTATTTAACCCATGTATAGATGGAGAAGAGAAGGATTAATATCTTTTCCAAGGGTGTTTGTGCGTAAGTGTATACAACAAACTTAACTGGAATTCGAACTCGGCTCTTCAATTTATCGTTCCGAGATAATATCCACTGCACCACAACGCACATACTTGCACTGAATATTGCTGTTATATTTAGTTTAATGTTCCTGTTGTATATCTCAAGATTCTTGGCAAAATTCAAAGAAGCTTCTGTGGAAGTGATCCTGTTCCGATGGGCTTTTCCTTAGTGCTTCAGCTGTATGAATTTAATTGGGCTACTAGCTTGGTAACTCGGTCTTACTGTTTTATTGCCCATGCAACTGTATCTTCTATTTATTTTCTCGTATTTTTCCCTTGTGGAACACCACTCAAGTTTCTCGCTTCCCTGAAACATACAAAAATGATTTAAATGTAGCGTCAATAGCTATCTTCTTTTTTCTCGAAACCTGTTTCTTTATTGGCCTTCTCGCTGAAGTTTTCTCTTTTTCTTTCATTTCATGTAAAAGCCTACATCATAGTAGTATTAGTCCCTTAATTGAGTCAAAAGAATAAAACCTTGTACAAAAGAGGTCTTTCTTTTTAATATATAGTGTACAGGAAGTGTCCAAGTCATCAGTGATTTGAGTGTTTTCGGTTAATCTTTTATCTATTATCAAGTATTTTTGTCTGTCTAAATACATAGTATTTTTAGCACTATTTTTTTAAATTTCAGAACATAGGCCTACTGTTATGGCTGTGTTCATTAATTAATATTATTTGAAGCTGGTTTCTTTTTTTATTGTTAATGCTCCTATTACTTTTAACCGTTTCACGCATTTAGATGAGTGTATTAGGTTCGTGTTTGCATGAAAATTGAATATAATACACTCAAAAAATCGCTAAAATAATGGTTGCATTAAAAAAAGAAGAAACCAAGTCAATAATTCTCGTCTGTTGTATTCAATTCACTCTGCGCCCGGTGGAAAAACATGAATCCATTTTTCTCTCCACGAAGGCTTTAAGAATAGGGTAGACACGGTTTTTTTGTCCTGAATACCAGCCACTCTAAGAGAAGATAAATTCTGAATATAAACAGACTGTAGAGTTTTTAATAAGATAATTTCCTAAGAAATGACAATTCACAGATAATAAATAAAGAGAATTTTTGAATAGCCACGAAGTTCTAATGGGACACGAGATTAAAAAATACCTTTTCTGATATGAGGCAAAGATAGCAGGGATGAATTGATTATTAATTCTATTAAAGGGAGTTTGCTTCATTAGTAAAACAATCAATACAGATCTGAATATTCGTTGCCTTTGATATATGTTTATTAGTATCGCTCAACGGGAGGTGCTAAAAGATAATTACTAAAGATATATCTAGACAAGTGTAGGCTTGAGTGTGGACCGAAGTGACAGCTGAAATTTACAAAGTGTTAGTTTGAAAATTTCTTGACAACCAGAATTGTTGAACCTGGTTATTTTATGCAAGTGAGATGCATTATAATATCGTGCTTCTAGTTTAATTTTCAAATGTGTTACAACAATGAAATGGCAGATATTCAAAAGACATACTTTGTTTTTAAATAAACAAACAATCCTCTGGATAATCAAGTCTTACAAAATTGATTATTGGCACGTAATAACAAGATTGATAACAGAAAAGCACTCTATGAGGATTGATTTCATCAGCTAAAATTTTAAAAGCTGTTTGCTAACACACGGAAGATGCACAAGGAAAAGACAGTTTCATCTTTGGTGCTAGAAAGATTTCCTCATCTGAATCCGTTTCGCATCTTTATAAGTCAATCATTCGTCCGTATATCGAATATTACTGCCACATCTGGTCTCATGCTACTAATTTATATCTAGAGATTCTTGACAAAATCCAAAGAAGAATCTGCAACGTTATCAGTCTTGATGTGACATCTCGGCTTTAATTACTTTCCCCCAGTCATAACGTCGTTTCCCTGTGCGTTTTTTTTTATTCATAATTTCCCGCTAATTGTTCTGAGCCTCGGCATTTCAAATTCATGAATATAAGCGCAGTATTAGATTAGGTTTCATAAATTTTTATTGAAATCGCTAGTTAAAGTGAATTTCTCTTCTAGTCTCTTCCAAATCCTTGCGTTCTTTAACACTAGAATGTTTAAAGATGTAAATGCAGTATTAATATATCGTCTTTTGTCTCTTTGGGTTTCGGTTCTTTTATTGTTCTTTCTGTTTCTTTTCTCTCTCTCTCTCTCTCTCTCTCTCTCTCTCTCTCTCTCTCTCTCTCTCAGTGACCTCTTGAAACCTATCACCTTGCTTGCAGTGAAATGATAAATAATGGTTTTAGCTGATCAATTTTATTTTATTTTGATCACAATTCCGTAGAGGCATATACTGCAGCCGTTTTATCTAGGCTATGTCTAGGGCAAGATGGATTGCTGGAGCCCATCACCACTCAGGTTACCGTTTGGAAATTTACTCATTACACTAGCAAAGCTATAGTGCACAGTTGGCCTTATTATTTACGAAGAATTGGATTCAGTTTTTTTTTATATGAGACAATACAGCCCAGTTTGTCCCGCTGTTTAACCTCATATCTAGCAAAAGCATTGATTCATGTATTTTCCTACGACGTTAGAGTGAAGTGTACTAAACAGAACTTTGCGTTTCTTTTATCGAATATGCCTGGTGATCTTGGTTCTCTACAATTTCCTGTTCTTTGTAGCTCTTCGCAAATTTTGTCATTTAGCTGTGTCTCCTTAACCCTGTTCTGCCATTAATTTAGGCAAGTTCCCTTATGTTTCCTCAGCCTTCACTATGGTGATTTTATAAGCGTAGCGTAGATGTAACAAAGAGCCAAAAATATTGCACACCCAGTGAGGATCGAACTCAATTTTTATCCGTAATTGATCTAGCGAGACAAGGTTGCAACCATTGTACTATATCGAAGTGTCTAATCTTACCTTCTTCAATAGGCCCCAAAAGGGTTAAACTTTCCAAGTCCATGTACCCTAGAAATATCAGACCTCTTCTTATTTCATTTTCAACGCTAGTAATTGTTAGTATTTGTTATAATTCTTTTCTAGCTGTTATAATATTGTCTTACTTCAGCTAGTCGCCCTGACGTGATGGCGCTGCCCAATTTTGTATGCATAATGTTTTCAATTACACCGATATTTTCAATCCGATCTAATACATCGTTGACTTGATTCAGTGCTGCGAATGGTAGACTACGTTTCAGTTTAAATACTGAAGTTGATATTTTTTCACTTGAACTTTTGCTTTGAATTTGAGACATCGACCCTACTTATTCGACAAAACACCCGAAAAAGCTTTTTTCTCATTCTTCCTTTAAATTTTTACTCTTCTTCTTTAACTGGTCGCTTGTCTATTTACACTTTTGCAATTAACAATAAATAAAACTGTAGCAGTTCATATGATTCCACGTAATAAGTACTGAATATGTTTGAAATATTTTTTAACATATATGACTCAGCTCTTAACTATTTATTAAAGAATGACACATTACAAGTCATTTCACCAATAAAAAATATTTCACACTTGACACGCTACGTGCGACTTCTAAAGGTCATTTTAATAGAAGTTTTTCATTTGCTTTCCTTGGGACTTCATTGATTATTGTGATATTACTACCAATGTAATATTACATTTTGCATTCACATTATTAATTTACACATGCAAATTTTATTTGTTTTCTGTGTTTTTCCCATCAAAAGGTTGTGTGCGTTTTTTTCTCTGAGAACATTCTTCGCTTTAGTTAAACAGTGAAACTTTTATGTCTTACTTTTCCACACACATTTCGAATTCTTAAAGGAACAGTCGCCTGCGAAATGCAACTTTCAACATCTGAAACAGTGATTAAATTTCTTTTTGCATATTTTTCTTTTGTTTGTATCTATGCACATTGTTTTACCTCAATTTCTTCGGCATCGAATCTCAAATTTAGGTTTCTCTGACATTCGTTCAATATTTCCTGTATAGTAAGTTTATTATTCTGTTCAAGTTTAGTTAAATTACTCGCCTACATTTCAGTGTCTTTTTTCACCGTTAAACCTGGAATAAAAATTAACTCTTTAAACATACCCGTACTCAGTTCGCTTACTCTGAATCTGTCACACGCCTTGTAATTGATTGCAGCATATGTGAGAAAATTTTCATCTTTTTGGTCAGATTCATTCATTTCCAACAAATATTGGATAACAAGGTTTTCCCGCTAAAAATATTAGAATATTTACTTTTTCTTCAAAACATATTTTTCCTGTTTTGTTTGTTTGTTTGTTTGTTTGTTTGTTTGTTTGTTTGTTTGTTTTTGGCGGTAGTTTGTAGTACAAAATCTCAGTATTTTTCATGTTCTACCGGTGCTAACTTTCTCAACAAAAGTTTTGTTTGTTCTTGTCTTCCCTGTCGCTGATTTCTTCTCTGGGATTTTACTTATAATTTGCTTCTAAAATGAGCAAAAAAGTTAATTCCATAATCTAAATTGAATATGAATTGGGGTATGTTAATTGCTATCGCGTCGAAGGTGAAGGACCTTAGAGAATTTTTCGTTTTCTTTTAAATTATTTCAGTTAACTTTTGCTGTTGTTTCTAGAATTCAAACAACTGTTGATGTTGGTGTTGTTGCTGTTGCTGCTTTGTTTTTACCAGCTAATATTTCTTCTATATGTGTAGTATATCTGTTTTTTCTTTATTTTTACCCACACGGAAGATAAAAATTAAATCAACTGGGTTCTAAATTCTCGTCGTCACTGTTATTACGTGCACCGAGGCAAAAGCATTTTTCCTACTTGTTATAACACCTACGAGTTTTAATTCCTCCTTGCTACCATTATAACTTATTTCTAGCTGTTATAATATTAAGTCGTGCTTGGTCTACTCGTTGTGAAATCTGTTAGAAATATGTTTTGACTGACTCCAACAGTTTTTAACTCCATTGGAGTTCTTTACTTAAGGCGTATAGATTGCTTCAAGCATGTTATTTACTACACACTACTCTACCCGCACTTCATGTTTCTTTATTAAGCAAAAGTAACCCTTCAAAACTGCGACAGTTTTTTGCATGCCCCCCACCAAAAATACAGTGCCTGAAAGGGTTGTTGTTCCCATATCAAGAAAGCTTATGAGGTGCGACTCAGTAATCCAGTGAATTAGAACCAATGCGAAGAGACTGGAGTATGGCACATTTCCGCTAGACTTAGTCGGCCAACATGTACAGAGAGCAAGCAATCTCCGGGGGTCACGCTTTAAAATCAACACAGCTTTTCATACGGTTGTTTTTTGTGGTTGGATGATTTTCATTTTCATATTTAACAGAATAGAGAATTTGCAATAACTTTCCAATCAACCCCCGCCAAAAAAAAAAAAAAAAAAAAAAAAGCAGACAGGAAAAAACATGAAATGCTTTTTCCTAAAGCAATATACCTGCGTTCAACAGAATCTGGTTTTATGATTTTTCTGTTGAAAAATACATAGCGTTATTTAATTCTAATTATATTATTCTAATTATATATATATATATATTGTCCGTATTGTTTCATGCGTTATACAATCATCACGTGCATATTACAAACTACATACGTAGAATTACCAAAATAATTTTCGGGAGATCTTCCAAATTCAGTAAGAATGTCTTAGGTATGAACCAATTGAAGAATACCACCAAGGCTATTTGTTGTGACGTAGCTGGAACACGTGACATACGGCTGACAATATATAAAGAACTAATATCGCGGAGCGACAGTGGAGTCGGCAGCTGACGTTTAGCACGGGCGTTGTCTACTTAGCTCCCTAATTGTTGCCACCCTACATGGACGTGTACTACTGAGAGTAAATGTATTACTTTATTTATATCTGTGTATTGTCATTCCTCCACGAAACAACACAATTGATTGGTTCACAAAAATCAAAACACAAATGGAATGCACTCGTCCATATTTGAAAAAAATTCTTAACAGCTGCCTTAGACTTGACTAGAAATTACTGCCCCATTAAACTCCATCATTCGCTCATGGAATACTGTTGGAATATGTGGTCTTGTGCCCCTGCTATACATCTTCAGATTCTTAACAAAATTCAGAAAGAATCTGTAATGTAATCAATCCTAACCAAGAACTTCGACTTCAGTCCCTTTCTTGCCGAAGTGACGCAGTTTCGTTATGTTTTTTTCTATAAATATTATTATGGCAGCTGCTATGGTGAGTTTCTTTTCCTGGTGTTCTGACTACATGAATTTAAGCACGCTACATGTGCGCTGTAGTGCAGTGGATATCGGCTCGGAACGAGAAATAGGAGAGCCGAGTTCGAATTTCAGTTGAATTCATTGCATTCACTTACGCGCAAATACCATTGAGAAAGGTATTAATCCGTCTCTTCCTTCCAGTTATGGGTTAAATAACGGATTGGGTTCTATAGCCTTGGCTGGCAACCAGTCTACCGCAGAAAGTAATGGCAACCTACTGCAGGATAATCTTCTGCCCCGTCAGTCATGTCTCTTTCGAGACATGATCGCCCAAGCGTGCTTCACGTATGGCACTTAACTGACTGACTAAATTGACATCTGGGCCCCAGTCTTTTACTATTAAAATATCTACATTCAACCACTACTTCTATTTTAAAAGTTTCTTTTCTCGCTGTTCCCATCTGTGGAACTCCCTTCCATTTCCTTGCTTCTCTGAAAACTACTATCTTTACAAGTTTAAATGCAACGACAACCACTATCTTCTGTCTTCTTGCATCCCCATTCATGATTTGTCCTTTCTTCAGTCCTTCATATATTCAGTATTCTCTTTTACTTTCACTTCTTGTAACTCTCTGCGTACTAGTGGCATTTAGGCCTCGCTTGGGGTGAAATGATTTTTAAAATGCTAAACATTGATTGGTTGATTCGTTATTGACCGTTTGCAGGTTATTTAAATGAAGAATATTTTTGGATTGTTAGAACTTTTAGGAGATAATGGTTTGGTGATAGCTGGAGGAAAAAGTTTCATACTTTTTCCAAAGATATTTGCGCAACCCAACGAACCCAACTAGAATTGGAACTCTGCTCTCCGATTAACGATTCCGAGCCATTATCTATTACATCATCCATACATCCAAACTTAATTCATCTGGTATTTCCAAGTGGCCACCCATCAAGGTAGTGAAGTTACTTAACCTCGGTGATCGTATGGGAACTAGTGTTTTAACATGATATGGCCGCAAGCTTGATCGTAAAGACATGGTGTCTTTAAACGCTTATGCAAGACAACAGTTATTGCTCTTTTGACTACTGTTCGAAGTTTACTTACAAATGTTTCGTTTAAGGCAATGTGGAAACTTGATTATATCAGTAACTTTCTTGTAATTACAAGTGCTACCTACTTTTATGCTGTTACTTTTGTAGCAAGTGTTCAAATTATGCAGATTTTGTTATTTATAGTAAAGCTCTTTGAGGTTCTCGTGCGCTATTGTATAGGGTCTGCTAAAGGACCATCTTCTTTAAAAATTATAGGATAAATTCCTTTGAATCCATTGATGTGAGAAAATGGTTATGCCCAAATGATAGCTTAGTCTTTACTGAGCGTGTTAAACACGCTGCAGAACATCGAGATGAGAGACTTAATCTGAAGAGGCTATTCTATAGTCTTTCTTATCTGGATGAGAGTCTTGATCTGACGATTCTATTCAATGGTTTTTCTCATCTGTAGGAGACTTTTTATCTGACGAGCTATAAAATAGTCTTTCTCATCTGAATGTGAGTCTTAATCGGACGAGGCTATTCAATAGTCTTTCTCATCTGCAGGAGAATCTTGATCTGACGAACCTATTCAATAGTCTTACTCATCTGGATGTGAGTCTTAATATGACTAGACTATTCAATAATATTTCTCATCTAGAAAAAGTATTGATCTGACGAGGCTATTCAAGAACACAACTGACGTTTCCATAACAGTGTTTTAATTTTGTGACGTCTGAGGGAATCAGGAAAATTAGAAACGGAGAGTATGGAATTGATAAGTAATATGTGTAATTATATATGGCAATGATTGCTGGGAAATTTCGCCACATATGAAGGAAAGACTTGTGGCAGTAGAAATATGGCAATGCTGAAGGATGCTGAGAATACCATGGACTGAGCTTAGAAAAACGGACACTCACAGAATATTGAATGTAAGAAGAACAGAAGAAACATAGCATATCCTACTAAACGAGCTTGTGCAAATGGATAGCAGAACAGGCTTTAAAAGAAATATCCCAAAGATGCATTATACTAAGAGCTAAAACAAATTAAATGTAATTGTGGAGAGCTATGATTACCAATATTCGGAAGGAGAATTACCGATCGAAGAAGAAGGAGAAATGTGTTACAGAGTCGGACAATTCATGTTACCTCTATCGAAATCTATCTCGTGCTCAGTTTTCTTTTTTTATAAATTCCACTTTAATATTTACACTTGTTATGAATTACAATTTAATATTTACACTTGTTATGAATTACAATTTAATATTTACACTTGTTATGAATTACAATTTAATATTTACACTTCTTATGAATTACATTTTAATATTTTCACTTCTTATGAATTACATTTTAATATTTTCACTTGTTATGAATTACACTTTAATATTTTCACTTGTTATGAATTACACTTTAATATTTTCACTTGTTATGAATTACAATTTAATATTTACACTTGTTATGAATTACAATTTAATATTTACACTTCTTATGAATTACAATTTAATATTTACACTTCTTATGAATTACAATTTAATATTTACACTTCTTATGAATTACAATTTAATATTTACACTTTTCTTATGAATTACATTTTAATATTTTCACTTGTTTTATAAATTAAATACTTTAATATTTTCACTTGTTAAATGAATTACACTTTAATAATTTACACTTTTCTTATGAATTACAATTTAATATTTTCACTTGTTTAATAAATTACACTTTAATATTTACACTTGTTATAAATTACATTTTAATATTTTCACTTGTTATGAATTTACACTTTTAATATTTTCACTTGTTATGAATTACACTTTAATATTTTCACTTGTTATGAATTACACTTTAATATTTACACTTCTTATGAATTACAATTTAATATTTACACTTGTTATGAATTACAATTTAATATTTACACTTGTTATCAATTACAATTTAATATTTACACTTGTTATGAATTCCACTTTAATATTTACACTTGTTATAAATTACACTTTAATATTTTCACATGTTATGAATTACACTTTAATATTTTCACTTGTTATGAATTACACTTTATAATTTACACTTGTTATGAATTACACTTTAATATTTACACTTATAAATTACACTTTAATATTTTCACTTGTTATGAATTCCACTTTAATATTTACACTTCTTATAAATTACACTTTAATATTTTCACTTGTTATGAATTACACTTTAATATTTACACTTCTTATGAATTACAATTTAATATTTACACTTGTCATGAATTACAATTTAATATTTACACTTGTTATGAATTACACTTTAATATTTACACTTCTTATAAATTACACTTTAATATTTTCACTTGTTATGAATTACACTTTAATATTTACACTTCTTATGAATTACAATTTAATATTTACACTTGTCATGAATTACAATTTAATGTTTACACTTGTTATGAATTACACTTTAATATTTACACTTCTTTTAAATTACACTTTAATATTTACACTTCTTATAAATTACACTTTAATATTTACACTTGTTATGAATTACACTTTAATATTTTCACTTCTTATAAATTACACTTTAATATTTTCACTTCTTATAAATGACACTTTAATATTTTCACTTGTTATAAATTATACTTTAATATTTACATTTGTTATAAATTACACTTTAATACTTTACTTATTCATACACCGACGTATGAAAGAATTTTGAACATTTAGTTAGACTAATATCATCACTTTTGTTTTTATTAACCAGTTTTCTTAAGATGTCTCTCGATTCGAATAACTCTTAACTGAACCCCTGATTTAATCTACTGGCGTAGATTCTTTTCGGTGCCCTCTCCATATCTAGAGATAGCTCATCTTATTTTTCTTTTAAATATTGTTCCGTTATTGACCACCCTGTTTATACAGAACATTATTCAGTACTGCACGGCTCAGAGGCTGAACTCACGATCATATGGGTTCGTGGCGTTGGTGGCATAGTAATTGTGAAGGGTATCGGAGGAAACAGTGGTCGAAAATGTGATAATATAACAAAGATGAAGATATTAGTCCTACTGTAAATAATGCACAAATAAAGGTTTATAAATAATAGTCAACTTATTTCAGTAACATAACTTTAGGTATTACGTCTGGGATCCCCAATGAGGATAGACTTTTAACCCTTCAAGAGAATAGCACATTATTTTTAACTGCATGATTTGCTTAAATTTTCTATAATAAACGTCATCTGTTTCACGTAGCTCTTGAAGAGGTATCAACTTTGTTCCTTATCTTCAGTCAAGACAAATAACATAAGAGAAATTTAATAGCACTCTGCATTTTAAGGTAAAATTTATGAAGCTGGTTTAAGCAGAGCGCGGCCTTGTTACTCGTTGGATGTGTTAGAAACTTATCAATGAAAAAAATAAAATATGAAACAGTGTTCTGTATTTCGTTGTAGATATTGTCATGGAGCCCAAATCGTGGAGGAACCAGAGTTTAATCTCAATTCACTTTCAACTTAACTGAAAAAATGTTATGTTGAGCCACAAGAAATTCTTGTATTACTGAACAAAATGGCAACGATGAATGTATCATTGTAACTTCTAAACCTACATGGCAGTTAAGAATACATTTGCCTTGCAATAATATATCACTTTGTTCAACGCAGAAGGTAGTGAATTGACAGAGATTAATCTCGACAATCAAACCTAAAATCTGGACTCCATTGAAGAAATGTAATGCCGGTTGGATTGTCGTGGTATTATTCATTTTGATTTCTTAAAATGCAGTGTAAGACTAAATGCACATTTGTTTGGCCAGCAGCTGCAATGTGTTGCTAAAGAATAGTTTTAAAAGCGTTTTGTTTTTGTCATGAGGGAAAATATTGTTCTCCTCCATGACAACGCAAGGCAACATAGGGTAAGACTAACATAGAAAAGAAATTTGGAACTTGGTTGGTTGGTTCTACCCAACTGTCATATTCTCCTGATATTGCACTAACCTAACAATACGTCTTTCGATAGCCTCAGAAAGTTTCGTATGGAAATACGTTATCTAATGAAAACCAAATTGTAGATTTTTCGAAAAATTGTTCCTTTGAAAACCTCCAAAATTTTAGCCAAACAGCATCAAAGAAATGCCTGGAAAGTGACAACAATTATGAATAAATAATAGATAGAATATTATTTTTCTTAGAAAAATAAAGATTATAAATAAAATCGAATGTTATTTATAATTTATGCTAAGATAGATAGATAGATAGATAGATAGATAGATAGATAGATAGATAGATAGATAGATAGATAGATAGATTGAATAGGCTGGGATAGATAGATAGATAGATAGATAGATAGATAGATAGATAGATAGATAGATTTGAAAAGGGCCAGATAGATATGAATAAACTGAGATAGATAGATAGATAGATAGATAGATAGATAGATTTGAAAAGGGCCAGATAGATATGAATAAACTGAGATAGATAGATAGATAGATAGATAGATAGATAGATAGATAGATAGATAGATAGATATGAACAGGGCCAGATAGATATGAATAAACTGAGATAGATAGATAGATAGATAGATAGATAGATAGATAGATAGATAACTTCTCTGAAAGAACAGACCCGATTAAAAGACAAATATAGACGGAAATAGAGATATATTGTATGAAATCACCATAAGCATTGGCACGCGATTGGGCGTATTTTCTTGTTTCTTGTTTGTCTTTTTTTATTTTTCTTAATTTCGTGTCTTTCTTTCATTTCTTCCTTTTTCCTTCTTTTGGCACACGGTCGGTTCTCATTTGTTGGTCCTACAAGTTAAACTAAGTAACACGACACGATAACAACACTGTTCAGTGTCTTCGTTGGTGTCAGATTACGACTTGTCATGACCTTCAATTGTTCTCTTTTACACAATAAGGCATAGCACATTCAATTCATTTTTCTTCCTTATTTTTCGATGCTTTATCGTTGCTTTTTTTTAATTTAGGGTAGCCACTTTTGTTTTCTTATACAATGACTTAAATGATTTCATTCTCACCAATTCATTCACTCTGTGGTGTGCGTGCTTTTTTTGTTTTTTTGTTTTGTTTTTGTTTTTATTTTTGCATTATTTCATGCGAAAATTGTATACCTGTTTTTTATTATTTTTATGTTTATTCTTAACTTTTCATTATTGCCTGATTTTATTTTAATTTTTGTTTAATTTGCCATCAAATGTTACTGAACGTGTGATAAAAAGCTTACAGAGTTGTTAGACGTTAGAATCGAGGCAGACTGAAATAGATAGAAAAAGAAATTCACTAATCTTTTGGGCATTTACCGTTGACAATAAACCAAAACCTAACTACGAAAATCTTTGTCAGTGGTTTCTATCCTCACTACATGCCACGTTGTATTAGACAGCTTCAAGCCAGTGTAAGTCTGAGAAATAACTTGAATGTCGATTCCATCTCAAGCACTCCTCAAACCTCTAGTTGAACTCATATATCCAATCGTTTGCTAATGATGACGGGAAAACAGTTGGTTCAGTATGTATCTGACTGCCCATAATAAACTCTAGCCAGCCAAATTGACACGAATGTCTGTGAATTTTGTTTTAAACATTTACCAAGCTAAATTAACATATAACCTTCAAGATTGTAAGTTCGGTCCTCGCCAAATGACACTGGGTTGAAGACTTAGTCAGATTGAAAAACACTGAATGTCTTCTGTAGTCTTGAAGCGTAGGGAGCTGGTTAATTTTTCCTTGATTCGGCCTTGTGTCATACTTAGCCCAACTCCCTATAGCTTGCAAGTTTTATGTAGAGGTATAATCATAAGAATGTTTTTCATCATCAGAAGGTTAGTTGCCCCAGGTTGGAATGTTTCGATTAGTGTAGAAGAGTGAAATAATAGAATATACATTTTAAATGTTAAAATAGAAATTTATTAAAAGGAGGAATAACATGAGTTGTAGGCGTTAATGTACAATTAGATACATTAATAAGAAATTAAGGGTAGAGTTCGTATTCACTGATAAAGTTGAGTTAAGGGAATCGAGAGTTGAAGAAACTGCTCACAGTAGTAACTGTTGAAAGAGATAAGGAGAAAGAGAACAAGGTACGACCTGACCTTATCTTTAGGTCGATTTGGAGTTGAGGTTACATTTTAGTTCTTTCGTTCCTCAGTTCGCATCTGAGTCTCTGACTCTGCGAAGACATTTATATGTCCTTTTGAATTTTGCACTGGATCACCAAGTCCTTTTAAGTCTTAGAAGTCGCTCCCATTGGTGAAAAATCATTTTAACACCTACTTGTTAAATCTGGTTTCGACTTTTTTGTTAAGCATATGTTCAATCCTTTTCTGTTATGGAAAACCAGGATTTCACACGTCACTGTTAATTTTTTGGAATTCAAAAGGACATATAAATGTCTTTGCAGCGTCAGAGACTCAGATAGGAGCTGAGGAACGAAAGAACTAAAATGTAACCTCAACTCCAAATCGACCCAAAGATAAGGTCAGGCCGTACCTTGTTCTCTTTCTCCTTATCTCTTTCAACAGTTACTACTGTGAGCAGTTTCTTCAACTCTCGATTCCCTTAACTCAACTTTATCATTGATCACGAACTCCACCCTTAACTTTTTATTAATGTTTCAAATTGTACATTAACGCCTACAACTCATGTTATTCCTCCATTTAATAAATTTCTATTTTAACATTTAAAATTTATATTCTATTATTTCACTCTTCTACACTAATCAAAACATTCCAACCTGCAGGTAACTAACCTTCTGATGATGAAAAACATTCTTATGATTATAACTCTGCATAAAACTTGCAAGGGAATTCGGTTAAGTATGACACAAGGCCGAATCAAGGAAAAATTAACCAGCTCACTGTGAATTTTTGTAAAAGTAAAGAAAAGATTTGATTTTAATGAATTTCTTACCCGCTACACCCCGTTCATTGCACCTGTCCCTTTCAATTTCAGTTCTTTCTCTAAATCATCGTCATAATTGATCTTACAAAGTTTAGTAGCGATCAAGCAAATATGTTGGACCAACCTTCCATTTTTTGCTTCCATTCAAGATTTGGGCGATCATGTCTCGAAAGAGACCTGACCGACTGGGCAGAAGATTATCCCCAAATAAGTTTCCATTGCTTTCTGTGGTACTGGTTGCCAGTGAAGGCTATAAAACCCAGTCTGTCCTGTTATTTAACCTATAACGGATTAATACCTTTCCCAAGAGTATTTGTGCGTAAGTGAATGCAAGGAATTCAACAGGAATTTGAACTCGGCTTCCCGATTTGTCGATCCGAGTCGATATCCACAACGCAAATCAGATAATAATATACCTAACAAATAAAAAAATAGTAGTATGTTATTAGTAACATTAGTAGTAGCACTACTACCAGTAACATTAATATTAGTTTAATATTAGTAATAATATTAGTAGTATAAGTATTAGCAATATTTATAGCAGCATTATTACTACAAATAGTAGTGTTAGTATTTATAGTAGTAGCAATTATTATTATTAGTAGTAGAATTAGTATTTGTAATACTGATTTAAGTATTTTTAATAATTTAGTATCATAAGTATATTTGTGCGTAAGTGAATGCAATGAATTTTCAACTGGAATTTGAACTCGGCTTCCTAATTTCTCGTACAGAGTCGATATCCACTGCACCACATTACACATCCTATGATGTACCTGTACCTGTTGATAATAAAATAGAGTGCGTTTTCTGTTGTCGAGTTTGCTGGTGGGGCATTTAAGTGTACCTGTGATGTAATGGATAACGACTTGGAATGAGAAATCAGAGGGCCTAGTTCGGATTCTGTTCGGGTTCGTTACATTCAGTTACTCGCAAATGCCATTGAAAAACGTATGAAGCTATCTCTTCTTTGAGCAATGAGTTAATCAGTAGGGCTTTTTTTTTTTCGAAAAATCATTGTTATTCTCAAAAACCTTGTTAAAGTAATATTCACACGAAAAATAAAAACATTATTCTGACAATCCAAAATATGTTTCGGCTTTAGAAACCAATAAAACTCCCATAATAAAAAGAAAATTAAAAAAAGAAAGAAAATGTAAGTCTTTAAATGACCCATGCCTCTTGTGTCTAGATGAAAAAATATACACTATCAAATTTCTTTAAATATAAGGATCTATTAAATCAACGTAATGAAATTAATGTCATATGTAAACATTGCAAAATGTTTACCTTAGAATATGGTTAATAATTATTCATAAAAGAATATCGATTCACTGACATATATCCGGTACTTTGTTTTGTATTATGACATAATATTAATTTAATATATAATAAATTTTATGTAAGTCAAGAACATATGAAGAATTGATGGAAAAATGCACTCTGAACCGAATAAAAATAGTTTAGTCATGCCAAAAGTTCCTTTAAGTCAGTTCAAGATGAAATGTGCTTTCTTTCTTTCTTTCTTTCATTATTTATTTTTCTTTTAAAAATAGCTTAAAATTCATAGAAATGTAAGAGAATTACATTAGTAGACAATAATGTATACATCTTACCGGATGTGAGCAGTCTAGACTCAAACCGAATAAAATGACATTTTCCTGTAAGTATTGAAAAAAACCTGCATTCCCCAACATATAACCTATATTTTCAAATTTCAAAGTCGACCTTCATTCTGATTAGTTAAATAAAACATACCCATAAAATCTAAATTTTTCTGTCTTTCCCCTCCATATTAACACTTTTAATAGCAAATGTATTGTTTTCCAAATTCAAAAGTCAATCATTTTCACTATAGTTATAGAATATTGTCTGATGAAGTGATAAATCTTGAAACATAGAAATAAATTTCCGTGTCGCAATGTAAATTAAATTAATTATAAATAAAACGCAAATTTTAATTATATATATATATATATATATATATATATATAAAGTTAAATGACCAGACCTAAGGGGTGGTATGATCTCAGAAATTGTATGAGAGCTATGACTTGGTACTCCTGCTTGTGTGGCATAGTGCAGAGTCATGTTGCCAGACAGAGGGTCTTCCAGTCGGCAACCTTTTGACCTACGGCTCTACTGCCTTCTCAAAGAACTTGATGTAGACTTCCGTGTCTGAGACCCTATGGGTAGATAAATGGATGCATAACGTTGCTATTACTAGTGATCATTTCAAACATATTCATAAGCATCATTAGACTCTTTCCGAATCTTCTGCACAGTCCGCAGATTGACATACAAACACTGTGAAATGTTCGTATTGGAATTTTCGGTGTGAATGCCAAAGCAGTACACCATGGTGTCTCCAAATTTCAAATGGTGCTCATTTTTCACACAGACAGTACCCAACTGACACTACTATACTATAAATAGTCAAAAAACTGTATCCGTATCCACAATTATACCCACTCAGTAGCCCCTATAATAATTCGAAACTGCTAATGCATATTAAAAAACCGTTAGAATAATACAATAGACCACACAAAATGCAATGCAGTAGACTACCCACCCAGTGTTATCACTGATCAGTATATTTAAATGGCCTGTCGATTTTATTTAGCATGAAAGAGATTGCCGATTCTCGATGTTGACTTCAATGTCCACTTGCATATATATATATATATATATATATATATATATATGTGTGTGTGTGTGTGTGTGTGTGTGTGTGTGTGTGTGTGCTTGTGTGTGTGCGTGTGCGTGTGTGTGTGCGTGTGCGTGCGTGTGAGGTGTGCGTGTATGGTGTGTGTATGTGAGAAGGAAAGAGAGAGGTAGAGAGAGAGAGCGAGAATGAGTGTGTGTGAGCGGAGAGCGGTAAACAGAATAAACATTGTTTCAAAAAATGACACGTTCTGCCCAAGTAGAATAGCCGCTAAAAATAAGGCTTGAAACGTAACAATAGCTTGATAAGAAAAAATAGATGGATCAAGAATAAAACGTACAACAATTATATATATAATTTTGAAAATTTTCTCTAATTTATATATAATTATTGTACGTTTGCATAAAGCCTATTTCTGCTTTGTAATTCTAACGGTTGTCTTTTTCCTATAATAATATAAGGCTAAAGAGTAATTTTCTACCTTAAGTAACTCTTGAGCCTTTTATTAGGTGAATATCAATAAAGAAATAAAGGTATCCCCAAGGATTCGCTAAAAATAATCATACAAGATTAAAAATTTCCCCAAACTTTTAGAAGCTGCGAAATTTTTGTTTTTTTCTGGAGCCAGCGGGTGACCATAGCTTCTTAATGGACATTTTAGAGTATTTTTTGCAGGGAAAACAAACTGAATTGAAAATTCTTGCAAAAATAAAAAAATAAATTGTCGGGTTTAATGAAATTAATGAAATGAAAGTCTTAATCACAAATGGATTAAATTATTTTAGAATAGGTTTTTTTTTTCGATAATCTTCGTAAAAATATTGTACTTTTGCATGTTAGCCATCTCCGACTTATTTAATATTAAGAAATTACGAGAAATTTTGTAGGTTGTAATATTAGTCATAATTATAAGTAAAGTCCATGGAGAATTTAAATCATTATACTTTTGTGTAAAACAGTTACAAAAATCTGTTATGTATCGTAAAAATCATTAAAAATAGAAAATTATTTAATTACATAGTCTTTTAATTAAGTTATAAATAAGGTGTCTTATAGACATTATTGTTTTAAGAAAGTTCTTTTGATGAATAGTGATTTTTTATAAGAACAGTTTTAATTTTTGATAAAATATTATTAAATAAATGGTAGAGTAATATTGCTATTAAGTAAAACTATAGTCTTTAATCAAAAATTAAAAAACTTACTACAATTCAGCAACACCTAGTATATTAAAAAAGAATTTTGAATTTTTTGGTGTGTGCCTAAACGTATATACAGTGAAACAGGCTTGTATGTGGATGACTAACATTATGCTCTCCTTACAATTGAGCTCTCTAGAGAACTTTTTAGAAACAGTTTCCACTTCGATCCCAGCCAGCGATACAGCGAAACAGACTTGTATGTGGATGGCAAATATATATATATATATATGTTGCAGGGTCGAGTCCTGGAGGAAGTAGAATCTGCAAACTTGAATTCTAGATTAGTGTGAAAACAGCCAAGACAATGAGGAGACAAAGGCAGAGGTAAAAACAATAACAACTTTGGTTTTATTTACGGGAGTCGATACAAGATGTAGTTCGGGTTCGCTTCAGGTCCGAAGGGTGGTAGCCTTTAAGAAGCTGGTGCGGTGAGACCTCGTCCAGTGCCGGGTTGAGCTCTGGCGTTTGTTGCGGTACCTAGTCGGCTGGAGATGCTGGATGAGTCGCCTGGCTGGTTCGGGACGTTCCGTCTTCGGGTCTAGGTCGAAGTGGTGAGCGTGAAGGCGAGCTCGTGCCAGTGGAGGATACCTGACGAAAGGCGGAGCCACTAAACAGGGCCGAGTCGAGCGATGGTCGTCGCGGGTGCGAGACCGTACCAAAGGGTAACGGAATCCCTAAACAGGGCCGAGTAGAGCAATGGTCGTCGCGGGTGCGAGACCGTACCGAAGGGTAACAGAATCCCTAAACAGGGCCGAGTCAAAGTAGGATCGTCGCGGCTGCGACTCCGAGTGGCCGATTCGACTGCCGAAGCAGGATCAGGACCAGAAGCTCGTGTGATGGCCTCAATGGCTGATCTACCGCCGGAAGGCAGGATCAATACCCGAAGCGTGTGTAGGGGCCTCGATGGCTGATCTACCGCCGGAAAGCAAGATCAATGCCTAGAAGCGAGTGTAACAGCTAGATGCGATCGCCGGGAGGCAGGATCAGAGCCTAGGGTGTTATGCTAAGACAACTCCCATATTTACCCTTCTCCCCCACCTGAGAGAGATGTGACACAAGGTCTTTTTTAACGTGGGGAACCTGAGCGCGTGCACCCAAGGTACTGGTCAAATATTACCTATCCACCGCGGTGGATAGGTTCAAAACCGGTCATAACTGGTCTTTACTTGTCTTAGGTGTGCCCAGCCCGAAGACTAAGGCAACTCCCAAATTTCTGGGCGCAGCGAGGCTGGTGATAAGCGAAGAGTTGTTCGGTCACTGCTCCCCACGTCGTTTGGTGTTTAGGGGAGCGCAGCCTAATTCCATGTGTATTTCGATGGTTTTAGGCTAGTGCGTATTTGCAGAATTGATCTGTGTCGTATTATTAATGATTGAGGATTAAAAGATTAAAAGCAGTTTTTCTAATGGAAAAAGGATAGAGGTTCGATTCTGATCGGGAGGTACAACCTTTCTTTCGTTGTAATTCATGTAGGTCGATTGTTAAAAATAACGCTGTTTAAGAAAAATGAAAGCAGAGATAGCAATTGAAACAAGTGTACTCACTAAAATAGCATTTATAATAAGAAAAAAATAATGTCGCATTAAAAGTTCAATTCAAATATATTGTTTTTAATTTTTATTGTAAATAAACTATTAACAGCTAACACTATAAACTTTTTGTATTTAATAGGTGAAAATGCTGGTTTCAAAAAATATACATTAAAATAGATTAAATTGTAAGCGTTTAGTGATGGATGTGCGTTGTGGTGCAGTGAATATCGGCTCGGAAAGAGAAATGGGTGAGGCGAGTTCGAATTCCAGTTGAATAGCCTGCATTCACTTAAGCACTGGCATCCTTGGGAAAGGTATTAATCCGCTCCTTCCCTCCAGTTATGGGTTAAATAACAAGGGTAGAACTTGGAGACCCTGCCTTTAAAAAAACAAAATCCCAATGAATCTTGATGCTCGAAAAGAAAAAAGTATTACTAGAGACAAAACTTATATAAAAACAACAATAAATTGTTGAAAGAAAGAGATATTACCAGCAATAAATAAATAAAATTTAGTTGGAAATAAATGACCTGGTGAGGTTGATATGCCATAAAAACAAAACAACCAAACCAAACCTTTACATGGATTGAAAAACATAATACTATTAATTCAAACAATTTAATCTATTTTTCAGTGTATATTTTTAGAAGACATAATATTCAGATATAAAATAAAAAAATATGTTTTACCTGTGATTTATTGATTTACTGCTCAACAAAAACCGTAAGTGTACATCCTTTAAGTGTGCTAATCTAAAAATTCTTACATAGGGTCGTATATATATATATATATATATATATATATATATATTGATTGTTTAATTAGTTAGTTTTTGGTCATAATAAAATTAGACCAGTAGATATTTGTATGAAAAAGTGTTCAATACAATTATTGTAGAACTTTTGAATATTCTTCATTCGTAAACGGGTTATTACCCGGCCTAGGTTTCTACCATGTGGTATCTTCAGGCGAGCTGAGGACACCACATGGTAGAAACCTAGGTCGTGTAATAACTCGTTTACAAATAAAGAATATATATATATATATATATATATATATATATATATATATATATCGGCTCGGAACGTGAAATCGGGGATCTGAGTTCAATTTCCAGTTGAATTCGTTGCATTCATTTACGCGCAAATATTCTTGGGTAAGGTATTAATCCGTCTCTTCCCCTCCAATTATGGGTTAAATAATAGGACAGATTGGGTTCTATAGCCTTGGCTGGCAACCGATCTACCGCAGAAAGCAATGGTAACCTACTGCGGGATAATCTTCTGCCCAGGCAATCATATCTCTTTCGAGACATGATCGCCCAAGCGTGTATCACGTATGGCACTTTTTCTTTGTACATTTTGACAGTTGTAATCTATTTTCCCAGCGTTTTTTATCGAATTAAATGTTAAGTCTGCATCTCTTTTCCAAAGCAAGAAATTCATTTATCGTTTTTCTAAACTAAATCCAAGGCTAATCCTCATCAAATCTTTCAAAATGGGTTGAAAGTCACAGATTTATATGTTTTAAGGTCCGTCCATGTGATTTCTGTTTCCACAATATGTACTTACGATAGAAATTTGATAAATATAAACTGTTTCATTGAAATATTCTATTTTAAAAAGTATAGATGTTGTATCAAAAAATACTATTTCAAACTTTGTGGGCAGGTTCCGTATAAACATATATCTACAAATCTTTCGTTTTTTTAGTTTTAAAGTTTAAAATAAGTTAATGGTAGATGGCGTAGTGTTGCCGTATAGGCTAGGTTACATTTGTCATTCATGTACATTTGTAGTTAGTCTGTTTTAAACGTTTAACGTGTGCAGTAGTGAGTTAACTGAGAAATATTCCGTTTAGCAATGGTAGGATACTAATATTGTGAGCAGTTAGATATGATTTTTATATACGACAACGCAAATGGAAATTAATTTGAAGCTGAACAGCTGTATCAGATTGCGTTTCAAGAACAAATGCAGCCAAGTCATCCAACTTTACTACTGAGACAGCATCCGTGGTACCACAAACTATGGATCGACGAAGGTTGCGTTTCTATCTTACGCCTAACAAAGAAAACACATCCTAAAGACTGTCGGAGACGATCCAAGAATCGGCACGCGTCAAGTGGCTCTAGTATGTGAGTACATGTAAGTAGGAAGTATTCCCCCAAAAAAGTTTTTTTAATTAAAAAAAACAGTCGAAAGTACAGAAAATACAGAAAAATCACTTTGAAAAATTTACCTACATTTTACCTACATTTTATACAAAGTTTTTAAAAAATATTTTAGAGAAATAAATTTTAAGTTAAAGCTTCCATAGTGCAACTAAAAAAGAAAGAGATATTTTAGTTAAATTTAGACACTTAACGGTTTTCTAAAATAATGTATTCACAAATAATAAACACACACTATACCAAACTAAAAAGAAATGCCTGACATCCTGAAGAGACACGGCACATCGACTAAAAAGAACGAAGAGAATCCTAGCAGACAAAAGGGGAGAAGAAAGAAATGAACAAATTGGAAAGTGTGTGGTTAATACAATATGTTAGAGAAAGAGATTTTAAAAGAATAAACTATAATTAAAGAAAATTTGGATGTGAGGATAGAAATGGAAAGGAAATAAAACAAAACGAAAGGTAGGCTAGAAGTAAAAAGGTAAGAGCAAGTAAATTTTTTCTCGTCAGAATCCATCTTGCACATTCATAATTCTACCATTTATCCGTGTATTGAACACTATTGCCATATTTGGTTGCGTGTTTGTGGTATTCACCTCGATTTTCTCGACAAAATCTAAAGATATATTTGATTTCTTGCCTTGGCATCTCGACTTCTGTCTATTTCTTACCAACGTAAGCTGGTTTCCCGGTTTTTTACAAGCATTTCATGGTAATTGCTCTGACTAGCATTTTTCCCTAGTGTGCCACTACATTAATTTAAGCGTACTACTAGATTGGCATCTAGGTCCCACTTTTTTGCCGCTGAAGTAGTTCAATATAATCGCCACTTCTTCTCTAACAATTTCTTTTCTAGCACTTTTCGCCTGTGGAACTCTTCCATTTCCTTGCTTCCCTGATAGCTACAATCTTCCAAAGTTTAAATGCTACGTCAGTTGCCACCTTCTGTCTTCGTGAATCCTGTTCATCTTTTATCCTTTCTTCAATGCACTCTGTACCCAGTCTTTTCTCTCACTGTAGCTCCCTGCGAACTTGTGGCGGTCCTGACTTGCTTGGGGTGAAATGATTAAAGTAAAAAAAGATATTGGTGAAGATTTTTGTATAGTCTGACACGAGTTTGCAATAATAGCAGAATTCATATTCAATCAGTGCTTGAGAAACTAAGTTTCTATCAACCACTCTGCAGTAGGTGCTATTTTCGAAGATATCCTCTCTATTATGATAAAAACCATTGCGTATTTATTAAAATACATATATATTTGAAATATATGTATGAGTCTCAGTCGAGAGACCATCAAAGCTTTTTGTAACACCAAAGACGAAATGAAAGCAATGATTATAACAAGTTAAACAAGACCATCCAGAGGAGATCCAGGAGATTCCGAAATTATCTGGAGGCTGTGATTGAGAGAAACTGTGATTTTATTGAATAAATTTACTCCCTAGTATTTTAATATATTTTTGTATAATTTTGGTAAATATATGTGTTTAAAAGATATATCAGTGTTATTTTCATATTTACGTAATTTAAACCACAATTTATCTATCGCATCCTTTTATGTATTTTTGTGGAGACCAGGCTCAGAAAACTTAAATATAGGTACCTGCTCTTCATTTTCAATACCTAAGTTTTAAATTAAATTTTTAAAAAATAATTTTTTTCTAGAAGTTTTAATTTCAGCTTAATTGAAATGTAAATGATTAAATTTTTCTATTTCCACTAAGCAAAATACTTTGGTGTATTTCAAGCATAAATTATATTCATTGGAATCTAAAATTTTGAGATTTTTTTTTAATTTTCAATGTTTCTGCCATTTTTTGAGCTATCGACACATTTGTAAACAAAAGTTAATTTTTGGTTTTAAAAATCTTGCAAAAATAAAATATACATCTCTCACTTGTTATTTTTGAGAAATTATCAAATTTAAAGTTAAATGAATTGAGTTTGAAACAAATATTACTTGTTTATGGCATGAAATTAAGAATAAAAGTATTTCTTCGTCACAAAGGTCTGACTCATTGACCTTTCAAGTAGGCAATGAGAGCACCTGTTATCAATCAAACTGGAAGTATAGTGATCAAAAGTTGGCATAACTCAGTTTAACATTTCGTAAGGGGATCAACCCTTAAACATGTGACTATTAATGATAAGTTTCCATAGTAAAAGAAAATGTCCAGCTTAGCATAATAAAAAATAGAAATTATTTTAAAAATCATATTTCTAAATTATTTTTATTAAGCTTATGAATTTTCGATTTTAAATAAAGTATATGTCTAATGAATTAATAACCGAAGACAATGAGTAACTGAAAGAAATTTTAAAAAAATGTTTAAAACTTTTATTAGCAAAGAAAAAAATGAAAACAATTTTCAAAAAAATTCATTATTGATCCAATTTTTTTCTTCTTTAGAATAGGATATCCTAAAATTATATTGTTTATAAAAGCAATTAAAACTTTATTAACATTTTTAAAAATAGCTTAGTTTTAATGCATTTTTAATTTTACTATTCGGAGCAGATTTTCGGAAAAATCGTTTGTTAATAAAAAATAAATGATTACATGATTTCCATTTCACAATGAGTCCTGCATTTAACTAATAAATTAAAAAAATAGCCTAGTAATGTATTTCTAGAAGTTTCATACAATTAATTAAAGTGAGGATTAATAGATGCAAAAAATATTTTAACAAGGATTTTCTAATAATAATATATGCATAAATACTTTTATTTATTTGTGAATGAGTCCTGAAAGTTTCATTTAAATCAGATAATTAGTTGAATTTTTTCAAGTATTTTCAAATTAATGTGTCTTTTAAAGGCAAAGAAAAACGACTTGCGTAATAATACGTTTTGCTTAATAGTCACATTACGTAAACATAGCATGAATTGCTGACGAAAAACAAAAAATGAAATTTTAACTGAAATTTCGAACGCGTTAGAAAGGATTAAATTAACTATTTCCTTTTTATGTCCCCCTCGTCCGAGCTAGCGTGGTGATCAATGTTTCTTCAAACATATTTTTTATCTTACGACACATTGGAACCTACAGTTAAACTTTTGCGGCGCATTTTAATAATGACGATATAAAACAAAGTAAACAGCTAACAGAGTAAACAGAGGAAACAAAAGACTTTGATTTTTATGATATATTTATTGACAAATAAACAGTTATCATTTTCAATAAGAAGATAATATTTTCTGTGCAAGCATTCTCTTAAATAAGTATCTCCACTAATTTTCGATACGTAATGTTTAAAATGAATTGTAAAAAATTGAAAGGGTTTCTTGACGCTTTTATTTTAACTATAATTGAAAGCTGAATGATTAGATTTACTATTTCTAATAAGTACAATATTCTGGTGTATTTCAAACGGAAATTATATTGATTTGATCAATTTTTTGAGAATCTTAGGTAATGAAATAAAAAAGCAACCATTTTTTGAAAATTATACGTATTTGTAAAGAAAATTTTATTCTCGGTTTTAAAGCTTTTGCAAAATGTACGTCTGTGCCACAACATTTAAGTAAAATTAAAGAATTGAAATTTAAATTAATCTGATAGCAACAAATATTACTAGCTCATAGCATGAAATGTAGTATACAAGCATTTCTTAATCACGGAGGTCTTTTTTTTTTTTTGACGTGTTGGCTGAAGAATCACGTACAAGCGTGCTGACAAGCCAACAGTTGCTGACTGGAATTGACATAAATTGATAGAATGTAAGCGAACGTTTTCTTTTTGTCTACTTAGTAATTAAAACATAAGTACTTAGTAATTAAAAATAATAACAAAACTTTCAGCATTTATCTAATACTTTATTGAATTTCAGCTTATTTTAGCTTCTGAAGACGGCTCCTAAATTTTTTTTTTAAATACAAATTTTTAAAAATTAATTGAACTAATTTAATAACTCATAATAATCCTTTAGCTTTTTTTTAGTTTTCCTCATTTTCCTCCAACTCGTTTGTTAAAAAAATACAATTAAAGTAGAACTTTTTAATGGGCATTTAGGTAATTCCTAAACTCAAAATTGATCGTACATGATAATTCTCCAAAAGTAATAAAAACAAAGTTTTACCATGAAAATCTTTCAGCTCACTTATGAAAGCTTCTTCAATTTTTCTAATTCATCTTTTTTTTTAAACCTTAGATATCATGAATAAGTTAAGGTACCTACATTCACAATTAATTTAAAAATGGAGTAAAATGGAACGGAAAAAAAAACTCTCTTCGAATTTTGAAGGGATGATTTGCAAAGGATGTTGAATTTTGAAAAACTTTTTCGGCTGTCTCAGTTCTTTCACTCCAGTAATTTGTTAGTGTATTAATTATAATTAACAAAAATGTTAATTCTTACACACAAAACAAAAATTTTAAAAATTAAATTTTAAAAATCTTGGTGCATGAAGATTTGTATAAAACTTTTCAATTTTTTATTAACAAATATAGTTTTCACTTAATAACTGAATAACCTAACTGCAACTAGGCTTCAAAGAATTTTTAAAACATTTTTAAAACTTTACAAATTATTATAATTAAAAAAAATATATTATTAAAAAATTAAATAAAGATAATTAGAAAATAATTTGATCTTTCCTCTTAATAATAGCATAAAAATTTTGACTGAAAACTCTTGTATTTATTAGCTTTTCTTCTTCCATGCTATGCTATCTTTTGAGCGAATTAGAAGAGGTACCTACACTTAAATCTTCCAAGTATCCTAGCCGTGATCAATATTTTGTTTTTAATACATTTATTGTAGAGAAGTTGGCATTTTACATTATCTCATGTATAATGTACATGTTTTATTTTAAAGGGTTTAACGTTTTCTATTTTATACATTATTTCCTATAATAAGACGCTAATGTTCAAAGAAAGTATTTCCCTAATAATTTCAATCTTATATCTCACGTAAGGAACCCCGAAATAAATGTCTTGGAGTCAGATTTATTTTCAATTGAAAAAATTGCTAATTTTATTTAGGGATTTACAATTTGCTTTGATATGTTAATAAAATATATAAAAAAAATTGTTTCTACACATTGCATCTAAAACATATGAATGAAGGTTGTTGCCACTTAGTGAAGATCGATATTATTTCAGTATTATTCATGTGAGAAAAGAGCTGTTTGATGCCGTTGTAAGTTACTCATCTCAGGTAACAATTAGATCATCTTCTTCTATGTGCCGCGTCCCTTCAGGACATTGGCGATCCTGCCCTTTGTAGCTTTTAGTAAATGTTCTCTGTTCCTCTTGCCTTTAGTATCTGCTGTGAGTGTCAAATTTTCCAACTTCCCTTTCTTCACTTTGTACCCAAGAAATTTCATATTTCCTAACGGGCTTGTGTAAATGGATGGTAGAATTGGGTTTAAGAGAGATAGCAAAAAGATTAAACATATTATAAGATACAAAGAATAGGAAAATAACAAGAGTCAGAATCCTCAAAGTCCTGAAGGGACACGGCAGATAGAAGAAGAAGAACGTTACTCAGCTGGACAATTAATAGTAACCCTACCCCGACCTATTGTGTTCTATTTCGTTTGTAATAATTTATATATACACCATACATATGATTCCTGTGTAATTTACTTCCAATCAAGCAGTTTCTTCTCACGAACCGCTGCTTTGTAGAAGCGACTCCCAAGTGGGTGATCCTTCGATCACTACACTCTTGACCTGTTCATGTCTCCGCTCATATCCCTATAAACTGTGTCTATTACTCAATAACCCTCTGACTTGAGTGGATATTGTAAAAAAATAGAATCTCACACTATAGGTTTCTTACCTTACACCCAAACCACTTAATACTTACCCCGTTGATTCTTACTTATAACACCCAGAACCAACAGATGGTCGGATATTTGAAACATGACATGACTTGTAGACGAATTACATTAATTTTTTACCCTTTTTGTCCTTACGTCAACTCACAGTCAGCTTTCTTTTTTTTTCAAATTGTCCCATTTTCCAATTATTTGTATAATTGACTTTTTGATTCAAACTTTCTTTCCATTGTGTTGCTAAAACCATTTGTTAGTTTTCGTCGTTCCTCAGTCAAAATACTATTTTTACATTTATCCAGTGGTTCACGATTGTAGTTTTTTATAGTTTTTCGTCCGTTTTGTTTTTCATTATAATTATTAATCTTTGATGTTAATCACTACTACTACAACGACTACTACTGTTACTTCTTTTTTGCATTAACGTTCCGTAATACAAGACTCGAGAGCCGATCAAGCTACTGGCTTACTGTTAAAATGATTATGATTAGTGTAATGTGACATGAGGCAAAGAGAAAGTGGTATGAAATGAAGATTATAAAGATAGAGAAAATAGATAACGATGACTTGAAAATGAAGGTTAAAAAACAGCTGAGCCTTCACTGGAAACGCTTAAAATCTCAGCGTTCAGGGAAGCTTCCCTGTGAGATTATGTTACACCAAATGCCAATTATGGGAACAAAGTTCAGTAGAATTTTCTTCTTTCATTTGAAATACGAATTCGACTGCATAAAGGTAGCATGACATCTTATAGTAACACAGCTCTAATAATAATAACAATAATAATAATAGTCTTATGGAACAATCCTGAATCTAAATCTTGGAACTTTAACTTTATTCCAGTTGAATCCATTGTATTTACGTACGCGCAAATACCTTTGGGAAAAGGTATTAATCCGTCTCTTCCCTTCAGTTATGGGTTAAATAGCAGGACAGATTGGGTTCTATAGCCTTGGTCGGCAACCAGTCTACCGCAAAAAGCAATGGCAACCTACTGCGGGATAAAGTTCTGCCCAGTCAGTGATGTCTCTTTCGAGACATGATCGCCCCAAGCGTGTATCACGTATGGCACTTGACTGACTTATTGCTAACTCGATCTGCTCGGAACGAGAAATCGGAAAGACGAGTTTGAATTCCACTTGAATTTGGTGCATTCACATACGCGCACCCTTGGGGGAAGGTATTAATCCATCGTTTCTCCCTCAAGCTATTTGGTTCTATAGCCTTGATTGGCAACCAGTCTACCGCAGAAAATTATTGGCAACCTGTTGGGGAAAAATCTTCTGCTCAGTCAATCATGTTTCTTTCAAGACTTGATCGCCCAAGCGTATATCACGTATGGCACTTAACTGATAACTTCAACAACTTGTCATAGCCATCCTTTGAGATGTCCGTTCATATCGGATAACTATGGGGTGGCGCTATGGATTGTATGAACATTTTTTTTATTGGCGGTAGAGCCGCCCTCTGAAAAAAGTACTCCCATGCACAATGGAAAAGAATGGCGTTGTGGTAGAAGCTGCTTTAATGTTTTCCTGGATCAACAAACTAATTGCTTTGAGACTGAGTGTTGAGCATTCGCAGAAGATGGGGTTGTTTTCTGATAGCTTCTCGTTTGTAGATGCCACCACTGAAGCGGAACTCTGCTTGACCAACTGGGTGGAAAGCGTCGCACAACTTCCCGTCGCACTAAAGAGTTTGGGATGCCACCGGGCTGAAGAAACTTTGTGCCGCAACTGAATGTGTGGAATATGCCTGGAAATGTCTAGGTGGAAACTTCTGAGCCATTTATCTTAAGTTTGTGTGCAAATGAACTAAGACAAAACAATGACTTCGTAGTATCTTTCACAGCTTTTCTGATCACTTATAAGTCACCTCTTGGCATTGTTTTACTCTTCTAACCGCATTTTTCTTTACATTTTCAACTGATTGATCCAGTTTGTTTCTTCGCCTTGATAACACGACTGACAGTTGAAAGGCTTACACTAACAATATCCGCGATCTCTCTGTAAGGCTGACCAGTGTGTTCGTGTAGCGTTGCAATTTTTGCTCGCTTCCTTGTAGTAACATCTAACGCAGATAATGGCCGTAGGACAACTAATAGACATTCGAAACAATAGTATCTGGGCGTGATGAAAATATGAAATCATGGATGACGCAATATTTTGCAATGGCAAATTTTATCATAGTCACCGAAACTAGGCTCATATTAATGTACCACTACGGCAAATGACCTAATCGGAGGAAAAAATTAAAAATCGATTACATTCTGTCTTTTTGCTAGTTCTAAAACTGTCCGTATGCTGAAAGAAAAGAAAACTAAGGCAGTTGTTTCAATTAATTTTCACAAAAGTGTATCTGACGGATGTGCGTCATGGTGCAGTGGATATCGGCTCGTAACACGAAATCGGGAAGCCAAGTTCGAATTCCAGTCGTATTCCTTGCATTCACTTACGCGCAAATACCCTTGGGAAAGGTATCAATCCGCCTCTTCCCTCCAATTATGGGTTAAATAATAGGACAGATTGGGTTCTGTAGCCTTGGTCGGCGACCAGTCTACCGCAGAAAGCAATGGCAACCTACTGCGGGATAATCTTCTGCCCAGTCAGTCATGTCTCTTTCGAGACATGATCGCCCAATCGTGTATCACGTATGGTACTTGACTGACTGACTGTATCTGACGGAAAGTCAATAATGTCAAAAAGAAAACATACGTTACGTTTTGATCATATCTCCTGATATCAGATCTGTGAAGAGGTAAATATGTAGGTATTGGATCAAACAACTAGTATACATCGGCAGCAGACTGTGCATTAAAGGAAGCCACTTTTCGTGTGGGTGTTTGGGAGACTCAAACTAATACAACTAATGTTTACTTTTTGATGTAAGCCTCTAGACACAATAAATTTTACCTATATGGGATTGACAATGAGACTAAGAAATAAACGTATTTTTCTTACATTCGACATTAAATAACCTAACAATGGTTGATATGTCGTAATATTAACCAATACATCTATCTATCTATCTATCTATCTATCTATCTATCTATCTATCTGTCTGTCTGTCTGTCTGTCGATCGATTGATCTATCGATCTATCGATCTATCTATCTCAGTCTGCACATATCTATTTATCTCGGTTTGCACATATCTTTCTGTCTATTTTAGTTTGTTCATATCTATCTCAGGGTGTTCATATCTCGGCCTGTTCATATCTAGTTAGCTATCTATCTCTATCTGTTTAAGTCTGTGCATATCTATCTATCTATCTATCTATCTATCTATCTATCTATCTATCTATCTATCTATCTATCTATTTCAGTTTGCTCAAATATATATCGGTCTGTTCATATCTATCTATCTATCTATCTATCTATCTATCTATCTATCTATCTATCTATCTATCTTAGGGTGAATACTAAATAACTTTCGGTTTTGTTTAAAATAATAATACATTATATTATCTATTCACAAGTGTTGTCGCTTTCCAGTCACATTTTGATGCTGTTTGGGTAAAATTTCGGAAGTTTTGTGTGAACAATTTTTTCGACAAAATCTTCAATCTTGTTTTCATTAGATAAGATTTTTCCATACGAAACCTTCTAAGGCGATCGAAAGACGTAAAGATAGGTTAGCGCAATATCAGGAGAATATGCCCGTTGGATAGGACCAATCGATTAAGTTCCAGATCTTTTTCCTTTGTTAGTCTTACTCTATGCTGCCTTGCGTTGTCATGGAGGAGCACAATATTTTCCCTATTGACGAAAATAAAACCCTTATGAAACTATTATTTAGGGACACATTGCAGCTGCTGGCCATAAAAATGTGAATTTAATCTTACACTGCAATTTAAGAACTCGAAATGAATAATCCCACGACAATCCAACCAGCATTACATTTCTTCAATGGAGCCCAGATTTTAGGTTTGGTTACAGAGATTTACTTTGTCAATCTACTACATTCGGCGTTAAACACAGTCATATATTATTGCACTGCAGATGTATTCTTAACTGCCATGTAGGCTTAGGGGTTACAATGGTACATTCATTGTTGCCATTTTTCTGCTAAAACAAAAAGAATTTCAACATAAAGGTTTTCCAGTTAATTTGCTAGTGAACTGAGATCGAACACAGGTTACTTCACGATTTGGGCTCCATGACAATATTTAGTACAGAACATTGTTTCATATTTAATTTTCAGTGATACGTGATAATCCCTGCGGAAGCCAGCTTCATAATATAAGTCTTTACCTTAAAATACATTATCATATTTAATTCTTATGTTATATAGGTTCCTTTCAAAGTAAAATGGGATACATGATCTGGATTAATAAGTGACCAACATGCATACTCCAAACACGATTGTCTACGTGACCTCTGCTTCATTTTGGCTAGGATTAGTTATGTCTAACAGTGAAAATTGGCAAAACCCAAAAAGTTTAACCTAAAAACTCGAGTCTTATACTCAAACAGCCTCATCAGATCGAGACTTTCATACGGATGTCATGATTGATGCCAGTCACGTTTAGAAACATCTAACCAATCAGTTATCTAAAAACTGCTTTCACAGTGGTAAAATGGCTTTGAAAACTGTAGCGCTTAGCGAGGACCCTCCTTTGAAACTTGTCACCTAGAGCTACAGAATCACAAAGAATTACACCAAATAACAGAAACCATAACATTTGATGACTTTCAACAGCGGCAGCAATTAAAATAGATAGCAAATATAGCTTGAAGAGAAACTAATAATATAATATTTTAGAGCTCCAGATTACTTCAAACGAAAGGTTAATATGAAAACTCCATCAATACCTGAAAAAGCAATTACTGAACACGAGAGACATAATTTCCTGAAAAATTATTTTAAAGTAAGGATTTTATAAATTTAAACCGAAGTAACACTGACAGGTCGACCAATGAATACTAAAGGTTTCCTTATAAGGAAATTGTTACTATTACCATTAGCAAAATAAAATTCATTAACGATTGGATAAGACCATTTTTCTTTAAGATCTAACGTATATTTTATCTACTAGGCACACTTCAGAAATCAATATTGACCATAAGTATTTTCAGATAGCATAGATAAATATTAAAATATTGAATTTTAAACTATCCATATCTATTCAGACGGCAAATATGCAATGGAACATTTTAGCTTCTGTCTAATTTCAATGTATGTTTTTCGAATTTGTTGTATCTCGCTATATATACAATCATGAAAGTGAATAAAGTTTTGATATATATGTTTAATAAATCCTAGACGGTGAATGACGGATTATAGATAATCAAAAGAAATAATATCTAATTATCTCACCATATGACGCCATGAAGAAAAGCATTGATTTTTATATTTCTGTTTTCGTTTATTTATATTTAATATTTTCAATATGTTATCTTTTAAATTTTCATACGTAGTTGGGCCCGATGAATTTAATTAACGTCTATTTGAATATTCATTGTGGCTAATGAATTACTCCAATATATATATATATATATATATATATATAGAGAGAGAGAGAGAGAGAGAGAGAGAAGAAAACAATGCATAATCAAACAATTATGAAACTAGAATTTATTTTTGCAGTTGTAAAAATTACAAACTGCTTCTTCAAACCCGAAAAATAAAGTAAATGAAAAAATGCTCATATTGCTCTAGATAATCTTTTTTTAGATTATCCTCTCTGTTTTAATGGGTTTTTCATTATTTCCAATGTCTTTCTCTCTCTCTCTCCCTCTCGCTATATATATATATATATATATATATATATATATATATATATTGTTATCCGCAGACAGATCTGTTTCCCTGTATCACAGCTCATCAGTACGGTTAGACTCCGATTGCTTTTTAACCCAGGATTGAAACCCGACCGAATTATATATATATATATATATATATATATATATATATATATATATATATATATTAAGTTCCTCCAAATATTTTCCAAAAATACCATGCCATGATGAAAAAAGCCCCAAACTTGATAAAAACAAAGTTTTATACTCAACATATTTTATTAATAAAGAGAGATCAATGTATTATTGATTATCTTATTTAATTTTTTAATATTTTCTAGTGCGTGAAGTATTTTGGATAAAACTGTTGTTTTTTGTCAACGAGAAGACCGAAATTCAACGTCTTTTTTTACGGTAAAAACTCATTGTTTTGAAAATTCTGGTAAAAATGAAATAATAGTCGGATCTTAATTATATGTTCAGGACTTATTCACCAAATAGATTAAATTAGTTCTGAAATAATTTAGGAAATCTTTGCAATAATATAGTTTTTTTTATATCTGTTAACTTCTACTTACTTAATTTTATGAGATTCTGAGAAATTTAAATACCAGAATCTTCATATATATATATATATATATATATATATATATATATATATTAGTTAAAAGCAGAACTCCTTAGCGAATTTAAATCATCACTTTGTTTATGTTGAGCATATGTATTTAACGAAAATCTGCTCTAAACTGTAAAATGAAAAATGCAATAAAACTATGAAATTCTTTAGTTAGAAAAGAAACGTTTTTATTTTTTAAATTAGAAAAATGTTTGTAAAATGTGAATATTTTAAAATTTTGTCTTACTTTATGCAGTTTCATTGATATTATTATTAAGTAAAACCTCTATTTACTGATCATAGACAAACACCAACATTTTAATAATTTTGAATTTTCTTTGTAGTGTATAAACGTGTGTTTTTTTTTAAGACGGAAGACCAAACACAACATTATCAGAAAATAAGAGCAAATTTGAAAACAGAATTTCTAAAATTCAATAAAATTTAGATTGCAGAGAATATTTTCCTAATTTTTAAAGATTACTAAATACTTAAAGATTCCATCAAAAAGACGCGTATGTCATTTTCTTTAATTAGGTTTTGCAAATCAAACCTTCGTAGAATAACATTACGTATATCATCACATCTTCAAAACATGGCTTTTTCTTCTTCTATGTGCTTTGTCCCTTCAGGACGTAGGCGATCATGGCCTTCCACTTTTCCCTATCCCTTGTGGCTCTGAGTACGCTTTCTCCTCTTCACCATGCAATCCTCGTTCCGTCATCCACCTGATTAGGTCCTTCAAATATGTTATTCGTTGCTTTCCCCTGTCTCTTTTTCCCTGTATCTGGCCTGTTAGTATCAGATTCTCCAAGCCCTCCTTCCTGATAGCATGTCCCAGGAACTTCAGCTGTCTCTTCCTGATGATCAGTATTAATGTCCTTTTTGTTTCCATCATTTCCAATACCTCATCATTGCTCACATGCCCAATCCATGATATTCGCCGCATCCTTCTGTTGCTTCAAGTTTTTCCTGCATCTTTGATGGTATTGTCCAGCATTCACTGCCATATTCAAGGACAGACAGCTTGTAGCAATCCAGTACTCTCTTCCTAGTTTCAAGCGAAATTGTCCTGTTTCTTAATACTTTACTCAACTTCTGGAATGCTTCCTTCGCCAATTCGCCTTCGGATATCTGTGTCACACTTTCGGTCTTCTGTTATAACGCTTCCCAGGTATTTAAATTTTTGTACCTGCTTGATTCTAGTATCACCGATCTACTGCCGCTTAAAACGCAGCTATTGTTTGGTGAAAAAATGCATTTGGAAAGTAAATGTAAATAATATTTGTTTCAAATCAAATTATACTTTAATTCAGCCAATATTTCTCAAATGAAGTTGTAGAAATATATCACCTATTTTTGGAAAATTCCTTTTAATAAAGAGAATGACATTATAATTAAAGACATCTACAAAATGGTCATAATCAGCTATTTTAGCAAAAAAATGAAATATTTACCAGTCAATTTAAATAAGTTTTTTTTTTAAACAGAGCAAAATATTTTGCTTATTGACAATATTGAATTAGCTTGAAAATAAAAGCTTCAAGAAATATTTTTCATTTTTTATAGCTTTTTTGTTGGGGTATGCTAGATAATATTCGCTATTGGTGATTCTTCCTTTCGCAAGATAATCGATGAACAAAATATCTTCGCATCCCAAAATACGGAGGCCAAAATCTTACCTGCTGATGTTTGCGTCTTTGGTCGCTTTGGATGAATTTCACATGTTGCTGTCTACTCAGCTGATTGCAGATTTGGCTCCGAGGGAAGTGGCGGGTTCATGTTCCATCCTTTGTCACATATTTATGCAAAACCTCCTTCTTGTTGCATTGAACAAGTTGCAAACAACGCTCTGAATTGCCGATGCATTGTTGTTTTTGATCGATTGCGAGTAAACACGGCACCCATTTTGAAAACAGCTTTCTCATTGACAAATGCTCATGCAAAATGGTTAGTGAATACACTGCCTTCTGATATGTTTAACCCCTCAGGTTTCTGATGCAACTACAATTTACGATCAAGCAAAACGTGTTTGCAGATTTCGTTTTGTGTGTGTGTGTGTGTGTGTGTGTGTGTGTGTGTGTGTGTGTTTTCCAGGAGAGCTGCCGATCTGGGGCACCCTGAACGTTCAGCATTATTTGTGTCTGTACGACCGCATTTAAAGTCAACATACCACCTGTTAACCATTGTTTCCGACGGAGTAGTGTCCGAATATCACTTACCAAGCAATTGATTTGCTTGAACAGTATTTTTCTCATGAGAAAGCAATACTTTATAAACACAAAAAATTCAGATTTTTCCATTGTTTTGAAAATTCGCAACAGTAGCTTCACTTAAAGCTAGCAATTCATAAAAATCATATGGATATTTTATTAGTGGCTCCATCTATATGTCAGAACTGGAACTTATTGAGGGATGTGCTAACTCATAAAACTCCAACTTGTGCCTTCGATGTAGGACAATATATATATATATATATATATATATATATATATATATATATATAATTGGAGTAGATAGACTAAACTATCGCCCGGTTCACAATCCACCCACGTCTTTTGAACAGGTGAAGCGGCTCATCCCTTGTTTTCTGTTTAGGATGTGGTTTCCGGCTTTCTCTTTTCTAATCTTCTCACTTTGTTTTTTTTTTTCAATTGAAGTAGATAGATCTATCTATCGCCCGGTTCACACTCCACCCACGTCTACTGAACAGGTTAAGAGGCTCACCCCTTTGTTCCCTGTTTAGGATGTGGTTTCCGGCTTTATCTTTTCCAATCTTTTCACTCCTACGTAGGCCCCCTGCACATCAGCGGCGTTACCGACTTGCTCGGGGTGATACGATTAATATATATATATATATAATAGATTTATATATATCCATAATAGATTTACATATATATAATAGATCCGTCATTATTTCACGTTACTATAAACGATATTTTTTGTGACTATACGTGTCAAAGTTCTAATCGCTGATTTCTTAAATAGTGAACTTAATTACAACTGATCTAGATCGAAGAGTCCTTCTAAAGAAAAATCGTCTTTATATGCCGGGACCACTAAGGACGTAACTGATCATGCATCTCCACAGCTTCTTGTCCCTTGTAGCACTTAATCTATTTTGTTTTCCTGTTATTTCTCCTAAACCCTGTTTCGCCATCCCTTTACTCAAGTTCACTAATTACGTTAGGCGTTGTTTTCTTGCTTTCAATTTGTTCTTTGAGTATCATATTTTCAAAGCCGTCCTTCTTCATTATGTGCTGTCAGCTGTCTCTTTCTGATGTTAAGTATAAGTGTTGTGACTCTAAAAGTTTACTGCGTCAGTAATCACCAAAAGGGAGGTTGGGAATAATAGTATATCAACAAATAAAAGACTCGCACGCTGCATGAGATAAATAAACTGCTAGTGAATTGTTAGTCAATATAATCAGTCTTTTCAAATACCCAATATTATCCACGCATTTGAGAAGATAAAAACGTACCATTCTTCGATATAGTTAGGTATACAAAAATATGTTTCCTTTTTGTTTCCATTTTCTCTATAATTTCGTCGTTGTTCACATGTTCGGTCTATGCTATTCTCAGCATTCTCCTGTATAACAACATTTCCGTTGCTTCAAGTTCCTTTCTCATCTCTGAGGAGATTGCTCAGCACTCACTGTCATAAAGGAGAACAGATATCACGTAATATTTTAGTACTATTTTCCTTGTTTCTAGCGACTTTTGACTCTTGAAAGGAATCTAACAGATATTATATTTTTTCATCAGGCGAAATAACTCCTGTAGCTGAAGTGTGCCGTTACCAATTTGGTCACGGAGACTATACTAACAAAGCAGAGTTCAATTGACCTATGTAAGGAAAACATATTTCTTGTTGAGACTTCAACGAACCTATATCCCTTGACTTTATTTTCGTATAGAACAGCTGAACCATAAATAATTGATTTTCCTTGGTATGTCAGTTATATGGCATTCGTTATACATGCATTGGGTGATCATGTCTTGAAAGAGACATGACAGACTCGGCAGGAGATTATCCCGTAGTAGGTTGGCATTGCTTTCTGCGGTAGGCTGGTTGCCTGCCAAGGCCATAGAACACAATCTGTCCTATTATTTAACCCATGGCTGGAGGGAAGAGACGAATTAATACCTTTCCCAAGGGTATTTGCACGGTAGTGAATGCAGGACATTCAACTGGAATTCGAACTCAGCTCCCCGATTTCTTGTTCCGTGCCGATATCGGCTGCACCACAACGCACATCCCTCTTCGGTATAGCCGTTCTTAATTTCACTATTTAAGAAATGAAAAAATAAAAAAAAAAATAAAGACATTAAGCACAAAAATCCATAAAGTCCTGCAACTCTTGTGGACAGTTTCTTTGTTTAAGTTGGTGGAAGCAGCCATAATCCTTGTCTTCAGTTCCTCTTTGGTGTAAAAAGAGTTTTGCTAGTCCTTCGCACAACTGCGCCCCACACATAGTAATAAAGGTGGGGTAGTCTGGGGGTTAAAGTGGTCAGATATAAGAGGTAATATGATTGTAGAAATTGTCTGTTAGCCATGCCTGGTTACTTCTGTTTGTGTGGCATGCAGCAGAGTTCCCTTGTAAGACTTAGGGTTGTCCACCATCCTTCCTCTTGACCCACGGCTTAAATAACTCTTCAAGCTACTTGGTGTAGATCTCTGTGTTAAGTCTGAAGCCCTAACCAAAATCGAGAGTTCTTTTCTTATCAGAACAACCAGAGTGAGTTGTCATCAAATCAAAATGTTACGTTGATGAAACATTAAGTTCTGTCTATGAAATGATTCTAGACCGAAATTTTAAAGTCAAAGTGGAAATGGTATATGTTTAGATGAATCATTCTATTTTGCTGAAGGTCCTCTGATTAATTACCATTTTTTCTATATATTCAAATTCACTTCGATGAAAACCGGTCATTGATAAAGTTAATGATTGTTCGATTTGTTTGTGTTTCATGATCTATTAGGGTGTACTGAAATGTTATCAGCCCAGTTTTTTTTTTAATAATAATTTTCTCGGTGTAGATAAAAGTGTATTCTTTTTTTACTGAAACGTATCGATTTGCAGAATCTTTGTGCTTATTTTTTAATTTCTTTCAGAACTGTGGTTGAAATATAGCCATGGAATGTATGGAATTTATAAATGCTGAATTCCAAGTTGTCACGAAATTTCTTTATCTATAGAAGAAAACCTCCAAGGGAGACCATAACTATTTGGTGTAAACATCGGATGACGAGTGCCTGTCATATTCAACTGTGAAGAAGTGTTACAGAAACTTCGATCGTGGGAATTTTACAAACCAAAAATATAGTAAGTCTTGGAGGTTATTAACTCCCGTTGACTATATTCATGACATAATTTTAGCTGCCATATGAATTGCGGCAAAAATATTATAGGGGCACTAGAGATATCCAAAAAATGTGTCGGGTTTTATCATTCATGAGCACTTTGGAATGCAGAAGCCGACAGCTAAGTGAGGGGTTAAATGTTTCAATGCTGATAAAAATGATATCGAGGAGGCACCCTAATTGATTTTGCAAGAATTTCAGAAATCTAGTGAAAATCTCCGAATCGACTTATTACATACACATGGAACCTATTTATATTACTGTGATCCAGCGATCAAACAAAAGCCTCATCACAAAGCAGCTGTTGCGTTCTCGCTAGCCAAACAAAAGCCAGCAGAAAAAAGGCTATGTCTAACATTTTATGGGTTAAAGATAGTTTTTACACTAGTATTGTTTTTAGATTAGTTTTATTTTTAGAAGCCATTCGCCAAAACGAATAACAAAACCAAGTTACGAAAAATGATTTTCAATTCTTGATTTGGACTTATTTTTGTATGTTGGCTGTCTGCCACGTTATAAAACATTAATTATTTTCAGACTATATTATGCATTGATCGGTATTAATCTTAATAAGTTTGTCTAATTATGGAATACGTTTTAGCGAGAACTCTCAAAACATTTTTGATGCATTCGATCATTCACAAAACCTTCTCCATAAACTTCAAAGTTCAGTACATTTATGTTAGAATCATATTCTTTCTTTGTGTTAAGCAAAAACAATAACACGGTCTAACTTATTTATTTCCTTGTATCTGCAGTTTGAAGACCAGTAAAAAAACAATATATGGCGATAAAAATAGAAGGGATTTTTAGTCAATTTATTCTTATCGATACGTACCTGGGTATATGCGTGCGTTGCGTATATATATATATTTTTTTATAAGCGTTTCACCCCGAGCAAGGCATGTCACTGCCACTACTGTGCAGGGGGCTACGTAGAGTGGAGAAAGGCTGATTAAATATAGGAAATGACAGAGGGTGGGTGATAGGCGGGTAAGGATACCGAGAATGAGGGTTGGGTAGATGAGAGTGTTGTGAGAATAGTTGGGAGTTAGTGTGATAGGAGGTGTCTATTGACCCTACATTTAAACACCTGGAGATTGTAACTGTCGGGAAAGCAGTCTTGTGGAAGGGAGTTCCACAGGCGGGAAGCGCGAGAAAAGAAGCTGTTGGAGTAGAATTTACGGTTACATCTTATTTGTTTAACTGTAAAAGGGTGGGACCTGGTTGCTAATCTAGTATCTCGTGTAAATTCGTGCTTAGGCGGCACCAGTGATCTAAGCTCATCGGAGCAGAAGCCATGAAAGTACTTGTAGAAGAGGCACAGGGAAGCCACATCACGCCGGTGTGAGAGCGGCTGCAGCCGGTCTGCCAAGTCAGTATCAACCACGTTACAGATCCTCCTTTATATTTTGTCAAGAAGCCCAAGGAGAGCAGCAGGGGCACCCGACCAGATATGGCAGCAATATTCAATACACGGGCGGATGGTAGATTTGTATAAGTGCAGAATAGATTCAGGTGGGAAAAATTTCCGGGCCCTGCACAGGGAGCCCACTTTCATAGCAGCAGATTTGGTAATGGATTCAATATAGTCATTCCATTTGAGGTCCGCCGAGAGTGTAAGGCCAAGGAGGCGTAGTATTTTACTCTCTAGGAGGCTAGCCTGTCCCATGCTAATGGGAGGTAGATGCGATTGTCTATGGTGATTAGTTGATAACAGCTTTGTTTTGGAGGCATTGAAATTTACCAACCATTCCCTACCCCAGGTCACTACGGATTGGAGGTCCCTTTCAAGTACGGCAGCGAGGTTCACTTTGTCGTCCAGACCTGGTTTCTGATCGATGCGGGAGTAGATTGTTGTGTCGTCGGCATACATGCCAACTTGGGATCTAATGGTGTCGGGGAGATCATTAATGTAGATCAGAAAGAGCGTGGGACCTAGGATAAAACCTTGAGGGACGCCCGCGTTCGTCTGGTAGTTTTGGGAGGCATGCCCATTTAATACCACCTTCAATGTGCGGTTAGAGAGGAAAGACTGGATGAGGTCAAACAGATGTCCAGTTATCCCATAGCTCCGCAGTTTGCACAAGAGGCCAGCATGCCAGACCCTGTCGAATGCTTTGGAGATATCCAAAGCAACGGTTCAGGCTTCACCATTCTTGTCAAGTGCCTGGTATATGTACTCGGTAATGGTCGTTAGGATATCAGCAGTAGACCTGGTGAAGCGAAACCCATACTGTTTGTCAGAGTGAAGCCCGTTGGCCATAAGATGCTGAATCACCTCGGCGTTGATAATGGCTTCGAAAACTTTGCCAAAGATTGGAAGGAGACTAATAGGACGGTAATTGGCGGGGTCTGAGGGTTCGCCAGAATTCTTAAATATAGGTACTACGCAGGAGGACTTCCAACAGGCAGGAAAGCAGGAAGCAGATAGGCAGAGGTTATAGAGTTTAGAGAGGACAGAGGAGAGTTCTGGGGCACATTTCTTCAGTACTATGACTGGGATTCCGTCACCGCCGCTCGCTTTGTGTGGGTCAAGTTGCGCAATTATCTTGGCGACCAGCGAGGGTGTAATGTGACGTTATTTAGTTGAGCCTTAGTTCTGGGTGGGAAGTCAGGTGTAGGTATTCCTAACGAGTCCAGTGTCGAATTGGTTGAGAATCTACGGGCAAAGCATTCAGCCTTGTCCGCTGGGGAGGTGAGAACTTTAAATTCATTGATTAGTGGGGGTATTGAAGTCTTGTTCCTGTTGAGCACGCTTTTGCAGAGACGCCAGTAATCTTTGGAGCCAAACTTAGAGGATGCTATGCGTTGCCTAATTCTGGTAGCAAACGCCCTCTTGGCTTCGTTCAGTACTTTTTTACACTTGTTCTGTGCTGAGGTGAAAAGGCGCCTGTTTTGTTTCGACGAGCAGCTTCGATAGAGCCGGAAGAAATGGTTCCGGTGGGCAATAGCGGCCGAGCAGCGGGTGAGAACCAGGGGGACGAATTTGGTTTTAGTTGGAATTTTCTGGCAGGGATAAAAGCATCGATGCCAGCCTTAACCCAAGAGGAGACTTCGGAGGCACAGTCTTCGGCAGGAAGATCAAAGACGTTGTTCCAGGGGACGTCGCAGAGGAAGTCCCTGAACGAGTCCCAGTCGGCTCTTTGGTAGCAGTATGGTATTCTGCTGGTCTGGTTTTCTTAGGTAGAGTTAGTGCGGATTGATATGTTTACGGAGACTACGGCGTGGTCTGAGTTTCCGAGGGGGCAGAGTTGCCTGGTAGTGCAGGAGTCTGGGATGGAGGTAAAACAAAGGTCGAGTAAAGAGTCCCTTCCGTTAGGGTTTTTAGAGAAACGCGTGGGGAAGTCCACCACTTGCGTTAGAGCTTGGGCTATTGAAAAGTGCATGGTGCGGATCCCAGCAAGGTCGGTGGCTGAGTTTTCAAGCCACTTGGTGTGATGGGCGTTAAAATCGCCAAACACAAATATATGGGCAGATGGGTGAGAAGAAATGGCCCTGTCGATGTTAGTAGAGATGCAATCAAGTAACGTACAGTCAGAGGAGGAGGGGGAGCGGTAGAGGAAGAAGAGATAGCTAACCGAGCTTAGAAGTGAGAGACGGAAGCACATGAAGGAATGATCAAGGGATTCAAGAGATGTGACCCTGGCTAGGGGGAGTTGTTCGCTGACATATACACCAAGCCCATGCATATGGACATTGGAGTCCTTCCTGAAGAGAGGAAGGTAACCAGGAACGAACAGCTCTGAAGAGGGGATAGAAGGGTAAAGGTTAGTCTCACATATAGCTAAGATATCGGGTGAGTTAGTTAGAAGGAAAGACTCTACACTATTAAAGTTACTGCGAATACCTCGTATATTTGTGAAGGTAACGCAGATAGGTTTGGGCGATTTACGACTAGCTGGTTGGTTTCGAATAGCAATTGTAAAGAGCTTGCCAAAATTGTATGAAACTTTTCAATTACTTTTGACCACAGTTGGAAAAGAAAATATAAGTCGACAGATAGCAAAGATTATTTTGCTAATGGTCAAGAGTAGGAAATGAACCATGCTTCATAGGTTATTGTGGACGAATAAATTGGTGTCACGTGACTATCTAACATAAGGCTTCAAAAGCAACAACACCTGTAAAAGGCTTAAAGACACTACTTGTTCGCACTATTTGATAAACCATCCTCAAACGAAGAACACCCGTCAATTATATATATATATATATATGTGTGTGTGTGTGTGTGTGTGTGTGTGTGTGTGTGTGTGTGTGTGTGTGTTCATGTGTGTGTGTGTGTGTATGTCTGTGTGGATGTGTGCACGCGCTTAGATCTGTGTGCGTTTGAATATCCACTGCACTCAAAAGAGTTTTGTAAGAATCAAACTCACTGTATTACGCAAAAATAGGGATTGATTAGATTACCGAGCTATGCATTAATTCACAACAAAGCGTGTGTATGTACGAGTCTCTCTCTCTCTCTCTCTATATATATATATATATATATATATATAAACTTATGTATAAATGGAACTTTGTGTGTGTGTGTGTGTGTGTGTGTGTGTGTGTGTGTGTTACCTATAGACTCCGAAATGGCTGAACCGATTTTCTTGGAAATTTACACAGTTGTTCTATAAGCGTCTGCGAGTGTTTTTAGCTAGGTTTTGTGTCGAGGTACCCCCGATAAATATTGAAAATCGAAAATCGAAAAAATCGGGTTATAGAAGGAATATATAAACGTTTTCATTACACCCGAGCAACGCCGGGCTATACTGCCAGTATATATATTTTTTTCTTTTCCTTTTTTTTTATCATATCACCCCGAGCAAGGCGGTAACGCCACTGAAGCGCAGGGGGCTACGTAGGAGTGAAAAGATTGGAAAAGGGAAAGCCGGAAACCACACCCTAAACAAGGAACAAGGGATGAACCTCTTCACCTTTTCAATAGATGTGGGTGGAGTGTGAACCGGGCGATAGTGTAGTCTATCTACTCCATTTATATATATATATATATATATATATATATATATATATATGTGTGTGTGTGTGTGTGTGTGTGTGTGTGTGTGTGTCGAACTCACTTTATTCCGCAATAATAAGGACGGGATAGACTACCGAGCTAAGCATTGCTCTACACTAAAGCGTGTGACATTATATATATATATATATCAACACTTCAGTGAACCAAAGTTGTCTATAAATTTCAAAACTGTAATTAACAAGAAACCTTTGTCGGTATTTAACCAAACTGTATAAATATATACGTGTGTATGTATATGTGTACGTTTGTGTGCGAGGTTGTTATTGTTATCATGCAATTGTCTTTTTTTTGTGGAATTTTTTTTCTTGTCACCCAGCGTACATTCTATACTAACAGATGTTTCCAGACATAGGCATGAAAAGAAACCCGCCCGCCTCATTTAATGCCCAAGAATCGGCTGCCTCGTTAGATCACGCCATAATATGAATGCTAACGTTCAGACCAAAATGACGAAAATATCCCACTCTTTTAAACAAATGCAAGGAAAAGAAGACAAAAAACACAACTAAAAAACAGAGTGTGTTTGGTATGGGAAGACGGTTAAACGAACGAAAAATAAGAAAAAGAATTAAATCACAAACAAGTTGTCTCCCTGCACCACATCTTTTTAAAAAAATTAAAAAAAACAAAAGGAACTTCTCACACAGGTCCTGACATCTAAAGCTCTATGTCTCTGCTACTTGAAGAAAAAAAAAATTCCCGCCCTAAACTTTCATCCAATTGTCATTTGCTTACTCAACATCTGCTTTGCTAATCTCTACTTTCTCTCTCTCTCTCTCTCTCTCTCTCTCTCTCTCTCTCTCTATCTATCTATCTATCTATCTATTTCTTTTCAGTCTTCGTCAATGCCACAGCATTAAAAACAAAAACTAAACCTTGTGAATAAGCTCTTTAAGTTGAATTTGTAGCACAGCGAAATCAAAACCTTTTTACAGAATATTTCAATCAACAATTAAATTAATAGTTACACACAAGAGTCAACATTGTCGTTTCTTGCGCATGCACACTAAACAGTAAGATTTTGTGAAATCTATCAACTGAGGGAGAAATGATTTAATCATCAATGCCTAATTCTTATTAACGTTTAACCAATGTAAATCAGCATATTTTCATCTTCCTACCTACTATCAGCATGACTGATGCTAACCTCCAGCGGAGTGACTCATTGTGTCTTGTCAGGCAAAAACATTCTCTGTCGACATGAAGTGGAAATACTATTTTGAATTCATTGCTAGGTCTGCTGCCAAAAATTTGGTCCACATGCTAGACAATGTTTTATCTCCAGATGCTTAGAATATTGATACCACGTGTGGTCCGGTGATCCTGCTGTATATTTAGAGATTCCTGATAACATCTAAAGAAAATCAGCAATTTTAATGGTACTGACCTGGATTCTCAGCTTCAATTATCACCATAAAGTTGCTTCTCTGCAACTATTCCGGTGAACTTTTTTGCTATGGCACATAAGTTTTTAGAATTTATGCGCATCACTAGATTAGCAAAATGTCTCATCAAATTACACTTGAATTGACTAGACATAACTGTACGTTCTATGATATCAGTTTCGTTTTTTTGCACTTGTCAATTGCGGAACACTCTGCCACTATTATGCTTTCAAGCTATTTTTTTAAGCATTTTCACCCCAAGCAAGACATTCCGCTGCCACTCTTGCACAGGGGGTTACATAGGGGAAAGTGACGAGAAAGAGTAGTTAGAGAGTTACATAGTGGAAAGTGATTGGAAAGAGTGGTTAGATATAGGAAATGTCAGAAGGAGGGTGACAGACGGGTAAGGATAGCGAGGATGAGGGTTGGGTAGATAGAAAAAGTGTTTGAGAGAATGGATGCGAATTAGTGTGTTAGGAGGTGTCTATTGACCTTACATTTAAACTACTGGAAATTGTAGCTGTCGGAGAAGCAAGTGTATGGAAGGGAATTCCACAGGCGGGAAGTGCAAGAAAAGAAAGTGCTGGAGTAGAAATTGCGGTTACATCTTATCTGTTTCACTGTAAAAGAGTGGGACCTAGTAGCTAATCTAGTATCTAGTGTAAATTCATACCTTGGGGGCACCAGAGATCTAAGTTCATTGGAGCAGAAACCGTGAAAGTGTTTATAGTAAAGGCACAGGGAAGCCACGTCACGCCGGTGAGAGAGTGACTGCAGCCGGTCTGCCAAGTCGGTATCGATCACATTACAGATTCTCCGTTGTATTTTGTCAAGAACCCCCAGGAGAATAGCAGGGGCACCTGAGCATATGTGGCAGCAGTATTCAAAACACGGATGGATGGTAGATTTATAAATGGGCAGGATAGATTCAGACGAGTAAAACTTCTGGGCCCTGCACAGAGAACCGACTTTCATAGCAGCGGGTTTAGCAATGGATTCGATATAGTCATTCCATTTGAGGTCCGCTGAGAGTGTGAGACCAAGGTGGCGTAGGGTTTTACTTTCTAGGAGGCAAGCCTGTTCCATGCTAATGGGAGGTAGAAGCGATTATCTATGATGGTTAATTTATAGCAGCTTCGTATTGGAAGTATTAAAGTTTACGAGCCATTTCTTACCCCAGTCCACTACGGATTGCAGGTCCTTCTCAAGCTCGGCAGCAAGATTCGCTTTGTCGTCCACACTAGATTTTTGATCGAGGAAAGAGTAAAATGTGGTGTCATCGGTGTACATGCCTACTTGAGATCTTATAGCATCGGTGAGATCATTAATGTAGATCAGAAAGCGCGTAGGATCTAGGATGGAGCCTTGAGGGACACCCGCGTTCGTATGATAGTTCTGGGAGACATGTCCATTTTATACTACCTTCAATGTGCGATTAGAGAGGAATGACTGGATTAGGTCAAATAAATGTCCAGTTATACCATAGCCCCACAGTTTACGTAGAAGGCCAGCATGTCGAAACTTTGGAAATATCCAAATCAACGGTTCGAGCTTTGTCGAGAGTCTGGTATGTATACTCAGTGATGGTTATTAGCACATCAGCAGTAGACCCGGTGAAGCAGAAACCATACTGTTTGTCCGAGAGGAGCCTGTGGGCTGTGAGATGCTGAACCATGTCGGCGTTGATAATGGCTTCGAACACTTTGCCAAAGATCGGAAGAAGGCTGATAAGGCGATAATTTGAGGGGTCCGAGTGTTCTCCAGTATTCTTAAATATAGGAACTACAGAGGAAGACTTCCAACAGGCAGGAAAGCAGAAAGCAGATAGGCAGAAGTCGTAGAGCTTAGATAGGACAGAGGAGAGTTCAGGGGCACATTTTTTCAAGACTATGATTGGGATTCCGTCTCCTCCTCTAGATTTGTGAGGGTCAAGTTTTGAGATTATGGTAGAGACCAGCGAGGGTGTAATGTGGGCGTCATTCAGTTTAGCTTCAGTTCTAGGTGGGAAGTCGAGTGTCGATACGCCAGACGAATCCAGTCTTGAATTGGCAGAGAATCTGCGAGCAAAGCATTCAGCCTTGTTGGCTGAGGAGGTGAGGACCTTGAATCCTTTGATTAGGTAGGGTATTGAGGTCTTACTCTTGTTAAGCACGCTTTTACAGAGTCGCCAGTAGTCTTTGGCGCCGAACTTACAGGATGCTATGCGTTGCTTCATTCTGGCAACAAACAACATCTTAGCTTCGTTAATCATCTTTTTACACTTATTACGAGCTGAGGTGAAAAGGCGCTTGTTTTGGTCCTACGCGTGGCTTCGATAGAGACGGAATAAAGCGGGCGAAAACTAGGGGGACGAGCGAGATTTAAGCTGAAATTTCCTGGCTGGCAGGAAAGCATCGATGCCAGCCTTAACCCAAGAGAAGACCTCGGTTGCACAATCTTCAACGGGAAGACTAATAACGTTGTTCCAAGGGACATCGCACAGGAAGTCGCGGAACGAGTCCCAGTCTGCTCTTTGGTAACAGTAGGATATTCTGCTGGTCTGGGTTTCTTGGTTTGAGTGGGAGTGGAATGAGATGTTAACAAAAGTTTAAATGCAATGCCATTCGTTGTCGTCTATCTTGATTCTGGTTCTTTTATTGTCCCCTCTCATTAATAGTAACTATTCTCATATTCTCTAAAATTCAGTCGCTCTTTGCGTCTTTGTGGCTTTATTACCTTGCTTAGAATGAAATTATTAAAAAAAAGGTATGGCCGCACAATTTTTATCTGCGGTCTTCATGATCACTTTTCAATTGTTCTTGCTCTTTAATGATGCTTCTGTTTTCTAATTTCTTCCGTTGTGTCTTAGCGGTTTTATTGTCTTTCATGAGGTGAATTCGTTTAAAATAAGATATGTTTGTAATATGTAAATAATAACAACAGAAATAACAGAGTGTCGATCTCTTGTCGAACCTGCTTGCAGAGATCGACAATCAGAGACGCAAGGAAAGTAACACGTTTTCTTCGGACTTTCCTTCGTCGAACATCATAAAGTTTCCTTTATAGCAGCTGTGGGATGTATTAGCTTTATCAGCCATCAGCACAACAACACGAAAAGTAAATGTCTTCTCGTTTTTTTGTTCACGATACCGAAGCAGACAACGAAGAAAATAACAATAACTTAATAATAGGTAAGCGTTGTGTCATCTGATGAATTTTAGTCCACGTTCTCGACAAGGAGTTCATACAACAAAGAACATGCAGTTTGTTCAATCGTCAGATGTGCAGTTGATACTTCGTCATTCGGGCAATTAACATCTAGTAGATAACAGTGGCAGAATGTGAAACTTAGATTTAATATGGATCATACCAACAGTATAGTTGTCAAGCAATTAGAATAACAGTAAAAAAAAAACCTCATTCAATCTCCCATTCTAAATCTAAACATAATCCTTATTAAAGCGAGAACTCAGCAGCCGATGACTCATATTTTCTAGCTTTATTCCAGTTTGTTACGTTATTGAATGTTCTAGGAAACGGCATGAAACGATACCGTCTCTCTACAGCTATGGGCTACATACAGTCATTCATGCCGTAGTCAGTTTCGTACAAAAGCCCTTAAAATCCACCTCTTCTACCCAGAGCTAGGGTAAAAGTAAATAAGAATCCTTAACCTTGGGTGGGAACTATTCACTTTAAGACATTAAGAAAGACATGAATTTAGCTATTTTTCTCTTATTTGAAAATTAGCAGAGTAGCGTGGGCATCCTAGCTTTGGATGCCAACCGGCCTAGAAGAATGGCTATTCCAAATTTAAAATTGTAGAGAAAGCACAGAAAAGACACCCCATTAAGCTTCCGAAGAAGTCATTGTTATTCTGAGATTACAAAAGAAAAGGAATCTGTGGAAATTCATGTCGCTTACGTTCTGAATTGTCATAGCTTTGTTTAAAACTCTAATAAAGACGAGAAAAAGAAAGTCGTTAATAATAGTAATGATACTTAAATTAGACGTTATTACGATATGATAACGGGTTTCAAAATTGGATTTATCAGGATTTACAAAGACTGATCTAAGTATATCGGGACTGGTGTTATAACATAAAAAACTGCAACGCATACCAATTCGGCATTTAATGTCCTAAGGACTAGTCTACTTTTGAAACAAACCACGTTATTCAGTGTCGTTTCTCGTACTCTTTTTGAAGGATAGCGAGCAGCTGACACGTTGCATTCTCTTCGATTTCCTCGACGTCTTGAAATTTTGTTCCTTCCAAGTGGGATTTAGTTTTTTGAAAGAGACGGAAGTTTCAAATGGTGATATCTGGAGAATACGGTGGTTGTTTCACTTAGAAAATGTTGTGCTTGACTAAAATATACTTCCGAAATCATGGTCCATGATGGAACATTTGTGATGCGGTGTAAACGACCACACTCTACACACTTTCCTTGAAAGCACTGCTATAAACAGCAGAAATTATAAAAAAAATGTTATAACTTAGTATGTAGGTTCAAAAGACTTCAAGGTCAATATGTCCCCAGAGGCTTCACTCTTGTTTTCCTAGTAACAATAGCAAAAGTTCCGATACTTTTTGATCAGACTTTGTATACGCCAGCCCACAAACCCAAGTTTAAGATGAGAGTTCCACAAGTACATGGAATAAGGGAAATATGTAAAAATATTTCATATTACAGTTGGTTTATTAACTGTATTGATTACACTGCATTATGCATACAAAATAAATAAATATTAGTAACTTTTTCAGTTTGTATACGGATTGATTGCTGTATTCGAAATAGGACTAACAAAGAACAAAGTAGCGATCTAATGCTTCTAAACTATTACACTTTTGGTGCTATTAAGTTTCAGTTTCTTGACAGATCCTACAGCAATGTGTAATGGGTAAGGATTAGGGGCTGCGGATCTAAGCTCAAAGGGAAACGCAGTAGTATTCACTTGTTACAAAGAAAGGCTGATAAGAGAATCGCAAGTGAAACGGATAACTTTCCTTTCATAGTAGTTAACACCGTCTGATCTTATGTCATTCCCGGATAAGAAGAGACGTGAAGATATATCCCTGGGAATGAAAGCATTTCGACGAAATTCAAACATCCTTTCTCCATTTCACCGCTATTTCAAACAAAAGGAATACCGAATGCGATAAGAAAGTCTTTAGAAAAGTCTGAATATTTTTGTTTGTTTTTTTGCGATCTGTTTGGTGTTTTTGAATTCTTTGTCGATATCCGTGCCAGTTTTCTGTTTAATGAGTGTCTGCTCGTGATGCCAATAAATTTTGAAAGTCAGTGAGGGAGTTGTACAAAGACAAACGAACCTCAAAACAAGTGGGAGTTATTCGCGCTGTAGGACATAACTTCTTATGATACCAAAAAAAAAAACTTCAAAAACTTGAAATCAAACAAGTCATCTCCTATTTTCTTGTTTATATATTGTTTCTCTTTCAGGACGTAGAAGATCATGTCTTTCCACAAGTTCTTTTTTCTATTATCTGCGTATTATTATGTCTTAAGAAATACTACAGATGTTTTCCGTTCCCTTCTGCGTGATTTTGAATTCAGAGTTGTCCTGATCCTAGACTGGAGTTAGTGAGCCTCCTTATTTTATCCATAGGTGTGGGATTAACAAAAACCAAGAGAATCCGTACGAAAATGAACATAAGAGACTCGGGTATTCGTTACCCACCCACACAAAAGCAGAATTTTTTGACAAACTCTAACCCTGGCACAAGGCCCAATTTAGACTGAGTTTATTCTTTATCATTCTTAAAATCGCCCTCCAAAAAGGGGTTCATGAGTACCAACCACATCTTAGTAGAGCACAACACTCAATAAAGGAAGCTTAAATAATAAAGATCGTTCAAGGCGGGCAAGAAATACCTGCCTCGAAAATCAAGATTCAAAACCCTGACCTGTATTTGGAATTGAACACGAAATTCAACTATTTTACCTATAACATGAGCTAAACGGCAATCGCTAAAGATACAGAAAAGTGTTTTATTTACAATCCTCCTCTTTACAAGGGTAGAATGTGACACATGGTCGTTTTTATCTACTAACTCTCCTTATTTAATCAACGAAAGAAGTTGCTGCTGCAGGATTGAAAATCCTGGGACCAGGTTTCATCTCTATAATTTAGAAAGAGGAAGTAAATTACTGTAAAGTAATTGAAACTCACCTGAAGCGAGCTGAATGTGTAATGCTCCTCATGCTAATGACATTTCCACCGAGCTTCTCTACGGCATGTGACTTCATTTAATTTTAATGCGCTCCTCTCGAATTTATATTTAAATTGAGGTCATCAGGAGAGAATGTGCACCGTTTCGGGGACTTCCTCTCACAATCAGCTTGTGACATAATGACAAGAATGACATGAGATTTGCACAAGCTCGTTCTTCCCAGAACCAGGTTTCATCTCTATAATTTAAAAACAGATACTATGTTTCAGTAAATAAGCTGACTGTACATTTGACCTTGTGCCAGTGTGAAAGCTATTCCCAACTCTACAAAATACAAGAAAACACGTGGTAAGTTGATCATGTGACTAAAAACAAGTCTGCACTGTGACATAAACTGCGATAGTGAATGTTTCTCTTGTTATTTCAAGGGTGTGTTTTTGTATGTGACTTGTTCCATCAGGATGTAAACGGTCATGACTCTCCACATCTTCCTGTTTTTTGTAGCTCTGATAAAAGTTTGCCTTTTCCTTATCTCTTTCAATCCTTGCTCTACCATCCATTTACAGAAGCTCGTTAGGAATCGACTCAAACCCACCCCGCACCAAATAACTGATTTCAACATTAAATTACGCAGTGAGAGTTGAAATGTGATGAAAAACCACCCACTCAATTCAACTGTTGTTTCATGAGAAAAGAAAAGTAAATGCAGAAGGCAAGAAATGGAATCTTTTGTGAAAAACTTAGACAAAAAGAAACGAAGTACAGAAAAGTGTGTTCTATATATTGTGCCTCTACACGGTGTTGGCGATCATGGCTCTCCACAACTCTTTGTTTTTTGTAGTTAGAAGTAAAGATTGTTCCTTTGGTATCTCTCCCAATCTCTGTTCTGTCATCTTTTTACACAAGGTTATTTGTAGCGTCCCTCTGATCTTCTTGTCGTCAATGTGTCCAATTTAAACTATCAAACTATCTCTTCTCACTGAAAGAAGACACTTGAAAAAAATAGAAATGTGATACTACAGAAGGTTGATGGGAATATGTGAGTAACGAGAAAATTTTAAAAACTGAAAACAAAATGTCACATAGAATCGGAAAGAGATAGTTTGATAGTTTAAATTGGACACATTGAAGACAAGAGGGTCAGAGGAACGCTACAAATAACCTTGTGTAAAAAGATGACAGAACAGAGATTGAGAGATTTGTAGCGTTCCTCTGACCCTCTTGTCTTCAATGTGTCCAATTTAATCTATCAAACTATCAAACTATCTCTTTCCGATTCTATGTGACATTTTGTTTTCAGTTTTTAAAATTTTCTCGTTACTCACATATTCCCAGCAACCTTCTGTAGTATCACATTTCTATTTTTTTCAAGTGTCTTCTTTCAGTGAGAAGAGATAGTTTGATAGTTTAAATTGGACACATTGACGACAAGAAGGTCAGAGGGACGCTACAAATAACCTTGTGTAAAAAGATGACAGAACAGAGATTGAGAGAGATACACCAAAGGAACAATCTTTACTTCTGACCACAAAAAACAGAGAGATTTACTGCCATATAAGACATGTTACTGTTCAGTACGATTTTCTTTATTTCAACCGAAAATTTCCTGTTTCTTAACACTTCGTTTAACTTTTGAAAAAAATCGTTATTCCAATGCACCTTCGGATTTCGGTGCCACATTTTCCGTTCTCTGTTAAAAAACTTCATTCATATTTATATTTTCTTCCATGGATGAAACAAACATACATTTAGGAAAGGTATTAATCCTACACTTCTCCCTCTATTTCTATGGGTTAAATGGCAGAACAGATTGAGTTCTATAACCTTGGTTGGCCACCAGTCTACCACAGAACGTACTGCGGAAAAATCTGCCCAGTCTTTTGGGACATGATTGCCCATGCCTGTATCGCGTATGGCAATTAACTGACTGAGTGACGTATACATATCTATAGCATGCAGTTTAATTGTGTGTGTGCATGTTTTCGAGATGTTCGTTAAAAATATAAGTAGAATCATATATATTCTAAATCGATATCCCCCGGAAAGGATTTTCTCACATTCAGAGGCGTAGTACTTTTTCCAAAGTGAACACATTGCAACAATGTCGAATCCAACCTTTATCTTGGTTTTAGTATACCCGTTTTACTTGTGGGTTTAAATGTCAGGAACAGTCATGATCATATATTTAAGGATACAAAATATCGTCCTGTACTTCATTCAATATTAAAAATATTGGAAAAAATTGAATAGATTTGAGATCATTTATCGACAAAAGATGTTATGAAATTTACATAATACGATATTCAAACGATAATATAAAATACATGCTTTTAATGAAGTGAGAATCAACTGTCTGTGAGATATAATTTGACGATATATCGCGAGGATTTAAAAGTATATCAATGATTAGCTTTCTGGAAAATTTTGAGCATTTTTAATTAAACTAGAATTCGAATTAGAAACAACAAGATTTATTTAAGGTACACCCTTGAATGTTTCACAGAAAAACCTGGATCACAAAGTGAGCTTAGATTTTTTTTCAATGAAAATAAGCATCTATAAATAATATAATTGTTTGTGCATGCGGGTTTTTCTCAAAAGTTAGAACAAAGGATCTGTTTTTGTTGCAAAATATATTTATATTTTGTTATATCCTAATATATATCCGTTTTATCTTTATTTTTATGTGGGTTTAAAGAATATGACCGTTACTCGTAATGATAAGAGTAATATTAACCGTTTTCTTATAAAGTAACCTACGGTATTCATTGACCAAGATGCCGGTATTACTCTCGGTTGAAATTTATAAAATCTTTCTCTTTAAATAGTTTTTCAAGAAAGCCAGAACTTGAGCAAAAGTTATTGCTCTTTCCAGTATTAAAGTTGGGGAGGGGGCTTCCTTTTTTTTTTGTGAAATGTTAGCATTTTGATTAAATTATTATTTTCTTCAAATTACATATGCTATCCATTTTAGTTGTTGATACTGTTGAAAGTCTTCAAGTGATGCGGTTTCTGTTATTTCGTACAGTTCTTTGTGATTATTTAGTAGAGGTTCACGTGTTTCTAAGAAGTATGCTCTTCCCTGAGAGCTACAGGCTTCATTTGCTCAAAGCCGCCTTAAACCCTCTATCTGAGAAAATATATTTTTTTTTTACGATTGATAGTTTAGATAGTTTAAAATCATGAATGACATCCATAAAAATATCTATGATGCCATTAAAGTTTTTTTAGATTTTGGTTTTGTAGAAATTTGCGGTGTTGGGCGAACCACAGAATTTGTTTTTTTATTTTATTATTTTTACACAAGAGCTTCGATCATTTTCAATTTAAATTCTCAATTGGACACTTATATTGTATTTATTTGTGCAAGTAGTGTGTTTATATTTTTAATGTACAGAAGTCTAGAAAAATCCTAATCTGAAACTCCTAACCGTAACTGCTGATTACTAACTAATCAAAATAAACACTTTTTCCATATATTAAAATTACATATTTTCACACAGACAGACAGAAAATCAGCGTCTATTTTAGCTGTGTATTTACATAGTAAATTGAATATTCTATGGCATAATGTTGGTAGTTTGGTATTATATGTAGATGTTGAATTGAAATACCAATGTACTAAGACTTCGTTTGCTGCCACTTTAAAAGCCAAAACTTTTCAAAGAACACAGCTTAGTTGGTTCGTGAATTTGATAAAACAATATTTACAACTTCAATACCTGGGCCAAGTAGTGCAAGTGTAGATTAAGTGGGAACAGGCGGAACAATAATTGAGCAATAATAATTAAAAAAAGAATACAATACGAGACATCCCTGGACACAGAAAGCAGAACGACACCAATCTATCCCCGAAGAGGACAGAGGATAAAGAGTTGCGTTAGAAATTCTCTTAAGGTTACACGGATGGATAAGCACCTGATTACGGCGAGAATGCACAACGCTCGAAACATTGTGATAATAAGAAATGTGATTCAAAAAGTAATACATCTCACTATAATCCCCAATTCTTTCATTGAAAAAGTTCATCCTACGAAATAAAGGCATGTATCATAACTTCGTGAAACTCAGCTGGCTGCTAAGATAGCAATTTTTTTCCAGCAGCACTCACTTTCTCATCACCTGATTTACCACTCTCGGACTCTCATCTCTTTGGTCCAATGAAAGAGGTACTGGAAAGCTAAAAGTGTTTACTTTTTTGTTGGTTTATATCCACCCAGTTAACACAAAGACGTTTCTACAATGTTGCTTTAACCATTGCATTGAGGTCAGAATAACTTTTTTGTACACTTCCCACTATTTACTCGAAACTTTACCCCTTAACATTGCAAATACGTTGCGTTATTATGTTGCATTGACAGTAAATGGATAATAATTTTCAGAAAAATAATAGAACGTGCATTCATCATCTTAATTAGAGACTCCCAATTAAAAATTCTGAAAAGAAATTTTATACTTTTTACAGATATTGTCAACTGAAGAAATGTATTTTGATGGTATCAGACCATTGTGAAATCTTTCATTTGCAGCAATTCGCAGCGCTACCATAAGGTTGTGACAATATTGGGGATGAGGGGTCAGTTTCGGGTCAGAACAATAATTCATTACATTACAGTAACGGTATCAGAACGTCAAATATCCTCCAAACAAAATACATTGTAATGTTGCGGTTACTAAATGTTGGCTTGTCTCCGAGGAAAAATTACTGCTGTAAAAGAAATGAGGCCGGTATAACCTTAAATTCAGACAAGTAACTAAAAAAATGACCACTATAAACTTACATCACTCAGCGGTCGACACGTGACCCTCGTGACTTCAGAGATACACAAGGGAAGTAATAACTTTTTCATCCCTACAACATGGTTTTAATTTTATATTGAAAAAAAAAAGATTGGGATGAAAAATATGAGACAATGCGTTCCTGAAACATTTAATCTCATAACTGATGAACGTGATATTTGTACTTGCTCGTAAGTCCAAATTATTAGTTTGTTTGTACTTTTTCGTTTTCTTTTACTTTTAACGTTTGTAAATATATTTCACCCAATCATAGTTTTTTCAATACTGTTTGAAAAGATGGTTTCTTTATATTTTTCAGTTTCCTTTTTTTAAACATCAGACATTAAAATGTGTTTAATTTTCACCTATCTCGGTGAATGTTTCTTTTAACACCTGGACATAAACGGGCTTTCTGCTAGTGTGTATTTATGCAATATTATGAATTTGTTTTTTCTTGAATATAATTTTATAAATATATATAATATTTAATGTGTGTATGTGTGCGTGTATGTGTACCAGTGCCGTTGTGAAACTGTGCTTGCATTTATTATCTTAAGGAATTTAGCAACAAAAGAATATAAATAGATTGAATAGCACGATTCCTTAAAACTTTATCTGTTGAGGAAACAAAAGCGATAGCCTGGAACAACCTCTCTTTTGAACGACCCTGTAGCGCCGAGTTGTTGTTAGTGAGTCAGCAGCGACGTATCTTCCTACTTATCTTCTTTACCTTCCGAATATTCCTAGACCACACCCTTAGCGATTCGACTCATAACTTATACTGATGGGGTTGGCGGTTTTATGTCGCCGTTCCTTTTTTTTTTTTTTTTTGGTTGTTTTCTTTTTTCAACCAAAATAATAGTAAATAATAAAAGAAACGATAACAATGTCTAACAGGAGACTGAAGGCTACGAAAGACGGAAAACAAACAACGACTAAGTGTGAAACATGTTTTATTTCTTTTGTTCCATCCTTTCGCTTCTTCTTTCATCCTTTCTTCTTCTTCTTCTTCTTCTTCTTCTTCTTCTTCTTCTTCTTCTTTCCACCTCTCTTATTTGTCTTGCTTTCTTTTTACGAATTTTCTCCCCTGCACTTGATCCTCCTGCGTCTACCCTCTCTTCTTCTTCTTCTTCTTCTTCTTCTTCTTCTTCTTCTTCTTCTTCTTCTTCTTCTTCTTTCCACCTCTCTTGTTTGTCTTGCCTTCTTTTTACGAATTTTCTCCCCTGCACTTGATCCTCTTGCGTCTACCCCCTTACCTTCTTCTTCTTCTTCTTCTTCTTCTTGTTTGTCTTGCTTTCTTTTTACGAATTTTCTACCCTGCACTTGATCCTCCTGCGTCTTCCCCCTCACTTCTTCTTCTTCTTCTTCTTCTTCTTCTTCTTCTTCTTCTTCTTCTTCTTCTTCTTCTTCTTCTTCTTCTTTCTATTCGCCACTCATGTTTGCCTGCCGTCTTTTATCAAATTGTTTTTCCTTTCTCTTGATCCGCATTCTCCTTCTCTCTATCATCATCAGCATCATCTTTGTCTTCATCTTTGTATTATTATTATCATTATTAATATTATTATTATTATTTCTCTCCTCCTCCTCCTTTCTTCTTCAGCTGAATACTATCACAGGAAACAATTGAAGTCCATTGATATTAAATTAGAAATGTATAACAGATAAAAACATTTACCGAACATCTATATAGAAGGGAAGAACAGGAAGAAGCAAATGAGAATCTTTACAAATATATAATGACATTTAGTCCATCACAAAGCAATCAGAATGTAGCATTTCTCTGCCTAGAAAATCGGCACCCGAAATCTTTGATTTGTAACCGGGGTCAGAACACCGGCAACTGACGACAGTTGGTATTACACTTCACACTTCTTTTTATTCTATGTGCCGTTTCTCTTCAGGTCTTAGGCGATCATGGCCCTCTACATCTTCCTATCCCTTGTAGCTCTTAGCAACCCTTCTTCTGTTTTCCCGCTCAACCCCCTCCACTATCCATTTGCTCAAGTCCATCACGTATGTCACTTTGCTTTCCTTTGTCTCTCCTTACCTCTATCCGTTCTGTGAGCATCAGATTCTCCAGACTCTCTTTCCTCACATTATGTCCCAGATACTTTAGCTGTATTTTCCTGGTCTTAAGTATTAGTTTCCTTTTCGTGCCCATCCTCTCCAAAATCTCGTATTAAACAGGATAGAAAATAAAAGCTAAGAGATTAAAAGGAGCGGGAAATAAAAAGTTAAAAGTTTAAGAAGAAAAAGATGAAAAGCAAAGAGTTAAATACAAGAAAGTTAAATACAGAAAGGCGAAGGAAAGAAAATGAAAGAAAAGACAAACTTATATTAAATCTTATAAATTTATGGAAAATATTAGTTAATTCGATGAAAAGGAGGAAAACAAAGTGAAAACGGTGCGCTAAAACTGTTGATAATTTTTGCAGTTGTATTGATCTTCTTTTTCTTTTATGTGCCTTGTCCCTTCAGAACGTAGGCGATCATGTCTTTCCACGTCTCCCTATCCTTGGTGGCTCTTAGCACGCCCCTTCCTGTTACACCTCGCAATCTCGTTTTATCATTCACCTGATTAGGTCCTTCAAATATGTTATCCGTTGCTTTCCCCTGTCTCTTTTCCCCTCTATCTGACCTGTTAGTATCAAGTTCTCCAAGCCCTCCTTATTGTTCAAGTTTTCTTTTTGTTTTTTGTTTTTTTGTTATTTTGTTTTTTGTTTTACGTAAGGCATTTCTGTAAATCACTGACCCTTATACATTCTGTATTACTAAACAAAGATCTTTCTCCATGAAGTTAATGGCATCATCAACAACTTTCCCTACTGAGTCCCGGTTTTCTTCATCAGCCTTTTTATTTTCACTATTATCGGAAGAATTCAATTCTTCCTCTATTTCTTGACAATCTAAATAATTTTAAAGCGATCGTACAGTTAAATTCTCTTTTTAATTAATTAGTTCTTTATTTATCCAGTTTCTTAAGTCAACCGAAGTGATAGTATTCAGTGGATTATCTTCAAGCGCAGTTTTAGTGTTTTGTTCAGGTACTGCAATCCATGTTTGTTAATTTGAAGATTCAACGAATTAGGAGCTTCGTTCAGTTTTTCAACAATTTCTAATTTCTGACGTAACGGATAATAACTTTTTTCTTTTGTTTCCAGTTAAAGTTTCTTCTGTACGACACATTATCAGTTAAGAAATTTCCGGCCACTAAAGATTATCAACAAAAAAATAAAACGTTTAGGAAGTAGCATATTCCTACACATAAATGGAAACACTGAGAAGTTTGACTACCAGAACGTTCAGATATAAGGACTTCTAATGTATTTCTATACAATTCCATTAATTTATATTAAAATATTATTGCAATACAAGTGTTCTGGTGTTACTTTTCTAAGAGTCAGTTAAGTGCCATACGTGATACACGCTTGGGCGATCATGTCTCGAAAGAGACATGACTGACTGGGCAGAAGATTATCCCGCAGTAGGTTGCCATTGCTTTCTGCGGTAGACTGGTTGCTGACCAAGGCTACAGAACCCAATCTGTCCTATTATTTAACCCATACCTGGAAGGAAGAGACGGATTAATACCTTTCCCAAGGGTATTTGCGCTCAAGTGAATGAAAGGAATTCGACTAGAATTCGAACTCGGCTTCCCGATTTCACGTTCCGAGCCGATATCCACTGCACCACGACGCACATCCTAAGAGAATTTCTAAGAGAGTTTCCTAATTCTATGCAAATTTTAGTCTCTCACCTGTCGACTGGTAATAAATTATCGAAAAATTCGTTCTTAAACATTTGAATTAACCCCAACTATTTACCGTTACTAAGTTGAAGAAGAATGAATATTAGAGAGTATTACAGAAAGGTACAAATAATACGAAATGTAAAACAAAAATAAAAGAAAATAAAAAGCTAGGACAGGAAGAGAAAAGATAGTTGAAAAAAAACAGTTTTGGTCTTTTGGGAAAATGAAGACAATTGGGGCGTTGGTTAGCTGAGTTGTTTGTTTGGAAGATGGTACAAAAGAGACAAGAAATAAAACAGAAAATGGTGGATGAATTATTAAGAGAAAGTGAAGAAAGCGCTCCAAGAAAAGAAATAATAAACTGCAGACGATTATGGAAGTCATTAATCCTTGATAATGGGAATTTAAAAAAAAAAAGTTATTTTCACAAGGATCATGCCTTTTAGAAACGGGTGGTGGTAAGGTTAGGGTTAGGGTTAGGGTTAGTAGTCGTGATGAGGGCGGAACCGCCTGACAAAAAGGGAAACATTTTTCACTTTCTTTTTTTAGTGGAATTTTGTTTTTAATTTAACAATTTTATGGCTTTATATCTACGTTGTCCTTTTATTATTTTACACTTTTTGTCGAAGATATTAGTTCCTAGTGGTTAGTTCTAAATTCATATATATATATATATATATATATATATATATATATATATATATTGTAACAAAAGTGTGGAACTCGTAGGTTTTTTTACCTGCTGTTCATGCATTTACTTTTATAAAGAGTGCTCGATACAACGTAGAGCGTTATATTGTAATAGTTGTTACAATGGTTTATAAAAGCTTCCAGCTTTGTTACCCGATGAGAAGCACGTAAAGTAGCTTCAAAACGCGAATTTTTTTTTGTAATGATACAATGAATTTATAAACCATTGTAACAACTATTACAATATATATATATATATATATATATTGTAGTCATCTGCAGATATATCTGTTTCGCTTATATCACAGCACATCAGTACGATTAGACATCCGATTGCTTTAGCCAGGATTGAAACCCGACTGAATTGACATTAGTCGACGATTCTAACTCTCAGCTATGGGCGTTCGCTAGAAAAAGGCAAACTTTTAGCGTGTGTTATACCATATATACATACGCCAGTAACTGAGAATGTTCAAATTCACTACTGAATGAACGATGCGTAGATGCTAAACTAGCTACGGTTTTTTCAAAGTCTACCATTCTTCCAGTGTGCTCAGTCAGGGTGTGTAAGCGTAGAATAGTCATCCGCAGATAGATCTAAAGTTTATTATATATTACACTTGGTTATATATATATATATATATATATATATATATATATATATATATATATGAGAAGAATTTGAGGAAAGGAAAAAAATAAAGGAACATAGTCCAAGATTACAGAAAATGGTAGTTGACTTTGCATTTAAATATTTGAAGATTGTCTCTTTGAATATGTGTGTGCGCGCGTGTGTTTTCGATGGAGAAAGAGGAAGACACCAGATAAATATATTCCAACACCAAAAGCAGTCAAATGAAACTTAATAAAATGTAAACTTAAAAAAGAAACCTCCAGCCTTATTCAAACTAATGATATAAGAAAATCAAATTTTGAACAAATCTATTCAGTCTATGACTTTGCTTACCTATTTGGATAATGTCTCTCTAATATTGATAATTCAAACAATACATACATGAGTTAAGCAGCCATTGCATTATTGCAACGGTTAATATGATATTTATCTGCTAAAACTTTAATTAGACTGCATAACATCAATCACTAGCATAACAAAATCCAATAAATCCGACAAATTCTTGCTAATAACACAAAAACATTATATCACATTTGCTGTAAAAACAAAAAACAAAACAAACAACGGTTATTGACAATAGACGAATTAAGCATAAAAGCAATCAATCATTTATACATCAAAAGTTATCAAATTTTAGAACATACATTCCCAATATATTTAATTAATGAAACATAACAATGCGTATACAGTTCTTTTAGATTCTGCGGTAAAATTGATGTCACCAGCTCGAAAGAGGAAAACCCAAATGAGAGAATGAGTTACCTTAGGGTTTATGTCTTTATATTCGAGAGCTACTGCTGATATTATGTTTAAGAAGAGCTGCTGCTACGACTACTAGGGATGCTACTCATATTGAAGGGAACTACAATATTTTCTTTCAAGCGAGACAGTTCTACAAAAATCTCAAGAAAGAGAAATTTTATTATGTAAGAAGATAGTTTCTTAGGCCATCTAATACAATGACAGCTCTGTGAAGTTCTAGGTTGTGTCTGCTTGGCGGTTCTTAATGAATCATTTTCTAAATGTGCCGGTTTTAAGTGATATAGAGTCTGCGTATTGTTGGAATCGCTGAATAGATATATATCTACCTACGTAAAATACAAAACAGTTTTGTTGTGCGTGGTTGCTACTATTTTCTGAAGACTAAAACTTGTTCATGAATGTTCAATGGTGATTAAATCTTACTAAAGCTAGAATGTATATTGGTAATAAAACCCAACCGAGAATTACTGGAAACAGTTTCGTATTTGCAACGAGGTTATTGGGAAAAAATTCACAACCGTAAACATAGCATGTATAAAGAGATACTCGACGAACACTTGGTGTGCAACAACATGTGTATGTCACAATGTCTTAACTGTCATGATAGACTCCGGTTTCAATAGTGTTCTGCGTAAACATGGAGCTGGAATCATGACTTCACTGTCCAGGTGTCACAATGCCAACTTTCTAGTCCTATAGCGATATTTTCTTACCCAAGTATAGAGCTGTACTCAGCGATGGCCGAAAGAAGGTGGGAGAGTTGTTAAAAGCACCCTGTTTATTAAATCCGCGCTCCTTTCCATCCTAAGCACAAACAGAAAGCAGTAATTATTATAACTGATTCAAGGTTTTACTTGAATTCAGTAATTATTTCATTGTTTAACTATCATGTTCAGTTGTCCTCAAGAAGTTCATTTCCATAATACACTTAACCTTTTAAAGGATTTTTAAATACTTCTTATCACTTGAAATATTTTTTATGAATATTCATATTTGAAAAGACGTTACGGTTATGTTTTAGACAGTATATCTATTAATTTTTGTCTACTGACCTGCGTATTCGAGAAATCTTGTTAAAAGAAAAAAATGTGCTCTCCTGTAAGGACCGAATTTGCGTTCATCTTTCCAGGATAAACCGAGATTAGATTCAACAGGATTTTGAGTGACTCTGCCACAAAGAGCGACACTGATCAAGAAAAGCCAAATATCTGCTCCGTTTTTAATATAAAACTGAATAAATATAAATATTCGAGAATCTGGAAGTCATTTGCGCTTATAATTCCCTGTTAGGTTGTGTTTGATTAGCGATCAAAGATATAATGACAGTTTCTTTAATAAGATTTCTCAAATATTTAGGTCAGTAAACAAAAATAAATAAATATACTGCTTAATAAATAAATAGAGTATTTATTCAAATATGAGTATCCACTAATAACAACGTATGAAGAAATGAACTCTGTCGCATTATTAAATAACATTATTTCTTTAGGGATTACGTTTCTTTATTTTAATTCCAGTTTGCTTTTTTTTATTCTGAACATTGTATGATTTCGCTTTTATTAAAACACTATTGTTTATTTCATATTCAGAAAAAACCCTGACTTTAATTCGTAATGCTCTAGCTTCAATTAGAGTAACCAATTCTATGGTACAAATAGTGGTAGCTAGGAAGTTCTTCCCGTCAGAATCCTTCTTGCATATCTATAAATCTACCAATCATCCATGGATTGAATACTGTCGCTGTATCTGGTCAGGTGATCCTGCTATTCATTTTGGGGATCTTGATAAAATCCAAAGAAGGATCTGCAATGTAATTCGACCTGATTTAGCATCTCGAGTTCAATCCCTTTATCACCGACCTGATGTGGCTTCTCTCATTTCGACAAATATTTTCATGGCAACTGCCCCAATTTTTGTTCCATAGTGCAATGTCTACGCGAATTTAAGCGTGTTACGTTTTTTAATATGCTCCAAGTTACATAAGGGTCTTTGCCATTTTTTCTTCTAATTTCCACACGAGGTTGGCTAGTTTGGTACAATTTTTAGAGCTTTCAAGTTTGAATGTCGGTTTGTAATTATACCATGTTTTTTTTAAATTCCCTTTAGTGCATTCTACATATATTTTTTCTCTTTCCATTTGTACCTTGTACTTCTGCTTTGTAAATAACTCCCTCCGTCAAGTGGACATTTGCTTTTATCTCTGCAGTTACATTTTTCATTAACGATGATTTGCTGCACGTCACTTTTTAAATTCGTGGCGTTTTGGCTTTTTTATATAATTTTCTAAATTGCATGTGAAGCTGACACTTAATCTAACTGTATTTCCATTGAATAACTTATATAATTCTGAGGATTTAGGCAAGCATTTATTAATCAATTTGAAAAATATTTTCTCTATTTTAGACTTTACTTCTAAATTAAAAGGTGGGTTGAACCAAAAAATGTGTCGTTTGCTCACATTATTCTCCATTTTGTTATTTACTTGAGGTTTATATTATAGTTTATTTTTATGTCCATTCTTATTTAAAGCCTTTTCTTAATATTCTTGTTTTTCATCGAAATTGTTCTGTGAGAGGAATTTATAGATAACCTGTGTTCTATACCTTTAAAGATGTGTTTGATTATATATATATATATATATATATATATATATATATATACGAGACTTAGACTGAAGAGCTCAAAGGCTGCCGATGAAGGAGTGATATTAAAACTGTGAAATCTTGCATGCATTCATTTCAATTCGTCTTATTAATAAATGCTTTGTTTTCTTCCATGTAAACTGACATCTGAGTGTTCAAAGAAGACTTTGTAAGTAACTTGGAGTGACATTTCTTGAAAATGAAAAAAATTACATTTGTAGTACCTGCTAAAAAAGGATGTAACAGCCAAAAGACATTCATTCTTACATGTTTGAAACGTTAAGGAATTAAGCTCCAGCCTTATCAAAAGTACAAAAGTCGGCAGCTGAATCTAGGCGGGAAATGAAAAGTCTTGAAAACTATCGAATAATTAGAAATAAATGCAGTTATTATTAAGAAGCATTGAAATTAATGCATGCAAGTTTTCACAGTTCCCACATAGCTTCTTTATAGTCAGTCTGAACTTTTTTAACACAGGAAAATTTCACTAGAAACAAAGAAAAGAGTACTGGATTGCTGTGTGATGTCAGTTCTTCAATACGACAGTGAATGCTGGACAATATCATCGAAAATGAGGACAAAACTGGAAGCAGCGAAAATGTGGTTCTACAGAAAGATGCTGCAGATATCGTGGACTGAGCGTGCAAGCAACGATGAGGTGTTGGAAAGAATGGCAACAAAAAGGAAATTAATACTGAGCATCGGGAAGAGACAACTGAGGTTACTGGGATATGCAATAAGGAAGGAGAGCTTGGAGAACCTGACACTGACAGGCCAGATAGAAGGAAAAAGAGACAGAGGAAAGCAACGGATAACGTATTTGCAGAGCCTGATCAGGTGGATGACGGAAAAATGTTATGGGTGCACACAATGACAACCTTATGTTTTTGTTTTGTTTTCTCAGATCACATCTTCCATCGACTTTACTGAGGTTCGCGACTGTTAACAACAACGAGATGCAGTCACTAAAAGAATAAGATGCGGAAACATTGAGTAAAAGATGCCAATCATAATTGCATTTAATGGAATTGTAACTGGAAAACATTCTGATTAATGAATTTTAACATTCAACATATTTTTCGGTTGTGAATGATTCAAGGACGAAGTGGAAGATGAATATATGCACTTGTATTATATTTTGAACTTTGAATTGCACATTTTTATATCTTTTTTTTATTTCTGATACAAAAATTTTATATGAAAACATAAAACCATCAGATTGCTTAATGGTCGAGATAGTTGAACATTTCACTCTCGAGTTGGTGTTCGAGTCTAGATTGAAGCTAGGATTTCAAAGGATGATTTTAAAAGTCTTCTGGGTATAATTGTTGCACTACGAACTTACCAATTCGTACATACATATTTGCTTTTATCTGGGCTCATTAAATGACGACATTAAGCATAAACTTGAATTTATTTTCTACCCTTATCATCACTGACATAACCTCCCGCTACACTCCTACTCATTTTCGGCAAATTCCGATTCAAAACTCATGTACAATTTTCTTCAGTTCTTCACTTATTGCCTCTTATTTTTTACTATGGCTTCAATGTTTATTTTCTAAACAAACCAACACATACTTCAGAAAACTTTCTAAGATTTAACTGCAAACAGCTGTGAACACATACCAAGATTCAAGCCACCAAGTTTCTGATGCACAGCTGCGAAAAAAAAGTTGAACCACCAATGATCATTGGATCATTGGTGGTTCTTAGAAGATCTCAGAACAAACTAGTCTTGCCATACTTATTCAATTGTAAATTATAAAACATAGGTCTCATTTTTCTTCTAAGTGCAGTGTCCCTTCAGGACAATGGCGATCATAGCTCGCCACAAATTCTTGTCTTTTATAGCTCTTCATGAATTTTATCCTTTTCTTATATATGCTAAGATTTGTGTTGTAATTCCTTTACTCATGCTCGTATGCTATGCGCTGTTTTTCTGTTTCACTGATCTTCAGTTCCTCATGTGTGTATAAAATTTTCCGAGCCCGCTTTCCTTATTATATGCAATAGAAATTTCAGCTGTCTCTTCCTGATGTTAAATATATTTGTTTCAATTTTTTCTAAACATGCTCACATATTTAGTATCTTGTAATATAAGCATCCTTCTGGAGAACGGTATTTCTGTTACTACCTGTGTCTTCTTCATCTGTGAGATTTTTCAGTATTCACTGCCGGAGACTGATACTACATGGAGACTGATATTACGTAAATGTTCAGAAGTATTTTTTTTTGTATGTAATAAAATCTTGCTTCATAATATTTTTCATATGTTTCGGAAGATATCTTTCGATATCCCAATGCGTATTCGGATTTTAATATCACTCTGTCATATTACCCTGTTGAACTGCCGCATTCCAGACGGTCGCATTCCAAAAGACCTCCTGTATGAAGAGCTGGCCTCTGGAAGAAGACTCACTAGGCGGCCACAGCTGCGGTATCGTGACATCATAAAACACGATATGAAGGCTGTGGGCATCAAAAGGAGTCATGGGAAAGCGTAGCAGTAAGCTAAACCAAATGGGGAGGAACCCAGGCCGAACAACTCAAATCAAGGGAGGAGCAACAGACACAAGTCGCCATGGGGACAGGGTTTGCAGTGAAAGCAGACAGCATTGACAGACCAGAAACAAAACATAAATGCAGACTCTGCAATAAAGACTATCACTCGCGCATCGGCTTCTACAATCACAGACGCCGATGCTCCAGCCAAGCAGACAACTAGGATGCTAAGCATGGTCAACCCTGACCGACAAAGGCTTACTACTATTATAGCGACAGACTAGAAAAAAAAGGAGGAGCATTTAAACGATATGTTTAACATTTGAATAACATACTTGTAATCCAATATTTAAATATTATGCTGAATATTTAAACATTTAAATATTATGTTGATTATTTAAACATTTAAATATTATGTTGAATGTTTAAATATTTAAATATTAAGTTTATTATTTAAACATCTAAAACTCATGCTTATCATTTAACATTGAATCATTATGCTTATAATTGAACATTTTAACATTTAAACATTATGTTCAACATTTAAGCATTATGCTTCATATTTTCATATTTATATATTATGTTTAATACTTAAACATTTGTATATTATGTTTAAAAGTGAATATTTAAACATTGTATTTGTAACTGAACATTTTAAAATTCAAATATTCTTTTCGGCATTTAAACACAAGTTTAATATATAATATATTTATTATTAAATTTTATGTTTAACAGTTTTACATTTCAAAGTTATATCAAACATATAAAAGATTTAAACATTATGTTCGTAATTAAACATTTAATCACTAAGTTTTACACGTAAACAGTATGCAAAACAACATATAGTCCACGGACAGCAAAACACGAATCACTGACCACCGTTAGTGTTTTTCTTGTAGGTGCCATTCCTCCAAGGTATGAACAATCATGGCTCTCCTTTCTTTTGTAACTGTTTATCCCCATACTATCATTCATACTCCCAGTTCTATATATACTGGCCTGAATATTTTTGACAAAATTTGTTAGGAAAATATCTGTCACTCGGCAGCAAATCTTCGACTCGTAGCAACATATGAGAAGCCATCAATTGCTCTGATGCGTCTTAGACCACACTACGACGAATGATTTCACTGTTTAAATTAACCCGCATTCTGTCTAATTACACATATTATATATATATATATATATATATATATATATATATATATATATATATGAATTGTTTGTAAATAGGGGTCTCAGGTTCGAATCCTGCCGAACACATTTTCGTAATAACAATTTATCGTAAATAATCAGGCGGTAGATATAAATATATAATAATGTTTAATTAAAAAAACAGAATATCTACTTAAATACGAGTATCGATAAAAAATAATATTCAAACAATTCATTTCAAATTGTCGGTTGTTTATAACCAAGTTTCGTTAAAAAATTTCGTTAAATTCCGTAACATATATATATATATATATATATATATATATATATATACTGTTTAATTAAAAACAGTGTAAATGCTTTATTTGAAATTAAATATCTATAAACAAAAACAAAATGATGTTGGTTACTAAAAAATTATAAAACTCTCATAAATATTCATTAGGTCAACTTAAAATAAAAGATATTTAGTTACGTCCTTTTGCATACTCGAAGATAATTTTTTCATATGATGTACATAGTTTGGATTGTTAAGGTATAAGATGTTACAATGGTAGAATTAACCGTCTTCTTTTGATATATTTATCTTCCTTGTAGATGTTGGCTTGGGAAACTAGTGATTCTATTAGGAAAATTAAAATTGGGAAAAACCAGGGCGTAGATTATATGAAAAACTAAAATACACATAATTAGAAAATACAAACAACCAATAACATCCGCTCAATCTTCCAGAAATAGAATAAACATTCTTAGAAACTGCATTGAAGTAAAAGTCATTCCGCAATGCTCAGACAAACACGTCAGAACGTCACACCATGTTTTCCCTTCTTATGCCCACGAATTCTTGAAATCTTCAATACAAAAATTGGAAGAAAGAGAAAGTATACTTTCCCGCAAGGCATATATGGCAGGAAATACTCTCCACAAACACGACAGGAATGCAATAAGAAATCCAATCAACTACGACAAAAAGACGCATATCCGAAACTTGCATGAGAAAGCCAATACATTAATGCTAAGAAATAAATGGTCCAAGGTCAGCAGAAAAGAGCTAATTACTTCTTCTTCTTCTACGTGCTCTGTTTTTTCAGTACGTAGGCGATCATGGTCTTCCACGTCTCCCTATTCAGTGTGGCTCTTAGCAGGCTTTCTCCTGTAACGTCTCGCAACCCTCGTTCTGTCATCCACATGCTCAGGCTCTTCAAATATGTTATCCGCTGTTTTCCTCTGTATATTTTTCCTCTATCTGGCCTGTTAGTATCAGGTTCTCCAAGCCTTCCTTCCTCATTGCATGTCCCAGGAACTTAAGTTTTCGCTTCCTGATGCGCAATATTAATTTCCTTTTCGTTTCCATTCTTTTCAACACCTCGTCATTGCTCTCATGTTCACAATATCCTCAGCATCCTTCTGTAGAATCACATTTCAGCTGCTTCAAATTTTCCCTTCATAACCTATCTAGAATAAAATTATCAAACACAAAAGTAGAAGCTCTCAGCTTCGGTCAAAAGTTTGCCATCGGATTGCTTAAAAACAACACCACGGATTTCATCATTAAAAATTCCCACCACAATGACTCTGATTTTAGCAAAGGACCCGTCCAAGGCCTAATCACAGCCACACACAAAAACAATCAATACCTCATTGTAATCATGGATGAACACATTTAATAACAGAAAATAAGAGAGGTCAAAGACGATGATCATGTCTACCAAAAATTAAACGAAAACAAAGCCACAAAAGCGATAAATATTCACATGTGACATCAACATTTTATTAAAATATGGAACCACCTCCTGGTTAAAACTCATAGTACATTATTCAAAAGCACCCACATTATACGGACTACCACAAACACATACCAATTAATCCTATCGTATCAGGGCCAGGCAGTGCCCCATAAAGCATCTAAACTAGACGGCACACTAAGCAAAATCCTAACTGTACTCCTCGGCACAATTAGACCCTCACAGAAAAGAAATTCAGGCGACCTCTAACAAGTGAAAAAAAAAACCATAGACCTCAAAAACAAATATATGGCCAGTTTAGACATAAAATCTTTATACACTAACGTCTCTATAGAGAAGTTACTTGGGTACCTCGATGTAGTTTAATGTTCAGCAAGTTTGTCTCGATAGACCCTTTACAACTGAATTGTGAGTTCGATCCTCACTGGGTACCCCATACTTTCGGCTTTGTGCCACGTCTATGCAGTTCTTAGAAAATCATCTATAGAGAAGTGCCTAAATCTCCGTTGTCATCAGATACCACCTAGGCATCGACACTGACGACACCATCATTTACTCCTGCCTCGATAAGAAATCTGACAAAGCAAACCTCGTTGCTGATCATGAAAAGAACCTCCAATCTGTAGTGGGCTGGTGTAAAAAATGGTTCGTAAATTTTAATGCTTCCAAAACGAAGCTGCTGTCCATAGACAATCTCTACTACCCGCCTCATCAGCATGGATCAGGCTAGTCTTCCTGAAAGCAATACACTGCGACGACTCGGCCTAACTCTATCAGCCGACCTCAAGTGAAATGACTCCATTGAATCAATAGCTAAATCTGCTGCTAGGAAGGTCGGTTCACTGTGCAAGACCCAGGGAGTTTTTCTCGTTCAAATCCATCTTACACATATATTAATCTACCATCCGCCAGTTCATTAAATACTGCTGTCACAACTAGGTACCCCTGTTATTCATTTCTGGGTTCTCGAAAAAATCCAAAGGATAATCTGCAATGTAATTGAATCCGACCCGACTCCAGTCAATTTCTCACTGACGTAATGTGGCTATCCTATGTCTCTTTTACAAATACTTTCACGGCTTCTGCTTCGATGAGCTTAGCTCCCTAGTGCACCATCTGCATGAATTTACTCAAACTACTATACTAGCAATTAAGTCCCACCGTTTTATAGTGAAAGTAATCAAATGTAATCACAACTTCTATTCCTCAGCTTCTTTTATCGCACTTATCGCCTGTGGAATTCCCTCCCGTATACTTGCTTACCAGACAGCTACAATCTCCTAGAATTTAAATGCAATGTCAATTGCCATCTTTTATTTCTTTGACTCGCATCCTATCCTTGACAACCCTTGTATCATATTCTTCTCCCTTTCCACTCTACTCTCACGCAGCTCTCTTCACACCAATATTATCATCCTTCTCTTAGACATTCTCTGACACCGCTACGACCGGTTTCTTTTTCTCTTCGCTCTCCTCTTATGTAACCCCTTGGGTGCTAGTGACAGTATTGCCTTGCTTGGGGTGAAATGATTATTAAAAGAATTACTAAAAACACACTTAAGAATAACAAAAACAAAATTACCTCTCCCTACACATAAAAACATAAAGATATGCCAACCTATTACCAAGCAATTTTTATTTTACTTTCGATGACAATTCTATAGACAAAAAAATTGTTTACCAATGGGATTTCCTTCCGGCGGCGTTCTCGCTTGTCCACCTGTTGAGTTTCTAGAAAGTAACCTATTCAAAATCATTCTACCAGCAAACTCTTACTTAAACAAATCCTTACTAATATATTCATATTATAAAATACTAATTTAACAGATCTTGTCAACAAACTTAACAACGTTGAACCGAGAATAGCCATCACCTTTTCAACTGGAAACAATTATAACCTTCCTTTCCTAGATATCATTTTACACAAAAACAATAACGAATTCAATTTTGATGGTTACTGAAAAACTACCAACAAAACGACCTGGACATTTACTGCACAAAGCACCCCTATAAAATTAAATTAAAAATTTGCAGCTCCTAGTATTTACCCAAAGAAGAAGGTATGACTACATAATTTCTGATCTTTCATTGAGTATTTTGTTCGTTCCTGGTACAAAATAATAGCTAGCTTTTCCTTCTGGCACAATCTGCATATATTGCGACCATTGTATGGTTTGGCCATTTTTACTATACTCCAAGTTATATCAGAGTCTGTTCCATTTTACAATTTTAATTTCCACACGTGGGTAGCCAGTTTGGTACAATGTTTGAGGTTTTCCAGTTTAAAAGTAAATTTATGATTATTCCATCTGTTATTAAAAATGTCTTTAATAAACCTCAAATATATTTTTCTTTGTCTATCTATGTCACGTACCTCTACTTTGTAATTAACCCCTTCTGTTTTACAAATTCAGTTAAGTGGGCATTTGTTTTTGTCCCTACAGCTACATTCCTCGTTAATGATGTTATTTTGTACGTTGTTATTTAGGTTTCTGGCGTTTATTTTTTTTAGGTAATTTTCTAAATTACTAGTACAGCTATATCTAAATTTGACTGAATTTCTATTGAAACTTTTTTGGGGAAGTGTTTATTGATAAATTTTTAAAAAATTTACCCTATTTTGAATTTTACTTCAAACTTAAACAGTGGGATGAACCAAATAATGTTTCAGTTTCTATTATTATTTTTGTTTGTTTGTTTGGCTGAGGTTTTTATTCTAAATCGTTCTTATGGACAGATTCCTTGAAGACATTTTCATAAATTTTTCTTTTCATTAAAAATTGCTTGACGAATTTTTGATAGCCTGTATTGTATTCCTTTTTTGGGATAAAAAGAGTTCCAACGCGTATACAAACCGGAGAATGTAGGTTTGCAGAAACTGAAATTCCAAAAAAGAAGTCCGATGCACACATACATCAAGAAACGGCAAACAGCAATCGGACTCCTTTTCCACATTAATTCTAATGTAAGTGGTTCAAAACTGAGAGAAAAGAATCAGCCTCAACTTCACTATTGAATAAACAGAATGTATCATCCACATACCAAAAATACATGGATAGTCCATTATTATATGTGAAGAAAGATGATTAATAAAAGCCAACAAAAATGTTGACCAAAGTAGGACCCAGCATGGAACCCATAGCGACCCCATCAATCTGCCTATACATAAAGTTATTAAAACTAAATTCGGCAGATGTAGTGGCGAACTTCATAAGCTCTATAAACACATTCTCTGATATATCCGGACAAGAACAAAAAAAACTGCAATATAACATTTTGTTTAATCATTTCACCCCAAGCAAGGCATTCCACTGCCACTATTGCGCATGGGGTTATATAGGGGAAGGTAAAGAGAAAAAGTGGTTAGATATAGGAAATGTCAGAAGAAGGGTGATAGATGGGTAAGGATACCGAGGCTGGGGGTTGGGTAGATGGGAAGAGTGTTTAAAAGAATGGATGCGAGTTAGTGTGTTAGGAGGTATCTATTGACCTTACACTTGGGAGAACTGAGAAGTCTTGGGTTCAATGGCTCAGTTATTGAAATGCTAATAAAAAATTGTATAACTGAAAGAAAACTATCACAGCAGATATTAATAGTTTCCTCTACAAGAACACAAGTGAACAAAGAATACACATTGAAGGAACACATAAATTTGCCTCCAGAAGCGGCATCACAAATAATTTTAGAAAAATGAATCCTTGATGATATATGAACTATAATGCTCCACAACAGGTTGAAGTATTTCAGCCAGAAAACTAGGAACTTTATGTTGCAAAGACCCCACCATAGAAAGAATGGGTTGTAAAGGTATCCCTTCCTGATGGATCTTTGGCAAATATGGCGAAGAATCTGTAATGTGATTGATACCGACTTGGCTGACAACCTGCAGTCTCTCTATCACCGGCGTGACGTGGCTTCTCTGTGTCTCTTCTATAAATACTTTCATGGCTTCTGCTCTGACGAACTTAAATCACTGGTGCCCGCTAGATATGAATTTGCACGAGATACTAGATTGGCAACTAGGTCACTCCCTTTTACAGTGAAACCGATGAAATGTAACCGCAATTACTACTTCAACAGCTTCTTTCCTCGCACTTCCTGCCTGTGGAATTCCCTACAGCATGCTTGCTTTCCCGACGGCTTCAACCTCCAGGAGTTTAAATGTAGGGTCAATAGACACCTCCTAACACACTAACTCACACCCACTCTCTCCAACTCTCTTCCTATGTACATCCTAAGTCGTCTATCACCCTCCTTCTGACATTTCCTATACCCAATCGCTCTATGTAACCCCCTGCGCTATAGTGGCAGTGGAATGCCTTGCTTGGGGTGACACGATTATATAAAAAAAACCCATAAAGACGGGGACAAATAGACACAGTAGGCCTAATATCAGCAGAGATTTCCGATGATAGGAAACTCCGTTTGACCCCAGTTACAAGCTCCTTTTTAAATTTAGCCTCGATAGAAATAAAGCAGTAATGTGTCTCGACTGGACTCAAAGGAAGAAATTTTGAAGTGTCCCCAAGAATGCTATGCAACGTAGAGACATAATCTAAATGGTCCAACAAGACAACACCGGCACCTTTATCAGAACGGGTAATAACAAAATTGTAATTATTTTTTAAATCTTTAACAGCACGACGGTGTTTTAACCCCACTTAGACTCAGAAAAAGCAACAGGGTACTGCCATAAGTGTGAGCCAGACCATTAAAAATAGCTGTAAGATTGCAGACTGAATCAGAAGAACGAGGTGTGAGTCGGAAAATCTGCGCAGATAACATCTCAAATTTAAAGAAAATATCTTCCTTCTCTGGAATTTTAAATGGTATACAATAATCAAGGCCATGAGAAAGAATATTAGATTCCTGCTGAGAAAGTTCATAAGAGGACAGATTAGAAATTACACCATCAGAGATAGGTTCCTCAATACGAATTAAATACTGAAATTTGGACTGTGTTCTATTTGATAACTGATTTGAACACTTATTATGTATCAAACCAACTAATCGAGAGAACCTAATTTCGATCAAAAAACGAAAGGCAATTAAAGCATTCTCTCGGAAGAATAGTGAGACTACAGGTCAGTTGAATGATCCTATTCTAATAAAATTGAATAGAATCCCTCATAAAGATTTCTTCAATCTTCAAGCTTGTATGGAGCTTATCCCTTCTAATACTAAACAAAAAAGAGGAGGGGCAAACACGATTGTCAATACAGGTCTGCAGAAATGTGCAATTATTTCTTAATTTTCTTAACCTTGTTTTCATAAGTAATATCATATCCAGTTTCTTAATAAGATTTTTGTTGTACCTGAGTTACAAATATTTAAATAAATTATTAGTTGAACACAACCGTATCAACTGTATATTAAATTCAGGAGGCCGTCTCTCTGGGAGCTCATATTATCAGCGTCCAATATTTACAGGAAAAAGAATAGAAGAGGAAAGTTCTCTAAATTTGTTTTTGTTGTTTTTTTTTTTCCTGTTCCTTTCTTTTTCAGTCTATAACTTTTTTGTCTCTTATACATTTTCATCTCCATTTTTAAATTTTTAAAAATAAAATAAATTTCCCAGATGACGCTGAAGAGGTTGGGATTGAAACCGGTCGGTCGTTCTTCCTTTGTTTTTTTATTGTTCATTTTGTTTTCTTCCACAATACCTATAATTATTAAAGTTCATTTATTTCTGGCCTTAATAAATTACAAAACGTCAGCTGCCATCTTCTACCTTCCTAAATTTCATCGACTTCGCTAAATCCCATTCACTTCTCATCCTTCCTTTGACATTCCCTATACTCACTCACTCACTCACTCACTCTCTCTCTCTCTCTCTCTCTCTCTATATATATATATATATATATATATATATATATCTGTAACCCTCTGCGCACCAGTGGCAATCCTGATTTTTTTGGGGGAAAAACGGTTACAAAAAATGTTTATTGAACAGGTGAAGAGGCTCATCCCTTGTTCCCTCTTTAGGATGTGGTCTCCGGTTTTCTCTTTTCCAATCTTTTCACTCTTACGTAGCCCCCTGCACATCAGTGGCGTTACCGCCTTGCTCGGGATGATATGATTAAACAAATATTCATTTTCTTTCATATTAAATTTGTTATAACTTATCTGTATCTGAAGGGTTTAGAATTTGCTTATCGTAAATGCTAAAAAAAAGAATTCGAACAGTCATTAGTTTTCAACCGACCCACGTATGTTAGTTCTTTCTTCGTCTCACTTCTGGCAAAATAATCAGTCTCCATGCAAACTGGAATGGACTCATGCTGTTTAAATCGCTTCCTTATTTTGCAACCAGGTGGCAGCCATTTCTCTCTCTCGAAGACGCAGCTACTCCAAACAAACGGCAAAATTTTCAAGTCACTTTGTTTCTTCTTCAAAATATCGCCCCCACCCCAACCAACAAAAAAAACATGTCTGACGCAATTTCTCGGATCAACGACAGTGTCTGCAGATTTAATAAGCAACCAGATGAATAATCAACAGAATTTTTTTAGTCTGTATCAAAATTATTTTCGCTTTTATATACCTTCCACCAGATTATTTTGTGAAATACATCAGGTTGATACTACGTTTTTAACCAAAGATCATTAGGGGTTTCGTGTTCTTCAACAGCATACCCACTTTCTATGGTAAGCCACTTATTCGGATATCGCCTTGTGTTTCATCTGTCAGTTAAAACTGTTCTCATAATGCACGCAATCCACTGTGACTCATACGTGTCTGTCATTACATAATTCAATCACAAGCAACCAGCTTCAAAAGCTTCTGTTCTCCAGCTTCTGCGATCTTCTATAAAGAAGGAAGCGAAGGCAGCGGTCTCGATTTAACGTGGTCTCGATTTGAAGTGGTAAGTAAAGATAGTTCGTTTCACACCCTGATATATAACGTCTGCAATGAATGAGCTGTCGTGTAAATTACGCAAAAAAATAAAAGTAACACTGACATCTCATTCTAACAGATATATTTAACAAAATTACACAAAATCTCCGGAAATACTTAAGAGTAAATTTATTTAATAGAATTACTATTGGCTTCAATCATAACACCCAGACGACTTCGGAATCTTCTGCATCTCTTCGGGACGGTTTTCTTGTTTGAGTTGTTGAATGCTGCCATAATCTTTGCCTTGGAGTTCATCTTTGGTGTTACAAAGATTTTTGTTGGTTTCTTGCTCATCTGCGTCCCACACGTAATAATCATGTGGTTTTCAGTCTGGAAAGTTAGGTCCTTTAATCCTCTGCATACCCTGATATTTAGTTTTTATGATGAGATATTTTGTGATAAGGTTCCGACTGGAAGCGTCTTCACAGTCAGTAGGTGTTGGTAACAGTACGTCCCACATGAAATATCTCTTGTCTCTTAGGAATCTTTAGGATTTAACTCCCCAAAAATTTTTATCACATTGTCTTTTGTCGGGCGATAAATTTTGCACGAACGCTTCTCGGCCACAAATACTAGCACATCTTTTCAAACTTCTGTAATTTCTGAAGATCTACCAAGCCTAACATGAACAAGCTATTAGCTCTCTCCAAGAACTCCGTCATGTTCATTATGCACTTCGGTTTGGACTTTCAGCAAGAGGACGACTCCCCGACCACTACATATTCGACTTTTGCTGTTGCTATTACTGGAGTCAGTTGGCAACAGCTTTCTTGATATTTGGCTATTCTTGGATTCCATATTATCACTTGAATCTATTTGGTTGTCCATACATTTTAATAGGCACGTTCTCAGTATTTTCTCTTGGGTAAGTGTTTTTATTTATTTTCTTTTTTGACCAAATCAGATCAATTTTAAGTGACCAATGTTCATCAGACATTTTTGATAAATTTAAATTACTTCTGTTTTTTCTTTTTATTAAAATATTGAATTTTCTTAAGAAAATGTTTTTAAATCATTAAACAGGAAATCGTAAACAGGAACAGAATGAAAAATAATTTTAAGATGACAATGTGGTAAAAATACGGCAAAACCAGGTGTAGCAAGTGTTTTGACGTAAAAAATGTTTACAAACATAAAATTCATTAAGAAAACAAAAAGGCGAAAAACAAAAAACTTTTAACCTGAAAAATAAAAAGAAGAAATTTAATGAAACAACGGAGTTAACTTTAAAACTTTCCGATTTTCGAATTAAAGGTAAAAAAATGAAACAAATATTACAAAAGAAAAATTTAGAGAAAAGAGACACGTTTAAAAAATTGAATTTTTACCAATTAAACAAAATGGCCAACGTAACACAAAAATAAAAACAAACCAACACAGTAAATGGAAAGAAAATGCTACACTAAAGTTAGACTTGGGAGGAGAGGAGTATAAATATACTTTAGGGCACAAAATAGAAGTAACACGTAGAAAAATAAAAAAGGATTAAACAAAGAGAACATTTACAAAAAAATATAAAATAAAAATTAAGTTCACCGACTCGGGTTAAAAATAATAAATAAAGAAAATTAAAATACAATATACAAAAAGTCGGGATCGGGAACTTTGCATTGTCTATTTTTATCAGTTGAAACTACGTCCGTAGACAGAACCCTGACTGAGTCGTATTCTGCCCGAAGGTAGAGAGCTTAACAATTGCGAGCCAGACAGCGGACTGCCTGTCTCTGAAGGACTTCAATTGACTCATTTTGACTTCTTTATTTAAGGCGTCGTCCCTAGTTCATTTTATGTCACCTGGGTTTTCTTATTTACTCCACAACATACCCTTGTTGAGAATTCTTTTTTTACAAGAAAATATTTTATTTCTTAGTATTCTTCCTCCACTTTCTGGAAATGTCACCATGTACTGCACTTCGTATCTTTTTCGTTTTCGATTAATCTGTAGTTTTTGCGTACATTTTTATTTTCTAGTAATCATATTTGTACGTTCAAAGAATTTTTGGGTTGTTGGTACGTCAAAAATATCACACAGTACCTGCACAGATTCTTCCTTTCATGCAGGCCTTTCATGAGTAGCCCTTTACTTTAAATTATTTCAATGTTTTCTGCATGCATATTTTTTCCTTTCAATATGTATTATGTTTAAAGTTCATAAACTTATCCACATTTGTTTTCTATTTTTAGATTCTCTGAAAAACACTTTTTCGCTAATGTTGAAAAATAATGTGTCCTTTTTGCAATCCGTTCATATTCTTTTTTGACCCGGTAGTTTTTCTTGCGAACATCAATTTTGCCGGTGAAATGCCTCCCAGCGTATTGAGATTCATTGTTATCAGCTATACTCTTAATGTAATTTTTGTAGTGATACTTCACACAATTTTTCAAAGCCTTCTTAAAAATACTCTTAATCCGTTCAACTTGGGTGATACGGCGGGGTAGTAATATGTTCAATCGAGTTATTCAGCAGTGAAGTTTGTACCTTTATCCGAGACTGGCATCCGGAATTCCAAATCTTGCAAACAGTTCGTCTAAAAAGTTGACTGTAATTGTGAAAGTTGGTTTTTGCACTTACAAAACTACGGATACTTAGTAAAGCTATCCACTACCACAAGATAATATGATCCGTTTTTTGAACCTACGAAGTTTATGTGCCCTCTTACTACGAAGTATCAGTCTTTGGCCAAGGTTGTAATTTCGTGGTAGCTAGTTTTGCTACAAGAGCACAACCTCTGCAGGCTTTTGCTAATTTTTTTATCTCTTGATACATTTTGGTCCTGTAAACAAAGTTTCGCATAAGAGATGTCATCCTTGAAATTCCCGGATATTCACTATGTAATTCATTTAATATCTGTTTGTGTAATATGCTAGGTATTACGATTCTTAGTGCAAACATCAGTACTCCGTCACTTTGCGAGTCAGTGTTCAAATTTAGATTGTCTTCTAAATATTGTTTATTTTTCTTACTTTTTTTTAGTAATTTTTTTTCAATAAACACTTCTTCCAAGGTAACTATTAGTTTGCGTACTACATTACATAAAATATTTTTAATTTCTGTGTCACTATTTAATGCTGATCCTCAAATTGTTCAGTACTTTTGGTATCAATCTTCATTATGTCCTAATTTTTGGACGTTTGTATTGCATCTTAAAATTGTAATTTAATAAGATGGTATTCCAGTATTATAATCTATTCTATCTATGCGTAGGAATTTTTTTTCTTTTAAAAAAATAAATAAACGAACACCGAGTCAACTTATCTGACAGAATACACCGAAAACCTTTTTTTCAAAACTTCCATTAAATTGACACACACTTTCTTTTTTTTAAACTGTTAGCTTGTCCACTTACATTTTTGCAATATATATTTATAGGTAAATCCCAGAACTTGAATAATTCTCTCCAGTCTGTACTAAATTATTTTCTTGTAATTTTAACACATTTTACAAAATAAAATGTTATAAATCATTTCACCAATAAAAAACAATTCCTTACCCGACACGCCACGTGAGATTTTCGAAGTTCTTTTTAATAGAAGTTTTCGGTTAGCTTTTTAAGTGGTTTCGTTATTTATTGCAATTGCACTACCAGTGTCATGTTGCATTTTTGCATCCATATCATTAATTTTCACGTGCACCAATTTTCTTTGATTTTCTGCATTTATTTTTTTCCGTACAATTTTTAATTTTACACTGAGAATTTGTATGCCATATTTTTCTACACGTGTAGCACTTGAAATTCTTAAAAGGAACAGTCGTCCGCGAGATGTAACTTTCCACATCTGAATCTTGTTTTTTTTTTTTTCACATTTTTTTGGCTTGTATATTTGCACATTCTTTTTCTTCATTGTCTTTGGCATCGCGTTTCAGATTCAGGATGTTTTGACATTCATCCGATATTTCTTGTAATATTAGTTTTTTTTCAAGTTTTATTAGAATTTCTGCACGTATTTCTGCCTCATTTTTTTGCCGTTAACACTTGAATAGAAATTTATCTTTAAACATATCTGAAGTCAGTTTCTTAAATTTTTCGCAATCCTTGTTAACGATTGCAGCATATGTGACAAAATCTTCGTCTTAGTTTTCGTCAGATTCATAAATTTCGAACGAGTATTGAATAATAAACTTTTTTCTCTACAATATTATTCATAATATTTACTATTTTCTTCAAAAAGATCTCTTCTTTTTTTGTCGATAACAAAATTACAGTATTCTTTATGTTTTACCGATGCTAACTTTCTCAACAAAAGTTATTTTTCTCTCATCTTCCAAGTCGCTGCCTTCTTCTCTGATAATCTGCTCATGATTTGCAAAACCACTAGAAAAGTTAATTCCATCATCTGAATTAAATGTGAACTCATCTATAATATTTGCCATTGCGTCGAAGGCAAAAGAATTCGGAGAATTTTCTCATCTCTTCCGTATTATTTCCATTGATGTTTTTTCTAGAGTTTTAACAACTGCTGTTGTTGATGTTGTTCATATTTTATTTATTAGCAATTAGGCAAATAATTCTTAAAAATGTAAGAGTATCTTTTTTGTCTTTCTTTCTCTTTTTTACTCTATAACACATACAAAAGAAAAAACGTAAACCAACGTGGGTGTAACTACTCGTCGTTACTGTTATTATATACGCCAAAGCAAAAAGTAATTTTTCCTACTCAGTAGAAGTTTCAAACCTAAGTCGCCACTGTTATAACTCGCTCTTAGCGGTTACAATATTACGTCTCGCTTCGACTACTCACCGTGATGTCACTAGAAATTCTCCCAGACTGATTCCAACGGCGTTCCTTTGACTCACTTTGTGTTCTTTATTTAAACCTAGAATAAAGTTTACAAGTTAAAACAATGCTCCCTTGATTCTGTAAAAAAAAAAACTACTGCTAAAAGGCTTTAAAGAACTCCATTAATTATCAATAAGTGAACAACATATGAACCAAGCCAAATTCGAGTTGATCCATCATTGAAGTATATTAAATAAGATTCATATTGCCATACTTATGTTTATTATGAACTATAAAAACAGAACTTCTTGAATTCAAAGCACCTAAAAGTCCCACGTTTTGTATTTAAAAATCACAACACTAAACTTGGTGTGACATATAAGAATATTTGAACATTGTATTTTTGTCAATATGGCATGAACTTTTGAACAAGAGGGTCAACTAATGGAAATGCAATGTTTTAAACATTTTTTGTAATTTACCTGATCTTTGGGCATACGTCATTTTTTAATAGGCTCCCTTTTACTTTTTAAAATTTTGCCATGAAATTATTTTAATTAGATCATATTTTTATATTAACTGGCCATGTTTAGGATGTGCCCCAAGGAAATTATTCACTTTTCAACTTTTAGAATCCTTGAAACGCACGGTAATTCTAAGTCAAAATTTGTAAACATTTTTAATATATTTGTGTATATGTCAATGCATTAGTATATAAATATCTCTCTTCCTCTTTCTCTTTCCCTCTATCCCAGTGCCATTTTTCCCGCTGACTGTTTTGTATCAGTGGCGTCGAGCTGTGACATCAAAGAGTTTGTCGCAGTCATTTATTTTCTATTCCTTGTCTAGAGGACTCTCGACAACACACACACACACACAGACACACACACACACACAGACACACACACACACACACACACCATTAGAACTTCTTTTTAACTCAGGCAGATTTTTTCAACCCGATTTTGTATGTTTTTCTTTACCATTTAACACTGTAATGAACAGAAAAAAATGAGTTCAAAGTAAAGATTTAAAGCTACGAATCTGAAACAAAAATATATTCTTTCAAAAACGGAATTAAAATCATTTGAGATTCTTAAACACTAATCTTGTTAGATCAGCACGAAATCTGTTCGCCTGATACAGACTATCAACTAGACGTATTCACTTTTGACTTGATGGGGCTGGAATTCTGGAGACCTGTAATCACTTTCCTCAGCTGGTAGCCACGTTACTTATATTTCTTCGTTTAATATTCTTATGAACATCAAAATTTATTTTAAGTCCTTATTTTAGAGCACAAAGTTTAACAAATTTATAAAACGTAGTTAAAAAGATTAAAAGAACTTAACATTGTTTTATTCTTGGTGTTTCGTCACAACTTTGTGTCCACCGGAAGTCAAGAACGAATCGTTGCTACTTTGAAACATGCATTTGGCAGCAGACTTACTCAGATTTATAGCGAGTAGACACAAGCTGTCGTTGCCCTGCACACACACACACACACACACACACACACACACACACACACACACACACACACACATATATATATATATATATATATATATATATAGCACAATGATGATCCACGTATACTGTCTTAATATGTATAGGAAAAACTACTATGATAAATGTTCTAGAAGACATATTTCTAAGGCGTCTCATTCCGGTTTTATGTATTTTCTGTCATCTGTGTATTTCTATACTTGATTTATTTTGACGTCTCCAGTATGTAGTATACAACTTCACCTGTCTCATCTGTGACAACCATGTATTCTTTCTTTCTTTCTTTCTTTCTTTCTTTCTTTCATCAGACTTTCTTTTAATAATTTTTTCTAAGAGTTTTTTTAAGTTTTCTTTTTCGGTCTGATATCAACACGGTCGTCATCAACGGCTTTAAGGTTATTTAGATTATGTCAGGTAATAATAAATTTTGGTAGTTCTGGATTCTCTCGGACCGTTTCGTTTCAATAACCCTGGTGAGAAAATGCATATTTCTCTTACATATCTTTGTATTTTTCCTATTCACTAAATATGATCTCTATATACATGCAGGGTTTTTGCCCTAGTAAATGTGACCAATTACAGGAATATCGTTCTCATATAAATCACGCTTTCTTAGTATTTCAAGTAGGGTATTAAAGAAGTGAAGTTACTTAAGTCTCGAGAAAAGAATTTGGAATTGTCAGTTGCATAATAAATTTAAATAAGAAGGCAGCTGCTTAAATAGAAAGAAATCAGGAGATTGAGATAAGTAACTGAGTTGATATTGACACAGATTTAAACAATCCTAGATATCCCAGAAGGACAAAAGTATTACACAGACAGATAAAAAGACAACGATAAAAACTAAAACAATGGACTCCTTTTGTCACGGGACTCTTCAGTTACGGACCCCTATATGAACAAGCCCTTGATATACAGATTGATAGACAAGCATATACTCACAACCTGATTGGTTCTTCACTACACTTGTACGCGTACTTCTCTATACCAAGGGTCAGCAACCTACGACCCGTATGTCGGATCCGGCCCGCGAAGGCATTTTGACCGATCCGTGAGCCTGATTACCAATGATTCTATTTTCAACATGAGAGACGAGGTTTTTGAATTCGACAAAAGGCCTGCTGTTATCTTCCTCTGATCCACCTAACCCAATTTGAATATTATGACCGCAAAGACACGATAAAAACCCAATCACCTCTATTTCTGTTTAAACAATAAAAAAATAAACATAAAACAAAAACTGAGAGCCGATTTGACCGACCAACCGACCGGCGACAGACATTAGGCGGGGGCACTTTCAAAGGGACACTGTTGTCTCAGTCGGCTTCCTCCAACAGCGACCCACCATGGCTTACCCCTGCCACCTACCCTATGTAAGTTGCTGGAATCTTTCAATGGGCCATGTTCTTATCTTATCATACGTAAGTGTACATGCTTGCAACTATTTCTACTCGTATGTATGGGTATATGTGTTTCGTTTTTGTTTGATGTGTGTGTGTGGTTCGTTTGTGGTACAATTGTCAATAACAGTATCAAACCTACACGTCATAATTTCACTTCGGTTATTTTTTTCACTTTGATGTATTTTGACGTTCCTTAATAAAAAAAGTAATTTTTTTTAGATGTTTTTTAATTTTAGATTTTTGTTTTTTTTGTTTTTCTGATTTCTCAATGTTTATTTTCATTATGATCTTAAATATTTAGGTTGACAGGAATCTGCATATGTAATTTTCCTTAATTTTTCATTAATGGTCTTCGTCCGGCCCGCGACCCGTTATTATAACACGATCCGTCAATTATTGTCAACATGCATATTTAACAAAAGCGGAACTTTAAAATCCAATGTGATTCTTTCGTAGGGTTGCGTAGGTCTTTTAAATTTGCTGGTGTTATGACGATAGATCTGGGTATATTTTCAGTTCAAGTCTTACATGAGATGGTAATCTGTTTTACATATTCTACTGAATAGTGAAGGTTTGTGATTTTCGTCATGTGGACCATGCGTGTAACACCTGGGGGCCAGAGCTCTCTATGTAATCTCTTTATTTCTTCTTGGTTAGCCGCCGAGCTACAGACACAAGAGAGGACCTTCACAGTTGCGTTTTCTTCACAGAAGCGCTAAGATAACATCGAAGAAATAATACGAGAGTTCCATCAACCATGTGGCTATTTTCACATTTTTTTATTTTGCTAGTCGTTTTCGCGTTAAACATAAATGCAACTGATCTTTTATTTGTAATTAGTTTAAAGTGTCATCCGACCAAATAATGCCTCAATTTTTTCAGCAATTCGACGATAGCATAAGCTTCTTTCTCGACTGCAGAGTGCCTATGTTCTGCTTCATACAACGTTTTGAAGATAAAAAGCTATGAACATTCCTCACTGTATTAAAGAGGCGGCTATGGCGCATTTTGAGGTATTGTATGATCGAGCCTAGTAATGGCTGCTTTAGTTATGCACATTTTTAAAAGCTTTCTCTGCTATTTGTGATAATCGGAATTTTGATAAAGTTGTTACAGAGTTGTTTGATAAATATACGAGACATACTTCTGTTTTACACTTTACGAAATGATTCCACCGTATATGTGGCCAATGGAACTGATAGAGCAAATGGGGCTGTGTCTGTCTTTTGCCGTGGTGATTTCTAGGGACAGAGGTCTCACAGTCTAAACCTTCCCTTTAGTCTTACCAACGGCCTGCTATTTCGAGGAAGAGTGGGGGTTACTACTCTCTCCACACGTCCAGCAATTTAGTTTAAGCCGGCTACAAAGACAGGCATTTTTTCATCTTTTACATGCAGAGAGCTAAGGATAGAGCTGAAAGATTTATGGCCAATAGTAATTTCCAAACTCCACACCCCACCTAGTTCAGGTCAGAAGCACCGAGTACCAGCCCGAATTAAGCCAGATAAGCGAAAAAGTGTTCCTAAAAGAATTGTGTAAGGACCTCAATAATTGAAACTGTGATCCTCGACCAGATGGTGCATTTTTTGCGATCGTCCTCACAATCTGCAGACGGGTGTAACAGTACGTCCCACATTAAATACCTCTTGCCATTTAAGACTCTAGCTATGTCAATTATTTTATAACAGTCTCTTTTGTGGAGTAATAACTTTTGCGCAAACAATTGTCGACCACAAAGCATAACAAAATGTTTTGCAACCTTCTGTAATTTCTGAAGTCCTACCTAAAGCCCTTCTTCTTTGATAAGATGTTCGTAGCTCTTGTCTCTCTCCAGGACGGCCATTATGTTCAGTATGAAATTTGATGTGGACTTCCAGAAGTAGGTCGAGTCTCCAGCCACATTTTTGTCTTTCCTTTTGTTGTAGTCGTCGTCGTCGTCGTGGTTGTTGTTGTTACCGGAATCGGTTGACAACACATTTTCTTGATTTTGGCTTTTTTGGGCCTACGTACTTTTCCTTGAAGTTATTTGGTCGTCAATAGTTTGGCAATGACTACGTTCTCATTAGCCTCTGTTGACTGATTGTTTTTATCGGGGGTTCTTCCTATTCTTATACGCAACTGTCGTTTTAATTGACTGACTTTTATCGGTCATTGTTGGCTATTTAAATTACTTCTTTTTTTTTTTAAAGAAAAAACAGTGAAAAAATGAATAAATAAACAACGGAAATTCTTCAACAGATGCCGAACAATTAAAAATTCTTCAACAGATGCCGAACAATTAAAAACAATTTTATGAATACAATGGATTAAATAAACCTACCAAAGTGGATTTAACCAAAAGGTTTTTTGACATAAAAAATGCTTACAAATTAAAAGAAAATCCTTCTCGAAAAAGAGGAAAACAAATTTAAAAGGGAACAAAAGGGACAGGCGAAAAAAGAAATCATTTGAACTTAAAAATAAAAGGAATAAATTTACTGAAACAACACAACTAAAAAAGTTTCTCTTTTTATTAAAATTAAAACTAGCAAAATAAACAAAACAGAAAATAAATGCCATAAAAATAAAATGATAAAAACCGAGACACGTGTAAAGATTTTTACCAATTAAACAAATTGCTAACGTAACACGAAATAAAAACAAGCAGATTAAATAATAAAGTAACACGTAGAAAATAAAAACGAAAAGGATTAAGCAAAGGAGAAGATATTCGAAAAAAAATGGAGAAAATTTATTTATACCATAATAATGATATTAATTTTTTTTTTAAGTTGATTTAGTCCATTGAAAATCCGTTATTAAAATCAGAAAGTTTATTTTCAATTTCTATATTATATTTCACGTACATAGCGCTTTCTCGGCCATAAATCATCTTGAAACTCATGGAGGCTGACATTAATTGCGAGAATCCATATTCAAGTCTTAACTTTATATATGCAATTTTTTTCTTTAATATTAAACGGTTTCAATGCCTTTTAAAAGTACATTTTTTATTTCCAAGTTAGAAAATCTGTAGATTAATTCAACTATTCATTACAAATAAATTCCTAAACTATGTTCTCTGAATTTATTTAATGAAGTATCCAGTCATTTACTTTAGAAAAGCTATTTATTATAACTTCTTGGATGTATCATCAAAATCTTTCTTATTATTAAGGGGTAGGTTCAAAATATTTTTCGGATATTTAATAAATTGTTTTATACGGTTTTACAACATTTAAAAATTTTGTTTTTCTTGCGTCAGCGGAAAAACTAACTTTTAACACAGCAAATTTTAGCCTCTTTTTGCGGTGACAGACACATTAAAGTAGATATTCGTACAAAAAATCAAAAACTTTTAATGAAATTTTCAGGACTTATTGACAAATAAGTTAAGTTATCTTTGAATTTTTATTAAGAAATTTTGTTAAAAATATATTTCACACTCTTACATAATTTTATGTAAACTTGACTAATTCAGCGTGATAATGTTTAGTTACGATATTGGTTAAAAGCAGAATTCTTTGAAAAATCTAATTTTTATTTATTTACTACTTTATTTATTTACTTACTGTAAAATCGGTCATCGTTTTACGGAAAATTTTTATGAATCAAAAAATAAGAAACGCATAAAAACTAACAGATTATTTAATTAGAGAAAGTTTTAAATGCTTTTATAAGTAATATATATTAAACTCAATATTTTCTGAAGAATAATTTTCGATGAAAAACGAATTTTTATAAGGTGTGTTTCATTTTGTTGCTCTTTTGTATTAAATAATTTTTTAAAAATTTAAATCTCTTAAAATTAAGTTTCAATTGTGTAACTCTTAGGAATTATTGTTATTAAGTAAAATTATATTTACTAATAATATACTTGAACTTTATTATAATTTAATATTCCCAAATATTTTTAAAAGAATTTTGATTTTTTGTGTAGAAATGTTCTAATTTTCGTAAGTATGCTAGTTCATACATGACAGTATCATTAAAAGCTCACGCGTTTTAAAATTTGTTACCCCTCCGCACACACACACTTACTGAAAAATTTCATATAAATCCTATCGTCTGCTAGCAATTCTATTCTACCGAACTTACTGTCAACACGTTACCGAATTAATACTTTAATCAACTCGCCAGAAAAACAAGACACTGCGGTTAAGAATGCTTTTATACAACATTTTATGCTATAGCTAATATTTGTTTCAAATCAGATTACTTTAACATTGAATTTTTAAATTTTCATCAAATAATATTTGATAAATATATTTTAGTTATTTTGCAAGATTTTTATAACCGAGAAATCAGTTTGGTTTACAAATAGTCGATTTTACCGATTTTACTGAAAGCAAAATCGATTCCAATCAATATAATTTCTGTTTAAAATTCACCACATAGTATTTTACTGGACATAGTAACTTCTAATCCGTTAGATTTCAATTAAAGTTAAAATAAAAGTTTCAAGAAAGTTTTTTCATTTAAAAAATATTTAAAAATTTATGAATTAGTTGATTGTATAAGGTAAGCTATGATGATGTTGAATAAATCCAAATACCTGAGTATATTAGCAACCATGAAAAGGATCTGCGTTGCTAAAGATGAGAAATACCATTTATTTGCTGTGAAGCAGTCGCAGCAGCTCTGATAATGATTTCTTTCATTTTGATTGTAGTCGAAGCATTTATGAGCATCGCTCTTAAAATAAAGATAAAAATTGACAATGCTTCATGCAACAACACAAAATTCTACAGATTTGTACAAATAAAACTAGTTGATGCTAAGGTTTTCGTCAGTCCGTTCAGGCTGGATGCTGAAAACACTATATATAACAATTAATACTTATTGATTTTATTGTATCGCCGATGGTGGACACGGTACACAGAGAAAGTGTGCTGCAGTATTATTCAACACAATATCCAGTGTTAAACGGATATACACAGAACACTACAATAGTTACAATGACGGACATGACAACTTTCTACAGAGAGGAGGGATAAATTCGCAAAAGTAGCCGAAGTAATCAATCCGAATATTACTCGAATGACACGCGAATGTTACACCTCGAATGCTACTATTCTTTACTTAAATAGGCCATTTCAGACCATAGGCTATTCCATCATTGAGAGTGCTGCACGGGTGTCAGCCTCTCTACAACAGATTTACTGACTATTGGAGAATTATTTCAAACTAAAAACGTATAACTTCCCGAACAGGAGAGCTGTTAGTGTTTGATGAAAGAACGAAAATTTGGAAAGAAAGAATTTTTTTCTACTGCATCATTTGCTCCAATAGAAATATTTTGAACAGTTTATTATAGCCGACCCAACGTTTGCTAGGTGGATTTGGACTTGATTCGCTCTATATTCAATCAAGGCATAGCACTGGTAACATTACTTCTAAACAACACCTTCCTATTGCATTAATATGATCAGAGAGATGCATTGATGTCCTCAACGAAGATCAATAGTATTTTATGAGTTTCCTATTTAACGAAAATGAACTAGAATCATGTAATTTATTTACATGGGTTCGGATCCTGAATTGATGTTTTTAAGACATATAAAATTGTCTATATTCAATCAAGGCATAGCACTGGGAACATTACTTCTAAACAACACCTTCCTATTGCATTAATATGATCAGAGAGATGCCTTGATGTCCTCAACGAAGATCAATTGTATTTTATGAATTACCTATTTAACGAAAACGAACTAGAATCATGTAATTTATTTACATGGATTCGGATCCTGAATTGATGTTTTTAAGACATATAAAATTGTCTATATTCAATCAAGGCATAGCACTGGGAACATTACTTCTAAACAACACCTTCCTATTGCATTAATATGATCAGAGAGATGCCTTGATGTCCTCAACGAAGATCAATAGTATTTTATGAGTTACCTATTTAACGAAAACGAACTAGAATCATGTAATTTATTTACATGGATTCGGATCCTGAATTGATGTTTTTAAGACATATAAAATCCCAAAGAACCCTGCCTCTGAGCAATATCTTGCTATTTTATTAATGTGATAGAGTTAAACTGCATTTGCTTGTGTATAATATAAGTTGGGTATAATATGATTTGAGTATAACTGTCGTGGTAAATTATCTCTACACCCAGCACCCCTACCTCAACTATAATGGAAAGTCCTGCATACTACCATAAAAGCTAGGCAAGAACTATCCTTTTGTTCTTGTATGTTAAATTAAAGCAGAATAAAGCTGATTAGAAGTTGAATCTGAGCATCTGTTCTCTTTACAATAACATCTGCTTGAAACTAAACACAGGAAATAAATTGCATCCTTGAGTATAATGCAATTCCGTAGTAGAGACATTTATATAGATTTTTTTTTGTGGAAAAGTTGTACAATATTACACATTAAAATCTCAGTGTCGTATCCACATAAATTACCGTAATATTTTGTGATTTAAAATTACAAGTACCAATTGACAATATTACTATTGCTATGTAAATATTTGAGGATTGTTTACGGATTTATTTCGTATTGTTTTATTTTTCTAAGAATCGTTTAAAGTTTTCAAAGTGGATTCTTTGGATCAACAAATGATGGAATATGAAACAACAACCTAACAATATAAGAATTATCATCCTATTATTCAACTGGAAAAAACTCAAAAAAGTAGATAATTTATACCATGATTAGATCATTGTTATTTTCAAAGCTTGACAAAGGATATGTATTCCGTTTGTTATTTTTTCTAATGAAGTTAAGTGATTTTTCACTCCTTGTAACAAATATTTCTTCATTTATGCTGATTTCCATAAAGCAATTTTTGCCCGCATATTAAATGCCTTTTGGGAACATTTTTCTATCAACATTTGCTTACTTTGCGTTTCATTATCTATTGGGCTAACTAATTGTATTTTAAAAGATGCTGTTTCAAATAAAGCGTTTTTACAGGATATGATTAAAAAAAATTACATTATTCGGACTATTGTCCTCATCTTTGTTGCCATTTGTACAACGTTTCGGCCGTTGTACGCTCCGGCCTTCTTCAGGTGCTAAAGGGTTCGGTTCGAAATTCCTAACACCTGAAGAAGACCGGAGCGTACAACGGTCGAAACGTCGTACAAATGGCAACAAAGATGAGAACAATAGTCCGAATAATGTAAATATTGTACATACTTCCGCATCTCAGAAATATAGAGAAAAACTCAGTAAAAAATTTCTGAAGGGATTTACTTTTATATAATACAGTCGCTTCTTTTGACTTTCATTTTTGTTAAAAATGTTTTTTATCTTTTTCTCACAGAAAGTTCAATACCTTGATGTCTTCAGCAAATCTGAGTTTCTTTCATCTTAAATCCATAAGCTTTAGTTACATACTTGTGTATTAAAGATAACGGTAACACGCAGATCTAAATCTAAACTTATTTATAAATGGAATTTTGTCTGTGTGTGTGTATGTGTGTGTGTGTGTGTCCGTTACCTATAGACTCCGAAACAGCTGAACCAATTTTCTTGAAAATTTACACCGTTGTACTATAAGCGTGTTCTTAGCTAGGTTTTGTGTCCAGGTACCCCCCGATAAATATCGATAATCGAAAAAATCGGGTTATAGAAGGAGTGGTCCGATTTGAATCAAATTTGATACACTCGTAGACAAGGACATAAGAAACGATATTCAGAAGTTTCAAGTTTGCAGTTCTTACAATAGTGCAGAAAATCAATTATATATATATATATATATATATATATATATATATATATATATAATTCAGTTTACGACGAAAAAAACTTATTTTATATCGATACCAGGAAATCAAAATTTGACTTACATCCATTCATTTTTCTTTCAGTCTACTGTTTCACTTTAACTAGAAACAACTATTGCTTTTTAGTCTTTCGTGCCAACGTCTAAAGAGTCTGAGCTCCAGGACCATGGATTAGTTTTAAAGTTTTCATTACATCCGAGCAACGCCGGGCTATACTGCTAGCTCTTTATATTTGCATGATATAATAAAAGTACATTGACCTAATTTTAAAAGTTTCTTATTTTGAAAGCAAATACAATTGGTTTTTCTGTGAATATTTCGATATGAAGATGTTTAGATGATCGTTATACTTCCTTCAAATATAAATCATTATCAATGATTACCATCATTTATTTATTGTGGCCGTCAATAATAGGTCATGCTCAGAATCGATTAATTGTAAAGTTAGTAAGTTCGCTAAGAGTGAGTGTGTTTTGCTTAACGGCATATCAACCTCTGTGGGTCATTTAATGCCAAAAAAGTTAGGGTTTTAAGGTATTTTTTAATGTTCGGTTAGAGTGAGAAGATTAATTTACATTTTAACTAAAATTTTGTTTTTATTCTTTTTTATTTTAACTGAAAATGTATTCTAGTTTTGTATTCAAAAATGTTTTGCTGAGAATTTTTCCTTCAAAAATGTGTTATGGTAATAATTTTTTCTTCAAAAATGTATATTTTTTTGTAAACGTCTGTATATATATATATATATATATATATATATATATATATATAAACATTTTTGTACTTTCATAGTGTTTTGATTCCCAGTTTGGGGGTTAACTATTTGCGCATAGATTGGACCCTAACAGGTGCTACCACTCCAGGTCAGGGTGGACCTGGGAACAACAGCAATTAAGTAGTGGTTCTATGCTCCTCACAACCTCCCTTGCTGCCGGATGCAGTTTACCGTTATGCCCAGGACCAGTAAGTTCGTTAAAAAAACACACTCTTGTCTTAAATCCCTCTGTTCTTGTGCATTGACTGAATTCATTTTCAATCAGGCGGCGAGCAAAAGATCTGCCTCTTTGTCCTTGTTCAACTTGGTCAGCGCTGATTTCACCTTAGACTCTAATTTGTCAAATCTGTATTTACATTACAGAAACTGTGTACATTTTGGTTGTTCGCTGACGGCATTTGTCTGCACCTAATATTTAATGGGTGTGGCGTAGGTCGATCATTAATTCCGTGGCTTAATAGTAAAATAGTATTTTATTTTATTATAGTCCTTGTCACTGTGCAATGCACAGTAAAACTGGATGTCTGTCTCCAGGTGCAAACTGGATGTCTGTCCCCAGGATGTCTGTCTCCAGGTACTTACACACACACACACACACACACACACACACACACACACACACACACACACACCCACACCATAGATGACAACAGACGGACGGCATCGAATAAATAACAGAAATAATGTTTAAAATACGTATATAGTTTTCAGTATTTAATTTCATGCAGGGCCTAAGGATAAAAGCTATCCTTCAAGCCTCTTGTCTGCCGGTGGAGGAGTGGTGTCTTTTATTTTATTTTCTTCTTTGCAGGAACAGCGATAATTATGTCCTGCCATAGCAAATCAGGCAGTACGTCAACTGACCATCAGTTGATTTATTTTGGTTTATTTTGTCTAAAGGCATATCAACCTCAGCAAGTTATTTAATCTCGATGAGGATTTTAAGATAGATTTGTAACAATATTACATTTAGTATTTGTAAGAATCAGTTTGTAGATCAAGTATTTTTGTAAAAAAGTCTTTTCTTGCGAATCAAATGTATTATCATTGCTGGTAATATTTTTTCTTCCAAAATCTATTGCTGACACTTTTACGATAAAAATCTATTTTTGTACTTTTATAGTGTTTTGACCCAGGTTTGTGGGTTAAATATTTGCCTTTAGGTTGGGACCGTAAAACGTTCTACCCCACTGAATCAGAGTATATCGGGAAACAGCAGTAATTAAGATGTGGTTTCTCGTTCCACAAAACCTCTCTATAAGAGGCCTAGCTGCCGGACGCAGTTTATCATCATACACAGGAACAACTCTAATAGAGCAGCGGTTTTGTCTTGATTGACTGCATATCAACCTGTATGGATTATACAATATCGAAATCTAAACATTCATGACTTATTATCTCGACTTCAGTCAATTTCTCACCGACTTGATGTGAATTTCCTCAGTTTTTTCTAGAAATATTTTAATGTCAACTGTTCTGTTGGGCCCCTACTACACAAATTTAAGAGTGCATCTTGGACCCGCCAATAGCTAATACAACTGCCATTTTTACTCGCACATCGCGCCTGTGGAGCCCCCTTCTGTTTATATGCTTTCCTGATGAATACAATCTTCAAAAATTTAAACGCGCGGTCGATCGGCATCTAACTTCTTGAATCTCGTTCAACTTTTGTCCTTCCTATACTCATTCTTTTCTCTCAATTTCACTCCCTGTCCCCCGCCCCTACTTACTATTAGAATTTTTGCCTTGCTTGGAGTGAAAAAAAAAAAACATTGTAGTAAGTTATTGTGCCCGAAATTTTTTCTTTACTAAGAAGTATAATTAGTACATCGGATGATATATTCGTCATTAAAATTGGTACAAAAAACAAAAATTTCTTGCAACTTATTCTAGCGTATCTATCTATCTATCTATCTATCTATCTATCTATCTATCTATCTACGCTCTCACAACCTGACTGAGCACTCTGGAAGAATGGTAGACTTTGAAAAACAGTAGCTACCACAGAATGTACGCACGGCTCATACACTAATGAATTAGAGCACTCTGGCTATCGGGCGTGTATAATGATAATATACATGCTAAAAAGTATGCCTTCTTCTGCCGTGCGCCCAAGGCCCAGAGGTAGAATCGCCGACTGACGCCACTTCGGTCGGGTTTCAATCTTGGGTTAAAAGCAATCGGAGTTTAACCGTACTGATGAGCTGTGATACAGCGAAACAGATCTGTCTGCGGATTAGTGTACTATAAATGTATTCTATACTGTGGCGAATATTTAGTAATTGTGATGATACATTAGTCATTACATTTGGTTTCACAAAACAGAAATGACTTTTGACCCATCTTAAAAGCAGTTGAGCACTCTTTACCTATTAATGAAATATACAACTGTAATGATGTTGGTATGCAAACACTGAAATTGAAATACATGCATATGGGGCAATTTTAGTTTAAAATCGCTATTTTCTTTCAGATAATTAATTAAATAAAAACATATGTCGCTCAAAGAACTAATAAAAGTAAATTTGAATCGTTTTTTTCTCACAGCAACACATACCGAGAGATTAGTTCTATTTTTTTAACATTTTCCTTTATCTTCCATTACACATTTTATTTAATTCTTTTTTAAATGTCGTATCTGAAAATTATATTGATTTTTCTTTTAAATTTGATGCGTTAATTTTGATATACTGTGATGTATGGGACATCAACTAAGAAAATAGTATCGGCAAGCGGTGTTCAAATTCCTGCCAAGCCCGTTGCGTTTACTTTAGCCGTAATGTCCTTGAAAATGAAGTTAATTCATCTCATTCGTCTCGTCTCCTCAACCAATGATTAAATAGTAGGCTATAATTGGCTCTATAGCATTGGGTTGCAAAGAGAAAGACAAACTTCAAACAGGGAAAAAGGCAACAGAAAAATACTCCACTATCATTCCTAAGTATACGTGTTAGTTTACAGATAATAAAAAAGCAATTGTGGCGAGCCATGATCACCTACATCCTGAAGGAATAAGGCATTTATAAAAGGCAATAATTTACTATTACGAAGTGATCCTTTTATAGAAATATAATCTTACAGGCGAACTTAGACTTTCGTTACCACAAAAAAATTGGGGTATTAAAAAGACGATCTTATTTTTGTATTGTTATAAATACCTTCATTCTTTAGCAATATTTGTAATTTTAATAAGAGATCATTAGAATTTTAAAAACACCTAAATATATGAAAATGAATTTATACGTTTTCTGGTTCTTTATAATTGACAAAAATAATAAACATTACTTATTTTTTAGATCGTTTATTTACATTATTTCTTACTAGCAGTATAGCCCGGCGTTGCTCGGGTATAATGAAAGCTTTAAAACTAATCCATGGTCCTGGAGCTCAGACTCTTTGGACATTGGCACGAAAGACTAAAAAGCAATAGTTGTTTCCAGTTGAAGCTAAACCGTAGATTGAAAGAAAATGAATGAATGTAAGTCAAATTTTGATTTCCTAGTATCGATATCAAATAAGTTTTTTTCGTCGTAAACTGAATTTTGAAGGCTAAATAAGTCCTCTAAGTAAATGGTATTATGGCTGAGACTAAGAACTACAATTATACCTACTTAGAGCCAAACCCGAAGCAAAAACTAAAATAACAGGGCTGAACAAAAATACAGACATACAGGCAGATAATTAGACAGACAGACAAACATCTTCCCTTTTATATATATAAACATTAATCGATTTTCTGCACTATTGTAAAAACTGCAACCGTGAAACTTCAGAATATCGTTTCTTATGTCCTTGTCGATGAGTGTTTCAAAGTTGATTAAAATTGGACCACTTCATTTATAACCCGATTTTTTCGATTATCGATTTTCGATATTTATCGGGGGTACATCGACACAAAACCTAGCAGACGCTTATAGTACATCTGTGTAAATTTTTTAAAAAATCGGTTCAGCCGTTTTGGAGTCTATAGGTAACGGACACACAGACACACAGACACACACACACACACAGACAAAGTTCCATTTATAAATAAGTTTAGATTATATTGTTTATTGAATGGTTTTCATAACATTTACTAATTTCCAATTGATTCAGCCTTTATAAAATTGTCAACAATAAGTATTTGCTGATATGTTTTAATAATTTAGTAAATGTTTAAAAATATTTGAAAAAAAAATTTTTTTTCATATTTTTTTCACTTTCATTATATGTATGTGCTTTATTCCAATTCTAATTATCGCTTTTTAAAAAACTAAACATTAGCGAGCGGGGTGAAGGCATTTTAATAATAGCGGTGTCAACCGAAGAGCCGTCCTTTTGACACCACGTTTTTGGTTGAAACGAAGATTCAAATTTACCATCTTACATTTTCTGTCCAAAAACTTGTTGGTTTTAAACAGACATTTTTTAGCCACGTTCTCTCTTGCATTTTTTCAGTCTATAATTAAAAACTGATTTCGTATCTGCTTGCACCATGACATTCCGTAATTTTCATGATGTCTTGATTGATGAAAATATTATTTAAGAAACACATTTTATAAGAATACCTTTTACGAAAGCATTTCTATTTAATAACTTTAAATATTTAAAAATTAAAGCTATTTCATTAAAAATATACATTATTTCGAATACTGTGTATGTATGCATGTGTATGAGTGCTGGTGGTTGTATGAGTGTCTGTTGCTAGGTGTGTTGGCGGGTGTGTGTGTTAGAATCAAAACCTCCTGGGTGCTACGTAATCCTTCAATTAATGGGGCGTGTTCTTTACTGCGGTAATTCTTCATAGAACCACATGGAAATAGATTCTCTTCAGTTCAAATAGCATACCATTAACACATTTATTCTTTCTTTCTTTTCTTTAACATACATGTATGTATGTGTAAATCTGTAAGTGTATGTGTGCGTGTGTGTAATCGTGTGTAATGTTAAATTGTGTTCGTATGTGAATTAACTTTACTTTTTGTTAGTTCAAGTATTTGTCGAATCGCTATCACGATTTTTGAGACGAGGAAACTTGTCACGTATGATTCTCCTGACATCCAAGTCAGTTTTATCCATTAAAATCAAACAGGTCTGATGAAATGTATTATTTAGAAGCATCGTTATATATTCATTATTCAGAGCTTTTTTAATTTAATTCTTATCTAATTATCTTTTTAATTATCATTTATTTACGCTATTCAAATTTTAAATGGATATTTTAATGAACCTCAACAACAGTACTGAAGCGATTTGCAAGGGAAAATTATCCTTTACATATTAAATATGATACTTGATATAACAATTGCGTATGGATATTAACAGTTTTCAACTTTACTTTATTCTATTTAAATATCATCGAAGTTTTCCAAGACAATTTATTGACAGTGAAATTGTCTAAATGTTTGAAATTGACTAAAAATTTGACTTCATAACCCCCATGTAAAGATATTTTCATAACATTTACTAATTGTGCCTCACTGGATGTCAATGGCTGCCTCTGACATGTAAATAGGTGGTCGATCCAATCGCGCTTAGGATATCCACCCGTGGATGACAGGGATATGTATAAGCGCAACAGTCGACAGGTAAGTGACAGTGAGTCTATTATATGGTCACGAAAATAAAATTCAGCGTTGGAGAAAGCCAATATAAATTGACGATGTCCAGCGGTGAAGAAACAATCATTTAACGCACGAGTGATTTAGTTCAGATTAGCACTCGATCCCACATTTGTGGGGCTGGGGTAAACTTTGATTCTAGGATCGAGTGTATCCGTTCAGATTCCCCATGTAAAGGCCGACCTTGTATCACACCCCGTCTCAGTAGAGGAACTTTGGGTAAATACTCAGAATTTCGCTCAAACTCAAAGTATCAGACAAGCTTTCTGTCTTCGGACAGAGACAGACTCACTCGGTGCTCGGTCTATGGTCTGGGTCTCGACTGAAATTAAAAGACATGATTGATAGTCAATCCCGCGTATGCAGGGGTGGGCAAATTATGATCCTTGGACCGAATGTCTGCGTTCGTGTTCCAGATGTAAAGTTTAACTTAGTATTACGTCCAGTCTCAGTGGGTGGATTCAGATTATTTACCCAGTGTTCCGCTTGATCGGATTCTCTTTCTTTAGAGGAAGAGAAACTCAAACGAGACCTTGTCTACAAGCAAAGACTGGTCTGGTGGAAAAGCTGAACAAAAACCCGATCCCGTTGTTGCTGCGTATGATGCATTGTTGTCCTGAGCTTACGTGCTAGGGCATTCCCACGTTAAAAACTGACCTTGTGTCGCATTCCGTCTTAGAGGAGAGGCATTGAGAAATTAACCACATTCTTGCTATGCAAGATCTGGGGAAATTTTGCCCGGGAGTACGTGCTCGGAAACCTCACGTTAAACTGATCATTGTGTTACATTCCGCCTCTGTGTGGAGTATTTCCGCTCGAAAATTTTCTCCTCGGACCTATAATCACTATCATAAATACTATCATACTATAAATTGTATGATATACTCTTATGATATACTCTTTGTGAGTCCATGCTTGAATGATTATAGTGGTCTTACCATGCGACGGTTTCCAAATCTGACCATTTTAGACTAATCAAGAAATAGACTTTTGATTATATCAACCATCTTAACGTGCAGCAAACTATTGGGAAATGCTTCAAAACCGTACTACAAGTTAACCCAATCTTTTTGAGTGAAATTAGCTGAAACTGATAGGAAGTTTTTTATATTTGTCCCAGTGGTCAGGTAGAACCGTAGCAGTCTTGCCCGCCAATATATTTATCTCGTAAAAAGTTACTCAAAAGCCTGGGTCACTCGTGGAGATGTTTAAGCCCATAAAAACGCACATCGGCTAAAAATCTTGCCAGAAACGACTTTTTTCTTTTTCTAATTTTTGTGGGCATCGTCATAAAATGCTATCGCATACTCGAGGTTGACTAATATGTGCATAACCTATTATGTAGCTACTACCTGACTTTAGATCTAAAATATTTCCCCCCTCCCTCTCTCTCTCTTTTATATATATATATATATATATATATATAACTCCAGGTGAAGAGGACTCAAGGTTTTTTTTTTTTAGTGTTCTGGCATTTATTTTATTATAAACAGTGCTCAATATAATATTGATGTTAGTTGTACAGATCTGCACAACTAACATCAGCATTGCCTGATAATGAGAATCTATCTCGAAACATAGAAATTTACGTGTCGCAATGTACAATTGATACATATATATATATATATATATATATATATATATATATATATATATAACAAATTGTTTATGTGACGCGTTTCGTCTCTTACAACTTCATCAGACTAAATTTGTTATGCTGGTGCCACGTACAGAATGCTATTCTAATCCTAAGAAAAAACAAATGCCTACGTAGAAAATGTCAAGAGGATGCCTTGATCGCAAGGTCATCCAGAGTAAATTTATGCTCTTGCTTTTACAACATTTCACCATTTCTTATAGAACTTCTATAATTACGGTGCAGTATATCCAGCAGTAAAAGTGATAGAAGCAAAAAGAAAATGAATCAAAATGAACCTGGCTAGATTAAAAAAAAATAAATAATAAAAAAATTAAAATCCCAGCATCCCCCGTTCGTGCGCATGTGTAGTCGCACTAACATAAATTTTGTCTGACGAGCTTTGTTCCCTGGTACCCCAAACACATCTTACTTACTCGTGCTACTAGATTGGCATCAAGGTCCTATCTTTTCACTGTCGAAATAGCTAAATGTAACCTCCTCTTCTACTCTGATAGTTTCTTTTCTCACACTTATCGTTTGTGGGACTCACAAAATCACGTTTGTATGCTTCCCTGATAGCTAAAATCCCTAAAAGTTGAAATGTAACATCAATTGCCAACATTTATGTATTTGATTCCCACCCATCTCTTATCATTTCTTTGATATCCCCTGTTATTTTCTCTAACTGCAAGCCCTTGCGCACCAGTAGCATTTCCTGAGGTGAAATGATTATAAAAAAAAGTCCGAAAGAGCGAAACGATTTGCACGAAAACTTTTTCCTCTTTGTCATACATTATTCCACAATATTGTCCTTGATATTTAAAAATATATAGAAGAGAACTTGTTTCCCGTGGACGTATTTCCGTTCAACTTCTACTTATACGTTCTGACTAGTTGAACAATAGTAGGATGTGCGGTGTAGTGCAGTAGATATTGACTCCGAACGAGAAATTGGATAACCGAGTTCGAATTACAGTTGAATTCATCGCATTCACTTACGCACAAATACCATTAGAAAAAGTATTAGTCCATTGCATTTCCCTCTAACTATAGATTAAATAACAGGACAGATTAGATTCTATAGCCTTGGTTGGCAACTAATCTACCACTGATAGTAATGGCAACCTACTACGGGAAAAATCTACTGTTTAGTCAGTCATATTGCAAGCGTTTATCATATATGACACTTAATTGACTGACTTGAACAGTAATACTTCCACTATGTGTCAGCAATAAGTCCTCCAATATCTGTCACACACCAAATCTAGAAATCTTGTTGAAACTCGACTGCCTACTATTTATAAATCTTATCCTACAGACTAAGTGAAGTGGCAACACTGATATAAGTCTTTCTTCTACTACATATAAGAAAAAAATTTATTATGTTGTGATTAATAGGGAAATCAAGCAAACATGATTAAAATGTTTTTTGCGTAAAATAAATGATTTATTTTTATCACGAGTGTGGATGTTACTGTTATTAAACCTGGTGTACAAGGGCACAGCTTAACCACGCTAAGTGGCAAATAGATTTTTACGAGTTGGAGATACTGGTGCCAGACCCTACTTATTTTGAATTCCAGATTTGTCCTTCTTCTTCCCTGGTTGCCAACCAAACTTAGTCGATTTTCCTTTTAAACCCTTGCTAGGGGAAAAGGAAATGGATTCTCACCTGTTCACAGGTATTTGCGAGAAAACGAACGTAACGATTGCCAGTACTACTTTCTAAAGCCACCACACTACGCGGACATTCTTTTAATTATAAGGCTGTGGATTTATAAAGCATCGAGGTCGTCGGTCTGAATACATAACCGATACGCGACTCAAACTGCAGGACATTTCCTTCTTGGTGAATGCATAGTGAATAAAGATTACGGAAAGTGATAGCCATACTGGAGTATGGGAAACTGTACAAAACTTTAAACTTGCGTCATAAACGCATACTATATTATATATACATGTAGGTAGACATCTATTACACCAATTCGTGTCTATCTACAGTGAGATAACAAGGTATTTAACAAAGATCTCTGAGTTAAATTCTGATTAAATGCATTTTTTGACGTAGTCATGAATATTTATGAATGCAAATAAATGAATCCTTTCTCTCTATTCAAATAAGCCTGGTGCCACAAATGTTCGTAGTAAAATAAGGTACCATTTTCAACGAACGTCATTAAAATTTTAGTCATGGTCATTGATATTTCTGTAATATTTACTTAAAATGTGAACTTTCCCATTTACAGATATCTTGACGTCAAATCTGATCACAGTTATGTATTTTAACAAGATCAAAAAATAGGTACTATTTATTGTTAGTGACAGAGGGTTATTTAATTCATTTCACCCTAAGCAATACGATAAAAACTATTAACCTGCAAGGGGCCACTGAGAGTGAAAGAAACAGAAGGGACAATAAAATAACAGAATTCCCAAAGATAGAGGGAGACGATTGACATTGCATTTAAATCTATGAATATTGTAACTGTCAGCAAAATAGAAAAGAGAATTTCACACACTGAAGAGCGTGAGGTGAAAATATTACCACAGAAATTAGGGTTAGAATAAACAATTTCAACAATGAAATTATGAGATTTAACTGCCAATCTTGTACTACGCATAAATATGAGAAGAAAAAGAAAAGAAAAAAATCACATTAGAACAAATTCTGTAAAAATATTTATAGAAAAGGCACAGGGAAGCAGTAATGTTAGGTCAGGACTGATAATGCTTCGTTGAATTTTGTCAAGATATATTGCAGAAATACCAGACAAGATGTGGCAGCAATATTCGATGAACGAACGAATAGGAGACTTGTAAAATTGCAAGTCAAGTACATCACGGAAAAAGGCATCATGAACTTGGATAACCCTCTAGGGCCATTCGTATCATATTTGATACAGTATGAAAACAAGCCTTGAAAGAAATATTTTACTGAAAAATTTTTTAAGAGAAATATTTTATAAATTTCAAATGAAAGCAGTACTGACTGCTCAGTCAATGAATACCAAATGTTTCCTTATAGGGAAATACCAAATGTTTCCTTATAGGGAAATACTGTATCAAATATGATACGAATGGCCCTAGAGGGATAAACTGAGTAACTTTTTTTTGGATAATCTGTTGAGATCCATGTTTCTTCTCAGCAGATTGCGAGAGAGGAAATATTTACATTAATTTGCAAGAAGACATTTTAAAATATTATTTCGTAAATGAATACCAATCTCTGTCTTCTTTCAATTGAGTTGGTCAAGACAAAAGACATTTAAATCTCATTGGTGATAATCAAACAAATGAATCTATAATATTATAGTTTGATTATTGATCTGAAATATTCCCTGGATAATGTTCAATTATTATATTACGCTTCTTCATGACACAGTCGGTTATTTCCTTTATCTCATATATGAATTACCATGCATTCTTATTTAGTATTGTGGAGTAGTTTCCCGTCACTTTCTCCAAGTTCACGTATCCCTAGCATACACTAGCCATTTTTACTCAAGAAAAACCCAAAGTATTTGCCACATTGAAGTGAGAATACCCTATTTTCTTGGCATGAGCAATCATTCCTTGCTCAAACGATGTTAAAATCCGTCTGTGTTCATTTATTCAACAGTTATATCGGCACAACAACATTACATTTTTTACATATTTTGTCATACATACGTTATCTAGATGAATCCATTAGTACGAGTAAGGAAAGACGAAACCATTATGTGTAATGCTGATTTGAGATTTTTTTAATGACATCTCTCTTCAGCATGTAGGTAATCATGGATGGCCACAGATTGCTTTACTATATTAACTGTGAATTGCAAAGAGGTTCTTAAAAAGATAGTTAAATGATTTCCTTTTGTATCGTCAATGGTTTTCAATTAACAGTATTCGTTCGTTCTATAGTGGCTGCAATTCAAGGCTAGAGTGTTCAGTCTACACTTCTGGTTTACTTATATCTGAGGAGAGAAGGTTTGAATTCATGACTTTTCCGAGGACATTTGTGTGAACGTGAACGCGGCAAAATAGGCAGGCATCGATAAGCGTTACGCCTCGCAACACACACTCCGTTATATTGATACCCGCTAGTAATTTAAGTTCATTGACAAAATGGGTGTTTCTACTGAAAAATTAGTATTTTCACTGTGAATGATTTTTATTCTTTTTATTTGGCTTCGAGCCTATTGACAAATCTGCGTAAAATTCAATTTTCCCTGGATTAAATTGTAATAGTATAGCTTTCCATTTTTTATTAATAAAAAATAATTTGTTTCAGTAAAATAACCACTGAAATCATATTGTAAATTAGACGCTAAAAAATGTCAGTTCAAAGAGTAAAAAATAATCTTTATTCTTCTCTTCTTACACATCGATATTTTTTGCTTTCCTCATAGCATAAGAAATAATAATATAAAATAATAAATTCGTTCTCATTTATTCGTGACTATTTAAGACACAGAGGACTTCATTAGCTCCCAATTTGCAAAGGAAGGTTTCCAACACAAAGATGTGAAGCAAACAGTCTTGTCAAATGAATAAGAACAATAAGAAAGGCATTGATTTTACTTTGTTTAATTACAACACAGAATCATTTTCGCAATATATCTAAACTTATTTATAAATGTAACTTTGTCTCTGTGTGTGTCTGTGTCTATGTCCGTTACCTATAGACTCCGAAATGGCTGAATCGATTTTCTTGAAAATTTACACAGTTGTACTGTAAGCGTCTACAATTGTTCTTAGCTAGATTTTGTGTCGAGGTACCCCCGATAAATATCGAAAATCGATAATCGAAAAAATCGGGTTATAGAAGGAGTGTTACGATTTTAATCAGATTTGATACACTCATAAACAAAGATATAAGAGACGATATTCAAGTTTCAAAGTTGCAGTTCTTACAATAGTGCAGAAAATCGATAATATATATATATATATATATAAAAGGCAAGATGTTTGTTTGTGTGCCTGTTTATCTGCCTGTATGTCTGTATTTTCTTCAGCCCTTTTATTTTAGTTTTTGCTTTGGGTTTGGCTCTAGGTAGGTATAATTGTAATTCTTAGTCTCAGCCATGATACTATATACTCAGAGGAATTATGTAACCTTCAAAATACAGTTTACGACGAAAAATACTGATTTGATATCGACACCAGGAAATCAAAAATTGACTTACATCCATTCATTTTTCTTTCAGTCTACGGTTTCGCTTTAACTGGAAACAACTATTGCTTTTTAGACTTTCGTGCCAACGTCCAAAGAGTCTGAGCTTCAGGACCATGGATTAGTTTTAAAGCTTTCATTACACCCGAGCAACGCCGGGCTATACTACTAGTTTGTATAATAAATATTCCAAGTGAATTCCTCATGAGAAATATTTACAATAATTTATTTAGTGGTGTGAAGTTTTATCAGGTAATTCAAGATTGGTCTTTTATTCTTTATTTCGAATGATGATATTAAAGGACAGCTGGCTTACATCACTATGAAGCTTGGCGCAAAACATTATTTCCTTTCTTACGTAATCTGTTGATATTGTTAGTAAATATCTATGATGAAACTTGTCCTATTAATTTTATCATACGGAATTTGCAAAAAACTGTTTATATCGGCAATTTTATTTCCAATCTGCGTTTAGTTACATTTTTTTAGGATTACAAGGAATATTAGATGAAATTATATATTTTTGGCATTAACTAAATATGTGGCACATTTTCTTCACTAATTTTTTTTTTATGTTGTTTTTTGTTTGTTTTTGTTTTTTCAATCTGAAAGCAGCATTTGCTGATTCAAAAACGTGGCCTGGTATGAAGGCCACAAGGCAGTCACCGAAGAAAGATGTCGTTATAGATACTAATATTCGAGACCAAAATTCTAACCAAAAGCTTATAACGGTGATTGGCGCTTACTAATGTTCGGATATTCTTATGCAAGATCATGGCCATGAGGCAATAAGTAAAGAACAAACCTACGATGGCCGACGAAACCAGCTTGCAAAGCATTGTTCATCAAATTCAGTGCATAAATTTAGTACAAAACGGTTATAAATGCAACAAGAAAGTCTAGTTTGAATAGCAATTTAAATTAAATTAAATTAAATCAAATTAAAAAAGTTAATTTTAAAGGATATGCGTTTTGGTGTAATGGATATCGGCTCGGAATGAGAAAACGGATGATCCGAGTTCGAATTCCAGTTGAATTCATTACCATTTGGAAAGGTATTAATTCATCCCTTCTCTCTCCAGGTTTGAGTCAGGACAGATTTAGTTCTATAGCACTGGTTGTCAACCAGTCTACCGCAGAAAGAAATGGCAACCTACTGCGAGAATATCATGCCGCTCAGTCAGTCTTGGATCGAAAGAGACATCATCGTCTAAGCCGGCACAACCTACGACAGTTAACTGACTGACGATAAAGCAGCAAATGAATACAAAAAGATTGTGTTGCGAATCAGTATTCAAAATCATACCATAGTATTTTAATATATTAGGTTTCATTTATTAACTATGTTTAGTTAAATTAGTTGAGGGTATGAAATTTAACAAAACCCGATAGAAACCAAAATCAAAAATGTTCAAAGATAAGTGAGCAATACTAGACCCAGATACTAAGAGATAGAAAGTGATCAACTGAGATCCCAGGACTGAGCAAGTTAACAGATAAATGATGAAGCAACAAAATCAAAAGTGAGCGACACATAGCAAGAAGTAAGGGTAACAACTTGCACACAGGCATATTTTCATTCGGAAGTTAGTCGATTACGCAACCCTGGTTTTCACATTTCGGTATCTCCAGGCGTTTTATATCAACTGATTTTTCAACGTTTTTTTTTTGTTTTTTAAACGCACAACGGGAACTTTCTCAGCACAAAACTGGAAGTTTAAAATAACCAGAAATTTCAAAATTAGGGAGAAGTCGACCAATAATTGTAAACATTTTTATTCGGGTTTGTTGATCCAAAAACATATTTTCTGACTTTACTTCGGAGTTTTCATTTACTAACCTTTCTCGTTTTAGAAATAATATTAGGGCTAACCTCTCTTCTTGGCACAATCTACAGACATCATCACCGTTGCAAGGTCTGGCCTTTTTTATTATGCTTTAAGGTTGCGCAATCGACTAATTTCCGATTGAAAATATTTAAATGATCTACATTATATACGTATTGAGCACTTTTTAATACTAGTACTCCAAATATTATTTTGTGGATACTCACGTTTGGGCAGACTCTTTTTGGGAAGACGCTTGTTTTGCAAAGAAATTAAATTAAGTTAATCATTGGAGAAACTTAATAAAGAAGATATCAGCTTCTTTGGGGTTTGAAACTGCGTAGATAAGTGGACGCAGGCATACATGAGATGACGTAGGCTCGCGCCTTGCCGGAGAATAAGCCATATTTATTAAGTTTCTTTAACGCCCAGACTTAATTTAGAGGTGTTTGCTAGAACATAGCATCGATTAAAGCACACATAACATCTGGAGTACTAGAAAAAAACTTCAAAAATACACATTCACTTTCACGAAAATCTAATTTTTATATTACATTTTCCTTTTCAGAAGGATAACATGCCATGTTTCGAGTTGTATCCAAAAAGTATCGTCAGAATTTCTACTCGTTTTCAAGAACATGGAAACCGAGACTACTGAATAAATGTATGAATAAAAAGAAGAAAATTAAGAGAGAAAAAGTATAAAAACAGAAAGAGAAATGAAAAATGAAAGATTCACAGAGAAGAAATGGAAAAATTGAAGTAAAAAAGACGAAGAGGGATTAACGGAATTAAAACCAGCAAAAACCGGAGATGCGAATGAAAAATAAGTGGAAATAAAGTGGGTGAATAAAAAGTGACAAGAAATAATGTATAAAATGAATTAAAAAGAAGAAAAAAGAATAATTTAATAAAAAAAAAGGTAAATAATTATCTGTGAAGAGAATGAGTAAGTAAAGAAAAACAGAAAGAAAAAGGAATGAGATTCTAAAACAAAAAGAAGATTTAAGATGAAAAATGAATAAAAATTAAATAAAAATAAAGAGAAAAATTAATAAAAATTAAGAAGAAATTGGAAAAAGTGGAAAATTAATTAAAAATGAATATAAATAAAGTAGAAAATGAATAAAAAATTAAAAAAAGTTTCTGTGGAGAGAATAAGAAAGTAAAAGGAAAAAGAAACGAAAGGAAATTCTAAAAGAAAATAAAGTGAAAAATGAATAAAAGCAAAAGTGAAATGGAACGGGATAAAAACGTTAGAAGAATTAAAAACTAAAAAAACAATAAAGTTAAAGAGAAATGAAATAAAGAAAAAATTAATAAAAATATTAACTGAAAAAAAAGGGAAATTAATAAAAAAATTAACTGAAAAAAAGGGAAATTAATAAAAATATTAACTGAAAAAAAGGAAATTAATAAAAATATTAACTGAAAAAAAGGGAAATTAATAAAAATATTAACTGAAAAAAGGGAAATTAATAAAAATATTAACTGAAAAAAAAGGGAAATTAATAAAAAAATAAGAATGAATTAAGAAGATAAGGAAATTAAAAGTAAGAAAAATGTAGGAAAATGACTGAAAATACAAAAAATATAAAATAAAATAAAGTCGAAAAATGAACCTAAAAAAGAAATAAAGAAAAAAGAATCAAAATGTCAGAACCAAAGTAATTAAACAATTAAAAAACTGGAAAATTTATTTTTTCATGATTAAAATCATGAAAAAATTTGTTCTAGTTGCAATTTACAAATATTAGTTTGGCATAAGGCCACAAGTAATAGGCGCTCATCTTTTAAGATATAACTCACTACTACTGGTCAAGTGAACCTTGTGTCAAGAATTTATGGCAAACTAATCTTGTCAGTCACCGTTATTTTCTAAAACGAGGATGTGCGTTGCGGCGCAGTGGATATCAACTCGGAACGACAAATCAGGGAACTGAGTTCAAATTCCAGTTGAATTCCTTGCATTCACTTAAGCACAAATGCCCTTGGGAAAAGTATTAATCCGACTCTTCCCTCCAGTTATTGGTTAAATAATAGGACAGAATGGGTTCTAAAGCAATGGCAACCTACTGCGGAATAATCTTCTGCCGAGTCAGTCATGTCTCTTTCGAGACATGATCACCCAACGCGTGTATCACGTATGGCACTTAACTAACTGAATCTTGTCAGTCATCGTTATTTTCTATCACATCTGAGTCTACGTATATTGCAGAAATCTTTCTGGAAATCACATATACCGCTATAAAGTTTGAACGAGAAAAGCTGAGAAAACTTGCCACCTTGTAGTCGAGTTTAACTCATTTTTCTAACCCCAACAATAATTCCGCGCCCAATGTCAATGGTTACCGCAGTTACATTGCCACGGCTAATTACCTTTTTACCTATTTTGTCAGACGCCATCTAGCTTAATATATTTTTGCAGGTAGGGAAAGGCTAATCCTCTATTAATGATGTCTAAATTCCAAATGCCATAATACAAGCGATCATATCTCTCCATTGATTTCTTTATACTGCATATTTTCCGAAATTCAGTTGCGTGGAATTCGACGAGTAGTGGATTTAAACCCCAGTTTGCTGATCACCTTTTTAACGCAGATAACCGTAACGCAACCAGCACATACATTCATCCACTTTTTTGGTTCGTTGTCAACGCTAAACTATTAACCTATTCAGATAATATTCTTAATGATCTATTTTTGGGGAAAGGCGTCAAAGAGGAGTTTTATGGTGCTTGAACGCAGGGTACGTGTCGTGTACATGCGAATGACATGTTGGATAATTTACCTTATTTCCAGCTATACTGTGAAAGAATTTTATCTTTTTATTTAAACACAGAAACGGCTGAAAAGTTTTTTCCTTTTTTCTTTTTTTTTTTTTGTTGTTGTTGCAAAAAGAACATTTTTCTATTTACTTTTAACACAACTACTGATTTTAATATGGGTAATACCGAAACCAGTTTATGTCGACTTCTCACAAAAGTGGATATTCAAAAAGATAACAAAACAAAAGGAAACAAGTAAAGAAACAAAATAAAGAAAAAATGTAAACTACAAAAAAAATGACTAAATGACGGTAACGACAAACAAGACATCAGAACGACAATGTCGATTTTAATCTAAACAATGGTATTCAACCTTTATTTAATCAATGTTGCTGTACAAAAGGTCAAGACGTACACTTAGTAAACGATCCTTTGGTAGCTGATCTATACTAATTGATGACTGTCGGAATAAATATGTGTCTATCTTCATGGTTGACAGAAAATAAATAAAATGATAGTCACGTCGACAAAGGGTTGTGATTCAAGAAAGACGGATTCCTCTACAAAACATTCTTCAGCGCACATCAGAAGACTGTTTGAAGGAAAGGAATTTATTTTGTAAGCTTTCAATCCCATTCTCAATGGTCTGGAAACTGCTGGTCATTATATGTGACAAAAAAGAGGCATTATGCACTTCTGTCGAGACTCGTGCGGCCCAGTCATCTATCTTAGTTGCAAGATAAAAAGAAATGTCGTGTCCTCAAACATCACAATTGGCTAGAAAATTCAGCCACACATTTGAGCCTACACACGTCCTTCTTTTGTGGGAACAAATTCAACGATTGTAAGGCAACCTGTCTGAGATATAAGAAGAGTCCAGATTTACTCCTCTTCTAAAAGAAGTTACTTAAACAAAAGAAGCCAAAGGAAGTCACTGCCTTCATTACTAATTTGTTTCTTCTCTCAAAAAATTGTCAGTATTTAAATAACACTTCCACCCAAAAAATACAGACATAATCTATTTCCACTCCCACAATCGTGTCTCAAATTCTTAACACTTAAGATTCCCCCCTTCTTTCTAAGCAATCAATTCTTCTTCTCTACTCTTCGTGTCACCCTCACCCTTCTTAGGACATCAGCAGCAGGCAACCAAAAGAATCACTTTAAGGGTGAGGACGAGCAGATACAGCGAAAGAAAGAATACAACAAAAATACAAAAAGACATTTGTTTTTAAAACCCGGGAAAAAAAGCAACAAGGCAAAAAAATAAAAATATATTGTCAACCTCAACATTGAAACTGTAGAATCCGGATAAAAATAACTGCATAGAGAACGGGAACTTTCCAAACGTCATGCCCGCCCTGAATTTTCAAAAATCATTTCACCCCTATCAAGCCAATAAAGTCACTAAGACACAGGATGTTACTGAGCGTTAGAGAATATAAGGAAATATATGAAAGTGAAAGAACAATAAAAGAACATGTTTGAAGACAAAAGAAAATGATTGGCATTGCATTTACATTTTTGAAGATCAAAATAAACTTGGAAGCAAGGTGCCGAAAGCGAGTTCCACAAGAGAAATGTGCGATGAAAGATACTTAAGTATAACACTTACAGCTACATTTAGCTATTTAAACTGTAAATTGACCTTACTGCCAATCTAATACAGTGATTAAACTCATAAACCCTAGTCATCATAGAATACCGCTCATCAGAATAATTATCATGAAAGAAAAAACACAGGGAAGTTACGTTACGGTGGTTAGAATCTGATTGAAGCCGAGATGCCTGATCAGGACAAATAACTTTGCAGAGTCTTAGATTTTTTCAATAATCTCTATAACTACATATATCGAGTTTTCAAGATAATTTCGAGCTCATGTGGTATTTTGGGGATGATAGAGTGGTTGAACAAAATCCTTTAAAATAACACCTTTGCATGAAGAATTTTCAAAGATAAAATTAATTATTAAAAGGAGGGTACAGTCACCGTTCATTTCAAAAGGAGGGTAAAAATAACTTTCCTGGGGAGCATCGTAACATGGGCTAAGAGTTCATGGGGATAGTCCTCAAGGTCCTCATATGGGTCAAGCTTTTCTCTTAGTTGAGAAATTTCAGTAGATCGATTATGATATGATGTTGTATATCAATAAACAACAAACACGCATATATATAAAAATATAAGTTATATTTTTATTAATGACGATGAACCGTGTAGCCTAGGGAACAGAGAGTGAGAGAGCGCGCTTCTACTGGGTTGACGGGAGTGTCGTCGTATCTGTTGTGTCTCTCTCTCTCTACTGCTACTCTGGTCTGTCTACTACTGGTGAATCCGTGCGCCGAGGTCTTTTTATAATCTTCAGAACCGGAACTTTTTCTTCCGGTTTTGCCTCGCCCACGCACGCCCACGTAATTCTCAGAGACACCTGTTCTGTTTGCCTCTGTAGCCATTTCCGCTACTGCCGGAAATAAGGTCAAACAAACATCCGTTCCTTTCAACGACCGGAAACGCCCCCGCTTGCATCAGCCTTCCTCGGGTGGGGCCAGATTGTTATATTACAATGAGATGAGAGTCCAAAAGTGTGACACTCATTTACAACATTGATTGTGTTGTATGAAAAGGATTCATCACATTTTAGGCGACTATGGAAATATCTTGTTGAGAATGTATCACCTATTTTCGACATTTTTATAACTGTTTGAGAGATCCTTATGGTGAGTAAATTTAAGTGCAACAGTGTTTTCTTTCATTTGAAAATCGGGTAGGCAGATTAGAAAACTTTTTCGCCCAACGGCAATCACTAGTGACATGTTTATGTTGGGACGGGTAGTTTTAGCAAATGATTGGAATGATGAGCTTGATTCAGTGATGATAATTATACTAATATCCGTTTATATATTTTTAAAAAAGATTAGAAATTTACTGTTAACTTAGATATGGCATCAAACTTACGACACGGAACTGAGCTAGAGAGGTAAATTTGCAAATCATTACATAACGTTGAAGTGCCCTAAATAACTAAGTGTAGCTTATATATGGCCCAAGGCCGAAATGACAGAGTACCTCGTGATGATTTAATTTAGTTGTACTTCATTTAGCCAGAGAAGTTTGCTAACCAATACATCTCATCGACCTTCCTGAAAATTAATGAATTTAGCGTCAAATTTGATCTGGCCTATAATTTGGAAATGAAGCTTCAAAGTAGTGAAACTATGCAGTTTTGGGTAGTGTGTGCGATGAAAGGTCAATTCACATCGGCTAAAATTAGAGACTTTACATAGATCCATGTTTTCGAGGCAAGAATGGCTGGTTACTTGAAATATTACATACTAATTCTCAAACAAGAATTAGTATAGTATGTAGTTGAAAATAAATGATGGGATCACCCCAAATGTAAAATTAAGCCGTTTGCTGTTGAATATGCTCCCTGTGCCAACGACATTTAATTTCAGATTAGACAGATTTGTAAAATTTAGATATGTAAGCCACGTGTCAGCAGCTAACTCAAACATAACCCGTTGCATAACAAGCGTTATCAGGCTTTGCTAGTTAAGGACAGATTAAAAGGAATGTCTGTTGAGCCAACAAATATGCCCGAAAAATTGCCTGTGAAACTTCGAAATGCGACTGATAAATATATAACTAATATCACATTGCTGGATAAAGGACGTTTGACGTCAAAGACATCTCTGAGGAATTCTAAGATTAGTACCAGAATCATTATATCAGAGTGCTCAGTCTAAGCTCGTTTCATTTCAACGACTAGATACAAGTGTCCCATGAGAGAGGATAAAATTCGGGAAGCGTTGAAAAAGTTTCAGGCTGATAAAACTCTGTGTAAAGCTGAGATGGATGACAGGGAAACACGACTGTCGACGAAGGTTACTAATGTCTTAATAAGATCAGTATACTGGTCTTCTATCAGATTACTGACCAACATTTTCCAGACAGTTGGGAATTATATATAAGGCTTTCCTTTACACATAATAAATTCCTTTTCTTGCAAATATCTTTTAACTAGCAGTATAGCCCGGCGTTGCTCGGGTGTAATGAAAGCTTTAAAACTAATCCAAGGTCCTGGAGCTCAGACTCTTTGGACGTTGGCACGAAATACTAAAAAGGAATAGTCGTTTCCAGTTAAAACGAAACCGTAGACTGAAAGACAAATGAATGGATGTAAGTCAAATTTTGATTTCTTGGTATCGATATCAAATAAGTTTTTTTCGTCGTAAACTGAATCTAGAAGGCTAAATATGTCCTCTGAGTAAATGGCTGAAACTAATAACTACAATTATACCTACTTAGAGTCAAACCCGAAGCAAAAACTAAAATAAAAGGGCTGAAAAAAATACAGACATACAGGCAGATAAATAGACACAAATACAAACCTTGCCTTATATATATATATATATATATATATATATATATATATATATATATATTATTGATTTTCTGCACTATTGTAAGAACTGCAACCTTGAAGCTTCTGAATAGTGTCTCTTATGTCTTTGTCTATGAGTGTATCAAATTTGATGAAAATCGTCACACTCCTTCTGTAACCCGATTTTTTCTATTATTGCTTTTTGATATTTAACGGGGGTACCTCGACACAAAACCTAGCTAAGAACACCCGCAGACGCTTATAGTACAACTGTGTAAATTTTCAAGAAAATCGGTTCAGCCATTTCGGAATCTATAGGTAACGGACACACACACACACACACACACACACACACACACACACACACACACGGACAATTTTCCATTTACAAATAAGTTTAGATTAGAGCTAAATAGACTTTTGGTCTGCGCGGCAGAATATCGTGCAGAGGAATTGTCTTGTTTAATCACAATCCTTTGTCGATTTGACAATCATTTTAATTTTTCCTGTCAACCATGAAGATGACATTATTATTTTAGTCATCAATTAATGTTGATCATCCAGCAAACTATCTTTTTTTTATTAGGTGAATGTACTTCTTTGCTTTTTGTACCTCAACATTGATTAAACAAAAGGGCGGGAATATGAAATGCACGGAATATACATGGCTGTGTCGCAAAACACGTCTCTTTGCTAGCACTGATCTTCAGCAACTTGATGTTGAAGAGGAGTATTCCCCCGAACGCTCTACCAGGATATAGTGAACAAACATGGTGTAAATGCGATTAGTAATTTCCAGCTCTCAAATGATAAACAGTGTTAAACAATCAGTTGAAAACCGTAGCAACCCAATTACAGTTTATTTTTGAATGAGCCAATGGCTTCCGAACAGTAATGTGTTGAGAAGGATAGGATAACCGAAGATTATCAGTATTCGGTGAGGGCTATCATAGAGTAAGTCAACGATCTAGCCGTACTGATCAATTTAGATTAATCCTTGATAAGGTTGACTGTTGTTTTTCTGAAGGCCGCCTTTTCCATAGCATCACTTTTACCATCGATTGATCTCTTGTTATCGTCGGAGCTTTGCTAAAAAGGGGAAACGATCGAAGCCTTTATTTTGTTCAGGTCCCTCGACCGGAGTTTTTCGTTTTCGCTCGTGGTGTATGACTACCAAAATAGCTAAGATAGAGGAAAGAAAACTATATAAACTACTTTGGGGTCATAAGACTCTCATGGTACGTCGTGAGTTGTGATTTCAGCACCGTTCTGAGGGTGGTCTGGTAATGCAGAATGTTGATATCCGGCAGAATAACCCCCACAGTTATATTTACTAGGCCGGATGTGTACACAGATTGGCAACTGCAGATTTTGAATGGAAAGTGGATGGTAAAAAAAAAAACTTTCTCAGCTTCGAGAAATGTGGGGGAGACCCAATGTGGGCCTGGCTCAATTTGTTAGAATTCGCTCGGGTGAAGACTAGACTCGCTGAAATATGATTGTTTTCGAGACAGGCATATCAAATATGAACAGAGGAGACTCTGCTAGACGGTTTGATAAAGCTGCTCTACCTGACGAGATAGTATTTTATCGCTTCTCATGACACTGGGTGTCATGGGTCAAAGGCTTCAATAATGACGATGTATTCCTTACATGACTGGCGATCTGAAATACGGTCTAGGAAAAGGTCTGTCTCAGAGAACTCTATTTTGTCCGAATGCGACTGTTATGTGTTATCTGTCGTCTTATATTATATGACGATTTTCTCAAAGATGAAGGGGAGGCTCGAAGCAATAGAAATGTGGTTCTACAGAAGGATGCTGAGGATACCATTGACCGAATATGTGAGCAACGACAAGGTTTTGGTGAGGATGCAATTGAAAGGAAAACTAAACATCAGAAAGAGACAGCTGAAGTTTCTCGGACACGTAATGAAGAAGGAGGGCTTGGAGAATCTAATGCTCATGGGTTGTTAGAGGGAAATAGAGATAAGGGAAAGTAACGTGAGACATACTTGAGGAGCTTGAGAAAATGGATGGCAGAGCAGGGTTTGTGGAAATCATCAAAAGAGACAATGATAAGAGGGACAAGGGACAAGAGTAAGTCGAGGTCCTTGATTGCCTATGTTCTGAAAAGACGTGATACATGAAAAAGAAAAAGAAGAAGCTTGTTACGATGACAGAAGAGTTAATTACGCGATCCATCTTTCATTACACAGTCGGACAACCGCTGTGAAAAGCTTGTTGAATGCTAAAGAGTTTAGAAGAGGCTATATTTGCCGGTCCTGGTGACAAATATGCTTTTAAACTTATGGTCTCGGAAAAATAGATCTCCGAGTAGTTTGTTCGGTAAATATATTTATTATTATTAAGGAAGGTAATATTAAAATGATAACAAACATATTTAACATAAAGTACATTTATTTTCACCATCAATTGTTAAGAAAATTTAAAATCTTTTACCTCCTCAATTGTCTCTTCAAATCCAAACTTGTTCTTGGGAATGGTTCTTTGGTATGACCAATGCACAGATATCACATAACAGTAGCATTCGGACGAAATAGAGTTCTCTGAGATAAACCTTTTTCTAGACCATATTTCAGGTACACTCACTGAAAACAATTATCACAGTATCCATGTTGTTCAATTCCTGCGAACACAGCTCACACAACCACTTCACTCAAATATAATATATTCTTAGTTCTAAAACACTATATTCAGTGGCAAAATACCTTTGGTGTCTATTTTACAGGGATCGGAAAATACGCTATTCGAAAGAGTTTGCATATTTCAGGGAGATAATTTGGTCACCGACTTTAAGCTGAATTTTTTAAGTTACGGATAAGCATTTGCGATTTTTTTGTTTTTGTTAGGGGTAAGTAGCATGATTATAAAATTAAATGAATCTGAGAGGTATTCTTAAAATGACTTGTTAGAGAAAGATTCATAAGCCCCATCTGAAATCAGACAAAAATATTTCATTTATTTTATGAAACTCGGAAACGTAAGTATATTTTTCGTAGATTTCACTTTCTTCTACTGCATTCTTATCCCCAGTATATGATTCTATCATCGAAGTTAAGCAACTAGTCATTACCTATAGGGAGGAGTGCTTGAGAATATAGGTGCTGCAAATTTGGATATGCAGGGTCATATAATGGACAACGGATTGTAATTGGAAATCAGAAAGCAAAGTTCCAATTCCTGTTGTGTTCGTTATATTCCCTTATGCCGAAATATATTTTGGAAAGTTATCAATCTTTTCTTGCTTCAGCTACGGGTTAATTAGTATAATATATATGAGTAAATAATTATTACCTCTAAAATATTCCGTTTTTAGATAACTTGCAATGGACTTATAATCCGTACAAAACAAATCAATCATCAAATCAATCTCCACATTATATGATAAAAGGTCAACTTCTCCAGGATTTTTTTTCTTTTTCTTTTTTTTTTTTTACTTGCCTTTAATTTCTCCACATCTTCAAAAAGAATGTTTTGGTGTTTTTTTAGGGGGTTGTTTTTTATTTTATATATATATATATATATATATATATATATTTGGTATTGTTTCGTTTTTGTTTTATTTTGTTCATATTAGAAATTTGGTTGGCGAACACATTTCAATGCATAAAAACTGGAGATAAACACAATATATTATGAGATGGAAATTGACGCCGGTTTTCATGGTCTTTTATGAGATAAAAGAAAATCTAACACATTTAAATAAGGCATTGTACCTAGTAAAGCGGAGATAGTAAGAGGCCCACAAGCCGAAGAAATTATAAGATATTAAACTAGTGGTTAATCAGTATTGGAGGCTGATCAGCAAACACATTTTTTAAAAATACATTTTTCTCCATTTAAATAATCAAAGTAATACTTTTAAACAGCTATATATGAACTAACTGATTCTCTTCCTCACTTGAAATTCTAAATAGGCGTTTAGCTATGGGAATTTTTCGAAAGTGAATATCTTTAATGATTGTTGCATGAAAAATATTGAACAAATATTCCGGTGAAAGAAACAAAGTATGTTTGGGTTAGTAAATGCAACAAGTTAAATTACTGACAGAATAGAGAAGACCAAAACCTTCAATATCCAATCATTTTTGCCTTTGTACCATATTTTGGGTTTTGAATAAATGTTCCACATACTGTCACTGCGGCCTGGGTGTGTCATTCAGATTCAGATGGTAATCATTGGAGAATGTGACATATTGGGAACCGATGAAAACCCCCGCAATGATATGTCTGAGTCGCCTAGATGAATATTGCGTTAAATCCGGAAGTATATCACTTTATTTAGATCGGGTTAAATATTTCCTTGCAAAAGATATCACGGGTGGTCCTGAAAGTGCTATCTGCGAAAAAAATAAAACGTACAATACCCGTGAGGATCTTTGTGTACTACAAAAACTCAGTCAGAAGAATTTAAACGGTATTAAGAAACTGTTAACGGGACATTTTCACCGAAACATCTTGTGTTATAGGTTTCATAACATTTGTGGCAGGGTGGACAGTTACACTCATCTGACTCTAGATAAATCGTTCTGTAGCAACAGAAAATATAACCTCCTGCAAAATTGAGTGTAAACAAAAGAAGGGACTTCAATTTAAACGATGCGTAATTAAAAAAACAAGAAGACAAAATTTGCTTTTAAACCCTCGATAATTATTTTAATATGAATGAACCCCTGCCGTCAAAAATGACGGCAAAATACTTGAAAGGATTATTAGCGGTTTCTTCACAAGTCATCCCCACTGAGCGTGATAAGAGAATATATATATATATATATATAAGAAAAAGTGTGTGAACGTTTTGTTTAAAGTGTAGATTTGTTGTTGCTATTATTATTATTATTATTATTATTATTATTATTATTATTATTACTTGCATTTTGTATGACATATTAAGTATCCATAATAGTATTTGTGTCGCTACACGTGTTTCGAGTCTAAAATTGCCTCTCTTCTGGTGAATAAACTTCTGAACTCACATGTCGACATCTGTTTGTTTTTCTGATGAGCAAGGCATCGTGAATAATTAGATCAATCAAGTGGTAAGTAGGTCAGAAAGATGCGTGCGTGTTGTTTTATGTGTTTTGATTTTTGGTTTTTCATTCGCGCGTTAAGTTTCTTTTATCGCCTAAGTTGACTGTAAAAGGTATTTCACTGACTTGCAAAATTTGATTTCGTCATTATACTTCAAAATTGTTTTCAGCGATTTTGATTCAACTCTACGGATAATCGAGTTCTTTTTATAGTTTTTGGGATACTATTTGAATTCAGTGTGTCTGTGTGTGTGTCTTAGGTTTTTCATATTGCTTTATTGAGGTAAGGCTTGTATTTTTCTATAAATATTTTTTCTGCATCATGAATGTGTCATAAACTGCATTTTGATAGATAGGCATTACTCTGAATTTACTTCCACTGCATTTATATAAATATTGGGAGACATATAATTTCATGTTATTGACTAGTTTAATATTAACTTTTATTCAGGAGTTGCATCGCCCCCACTTTTCTTTTTGTGCATTCATCGCATTTCAGAGCATAAATTACGTTTTAAGAGTTGCAGCCCAGATCTGTTTTATTTCGAATGTGGATTTGTTTTTTTTTTCTATTTTATGTTGCATACCCTACATATTTTTGTTGCATTTTGTGACCCCCTGTGTTGTGTCTGGCTCCAATTTTGATGAGGTTAGGATGTCTTTGACTTTTTGGGTTGGCATTTGCGTTTAATTAGTTTAGTTGCATTTAAGATTATATATATATATATAGTACTGTGCAAAAATATTAGGACAAGAACTATTTTATCTTTTATGAGGCATCAAAATAAAGTTTAAAATCACCTCTGTCTTAACACTTTTGCACACTACCGGTATTGTGCAAAAGTATTAGGACAGGGGTGATTTTCCTAAAAACTTCACTGAAATTCAAATACAGGGTGAAAAGCCAAGTAAATTGCTAATAAATATTATTTAAAACTAGGTGTAAGGGAAATGTGTTAAAAAGAATTATATTTAATTTTTCCTATTTTCTATTAAACAAGTTATTTTGAAACTACTCATTATTCTTTTTTCTTATTCCCTCCTCTCGAAGTGAGAAATCTAATGTTACTGCTACAAGACACACTTTGGGAACAAATACAAACTGCTTGGCAGGAGATACCATTCGATACATTGAAGAAGCTTGTGATGTCAATGACTGACAGAATGAAGGCTGTGATCAAAGCAAAATGCTATTATACTAAATATTAATTTATTTTGTAACAAGTAATTTTTCTTATTAAAGCATTTCTTGAGTAAATGAAAAAAAATTACTTTTAAATTGTTTATTTTCTGTCAACATGCCTCATAAAAGATAAAATAATTCTTGTCCCAATACTTTTTCACAGTACTGTATATATATATATATATATATATATATATATATATATATATATATATATATATATTTCCTTTCTTCCATTTAATCTTTATTTAAAAATATAACTATTATGTATATGTTTGTAACTTTGTATAATATTTATGCATTACACCCTAATCTTTATTCGGTAAAAATTTCATTGCTAATCATGCATTACTTTTTAGGTAAGACACATTTATGTCTTTGTCGTTTCCGTTACTTATATTATGGCCGCTACTGTATATTCTTTACTACTCGATGAGATGCTTAATAATTATTGTAAAAAATAAATTATTGATTACCTTAATCCCAGTTCTGACTCGGAATGAATACATTAAACACACCGAACACAGCGAGCATCTTCACCGAAAATATGTTTGAACAGCAAAGATATTTGCTTGACATCAAATATGATCTTTAGAATTTCAATCGTCTCAGTTCAGATTTTTTTTGAATATAACATTATTTTACACTCTTTATCTTTTGACAGGCAGAGAGTTTTAATTATTATTTCCTGTTTAGAATTGGTTTTCCGTTTCGATCTTCTAAATCTTTCAAAATTTTCTTTCATTCTCAGTAATCTTTTGCTTCTTAGTGGCATTATCGCCTTATTTCGGGCAAAATTATTTTTTTTAAATAGGTCATATTTTAGCATTACATTCCTGAGTAAAAACTTAGTATGTCTGTTGATGCTTCATCTCTGGTGGGCACTGTCGCCGACGTCTTGCATATTATGCTAGATGGCGAGAGAAAACCACGCTATTTCGCCTCTGCCGCATTAGTTAAAGCAGGGCGTAATTACGGGCAAATTGAGCGTGAAGAACCAGGCGTGATTTTTGCAGTCAACAGGTTTTTTAAGTACATCTACGGTTATTCGTTTACGATCATCACTGATTGCAAAATGTTGCTGAGATTATTGAAAGAGAAGTGGGCGGTTTCACCCACATCAAGCGTTAGAGTGCAACGAACGGGCATTTATTTTACCCAGTAATCATTGTCAACCAGTGTACAAAACAGGTTAACAAACTACGAATTATGCTGCTGCTGTTAAATAGTGTAAAAACAGACGGCGTAAAGTAGGGTAAAGAAATCTGGAGGCGCGTCGGAATGCTTTCGAAAAACTATACGAAATGTTAATACACAGAAAAAAATCATTAGAAACAAAGAAATAAAGAATTGCACTGCTAAGCCATATTGATGCTCATAGCAGTAAATCTGGACAATTTCGTCAGAGATGAAAAAAAGATGTCAAACAAATGAGATGATAATCTATAGATGAATAACAGTGATTAAACATGCAAATAACAAGGACTTTTTCTTAAAAATAGAAAAAATAAAACCTACTTTAAATATGAAAGCTGCTAAAACTTCAAGAACGCGATCTGATTGACTGATTTGTTTTCGCCACAACCATGAACCTGTAGAGGTGACCGCAGTTAATCTTAGAATACCAGAGGCAAAGATTTGTGAATTTAAATAAAGCTGTCTACCACATTGGCCAAATGAAAGAATGGCATTTTTTACGATTTAAAAAAAAATTACATTCATTCACTCGGATGAGTTAAGTTTCTGTTTGCTAATATTTGATATGGTATTTTATTTTCAACTGTGTTTCAAACAATTTAAGCTTAATGTTAATTTTTTAAGTTGTCTGTCATATTCATATTCTCTATGTTTTGGCCACAGATATCTCTCTAAAAAAACCGTTAATATTTGTTCCCGCCGAAGTAGTTACTTATCTTCGGCTATGTCTCTCCATCTCCTCGCTACTACCAAGGACTTGTAGAGCTGTCCGCAGTTAGTCTTAGAATACCAGAAGTAAAGCTTTCTGAATTTAAATAGAATATAGAAAGGCATTTGTTAAAGTTCGCCACAAAGAATAGTTCGAAATGCTCAGCAACCTTGACATATTTGGGAAAGATTTGTACAGCTAGAATATTTTGAGGACCTAGATGACACGCCAGGATTTGTTATTGGAGGCCACAACTTAAAATAAACATAAGGTATGCAGATCATACAGTACTGATTGCAGACACGGAATGGAAACTACAAGACCTCCTAGAGAAAGTAGCGGTGGAGAGTGACAAAAAAGGACTACAAATGAACTTTAAGAATACTGAATGCATGGTCATCAGCAAAAGGTGCAACCCGAAATGCCAAATACAGGTGGGAGATACCAGAATCAAGCAAGTACAAAAATGTAAATACCTAGGAAGTGTTCTAACAGGAGACGGAAAATGCTACACAGAGAACTGAATGCAAATTGGCATGGCAAAGGACGCGTTCCAGAAGCTGAGTAAAGTACTAACACACAGGAAAATTTCACTAGAAACAAAGAAAAGAGTGCTGGATTGCTATGTGATGTCAGTTCTTCAATACGGCAGTGAATGCTGGACAATATCATCGAAAATGAGGACAAAACTGGAAGCAGCGGAAATGTGGTTCTACAGAAGGATGCTGCGGATATCGTGGACTGAGCATGTTGGAAAGAATGGCAACAAAAAGGAAATTAATACTGAGCATCAGAAAGAAACAACTGAAGTTCCTGGGACACGCAATGAGGAAGGAGAGCTTGGAGAACCTGATACTGACAGGTCAGATAGAATGAAAAAGAGACAGAGGAAGTTAGCGGATAACATATTTACAGGGCCTGATCAGGTGGTTGACGGAATGGGGGGTTGCCAGAAGTAACAGGAGCAAACATGCTAAGAGCCACAAGCCATAGGGAGTCGTGGAGAACCATGATCGCCTATGTGCTGAAGGGACAGGGCACATAGAAGAAGAAGATTCAAGAACCTCAACTTGCAACAAACTGCCTACATACAGACAGGAAACGAATTCATCCGATACAAATGTACAAAGGGGCGTAAGACAAGGGTGTGTTTTTTCACTAGTTCAAATCAATACAGGGAAACTATTATGAGGACCCTAGAAGTTATGCCGGAGTTCGTCATCGGCGGCCACAATCTGAACGATAAAAGATATGCAGATATTACAGTGATGACAGCGGACAAGAAAAAGGAAACTACAAAACCTCTTAAAGAACGTAGATGTAAAATATTGAAAGAAGGATTACAAATAAACTACAAGAAAACCGAAGGCATGGTCATCAACAAAAAGAGGAGCCCAAAGTACCAAGACGGGGGATACTAAAGTCAAGAAGGTACAAAAATTTTAATTCCTGGGAAGTGTTGTCACAGAAGACGGAAAGGGCGAAGACGAATTAGCATGGTAAACGACGAAATCCAGTAGCTAAGTAGAGTAGTAAGAAACAGGAAACTTTCGCTAAAATAATTACTGGATTGCTATGTGATGTTTGGATAATCTCATCAAAGATGAAGGTAAAAAGCAACTGAAGCAACTGAAATGTAGTTCTACAGAAGGATGCTGCAGATATCATGGATCGAGCATGTACGCAATGATGACGTTTTGGAAATGATGGAAACGAAAAGGAAATTAATACTGAGCATCAGGAAAAGACAGCTAAATATTCTGGGACATGTAATGAGGAAAGAGGGCTTGGAGAATCTGATACTCACAGCCCAGGTAAAGAGAAAGTAAGTCAGGGAAAGTAGCGGGTAACATACTTGAAGGAATTGAGCAGGTGGATGGCAGAGTGGGGTTTCAGTAGGGTAATAAGAGAAAGCGTATTAAGAGCTACCAGGGATAGGGAAACGTGGAGGGACATTATCGCCTACGTCCTGAAGGGACATGGTAATAGAAGAAGAAGTTGCAGGCTATTTAAAACCAGAAAATATTTTACATTGTAAGAAATTTTGTGACAGGTAATAATGTTTTAGTGATAAAACTTACTGATTAACCCAGGGCCAGGAGAGTACGTAGAGTCATACCTTTCCGAGGGTTAGTTGCACGTAAGGGAATATAAAGAACCCAATGGAAATCGAAACTCAGCTCTCCGATTAACAACTCATTATCCATTACACCAGCCGCACATCCAGCTTACAACATCTGTCACCCATCTATGTACTAACCAGGCTCGACATTGCTTAACTTTAGTGATCATACAGAAATCAGTGTTTAAACAGGAGAATGACATTCGTGTAGAAAGCAAGAGGGAAAAAGTGAGTAAACTATATAAATCGCCAAATTGAAACAAAGTCAAATACAGTGAAACCGATCAAATGCAGCCGTAACTTCTACTCCAACAGTTTCTTTCCTCGCACTTCCCGACTGTGGAATTCTCTTCCAAACGATTGCTTCCCCGACGGCTACAATCTCCAGGAGTTTAAATGTAAGGTCAATACACACCTCCTAACACACTAACCTACTCCCATTCTATCAAGCACTCTTCCCATCTGCCCGACCCTCATCCTCGCTATCCTTACTCATCTGTCACCTTTCTCCTGACATTCCCTATGTCTATCCACTCCTTCTCTTTACCTTCCCCTATGTAGCCCCATGCGCAATAGTGGCAGTGGAATGCCTTGCTTGGGGTGAGATGATTAAAAGAAAAATGGTTAAATATTGCTTAGAGCTACAAGTTCCAGGAAATTGATGATCGACTCAAATTTAGATGCCATACGTGGCATAAAAAGATGACTGACTGAGTCGTTTGCATTCACTTAATCAGTTGCAATGATCCGAGTCAATTATCGCTTCCATATCAACTCGAGAATCTGTTCAAATCACAAACATTTTTGCATTCTTGTGCACTAAGTCCCCGGGTTACGCGAGTCAAAATATGCAAAGATTCATGGTTACGACACAGTCTCCATTAATCTTTATTCGATTTATGCCTTTTGCTTCGTACATAAAATGGCTTGGGTCAGTTCCTGTTCGTACACCATACTGGATTGTTGTGTATTTAGTCTCTTTTGTTTGTGATGTTTGTGGAAGCTTATTTCCCTTCATGGTTCCCAATTATAGTGTAGCCTCTTCCGATGATGGGGCTTTGGAGAAAAGGAAAGTCCTGATCATAGAAGGAAAATTAGAAGGAAAATTAGATATTGTTAAATGCTCTGAAATCTTATTGCCCTTCATTTCAGCTCAGAAGCGTATTGTAACCTCTTCTAATGGTGGTGGTTCGAAAAAAATGACAGTTAATTTATATATCGTATATATCTTTATATTAGGTGGATTTAGGTAGCAAGCGTTCTTTTAGACAAATATTTTATATACTACAGACAAGTTCGATCTATTCATGCTTTTATTATGTCTTTCTAATAATTTAATTTCTTTTTCTATGAGGAAAATTCCGAATTTGCTGCCGGATCATAAAAGATAATTTCAATAAAATGTATTCATGCAACAAGAATACATCCATGAAGTTTTTTTATATACAACAAAAGTATTTAATAATGCATATATATATATAATGCCTCCAAAACAAAGCTACTCTCCTTTAACTACGATAGAAAACATTTTCTGCCAGCTATCAGAATAGATTACGCTTATATCTTGGAGAGCAACACACTGAGCATCCTTCGCCTCACTTTTTCAACCCACCTGAAGTAGAACTAATACATCGAATCTATATATGCATCTACTGGTAGGGTGACTGTGTCGATCCAGAAAGATTTTTTGTCAGAATCCATATTGCCGATATATAAATCTACCATTCGTCTGTACACTGAACTTGACTTGGCATCTTGACTTCAAATACAAATATTTCCATGGCAACTACTCTGACGAGCTTTTTCCTGGTGCCCTGACCACATGAATTTAAGCGTGCTGCTAGATTGGAATCTAGGTCCCACTTTTTTACCGTTGAAAAAATTAAATGTAATCACCTCTTCTACTATAATAGTTTCTTTTCTCGCACTTCCCGCTGTGGAACTCCATTCTATTTACTTACTTCCCTGATAGCAACAATCTTCAAAAGTTTAAATGAAGCATCAACTGCCATCTTTTGTTTCTTTATATCCCGTTCACCTTTTATGCTTTCTTCGATACCCCTTGTAACCAGTCTTTTCCCTCACTATAACTTACTGCACACTAGCGACAGTCCAACCTTGTTTGGGGTGAAATGATTGAAAAATATGTATATATGTGCGCGTGTGTGTGTGCGTTAATTAGTGCGTGTGCGTGCTTTTAGGTAGGTATATATCTTCACTATAGTGCTAATGGTTGCTTCTTGTTGGATTAGATGGGCGTAGGTCTTTGTGTTCCGATTTCTAAACAGTCTTTATATTATGGGGTTGTTTTGATTACCACTCGCCACTGAAACCGGAAGATGTTGGGAAATGTGAAAAATAATCAAGGAATGGAGACGCGGGAAAATGGATAGCACAGCCTTACAGTGAAAAACAAACAAACAAAAGCGGTAAATAGACGTACAGAAACAGTTAACAAAGAACGAGAGACATTTGTTTGATAGGCTGAAATAAAAGAACGGAAAAAGTGCCATTAAAACCAAAGGGAATTCGAACGGAAAAAAAACAAAACAATTAAACTGGAAATAAGAAACGAAGAGATAAAATCGATGAAAAATAAAAAGAAACAAAAAAAGAAAGAAAAGACTGAATAAAAAAAGAAAGAAAAGTGTATCAGAAAAGGAAAAAAATGAATTTGTGAAAAGCTGAAAACAAAATAAAATTTTAAAAAATTTGTTTTAAAATGAAGTCATCTAAAAAAATTAAAAAAAAACAGAAAAAATGTAATAACCACAGAATTTTCCTAAAACCACGTCATATTTTTAAAGTTGCCTTTATACATCACAAGGTCAAATAACCAATGAAAGACTCCGACAATCTGTTTTCAAGGAAGTGTTCTTGAGCTTAAATTCTGTTATTTTTGTTTTCTTTTATTATTATTGACCTGGGTCCATTCACGTATCTTTGACACTGGTTGGATTTAAGTCTGTCAGTTGAGTGCCATACGTGATACACATTTCGGCGATCATATCTCTTTCAGGACATGACTGACTGGGCAGGGCATTTTCCCGCAGTTTGTTACCAGTCTACCGCAGTATGTAATGACAACATACTGCGGTAGACTGGTTGCCAACAAAGGCTGTAGAACCCAATCTGCCCTCTTAATTGACCCATAGCTGGAGGAAATAGACGGATTAATATCTTTCCCAATGGTGTTTCTGCGTAAGTGAATGCAACGAATCCAAATGGGATTCTAACTCGGTTCCCCGGTTTCTCATTCCAAGCCGATATCCACTGCACCACAGGTAACTTTTTTAAAATCATTTCACTCCAAGCAAGTTGATAAAGACACGAATAGATGAGGTGTTACCGAGAGTAAAAGCCAATGGAAAGTCGTTACCGAGGAAAAAGGATAGGGATCCCGAATACAGAAGATTGCAATCGACGCTTGATTTACATTTTTACAGATTAAACGTGGCGGGAAAGCAAGAAATGAGTACCAGCGAAGAAACTATTAGAATAAAACTTTCGGCTACATCTAACTATTTAAACGGTAATAAAATTAGATCCAATTTCTCATTTACTCAGTCAATTAAGCACCATACGTGATACACTACCGGCCATAATTATTAGGCGACCCCAGTTTTTTTTAAAGAAATTATGTATTTCATACTATTTTTAGTATTTATATTTATTTATTGCCATATGAAAATAGAATAATTCCTCTGTTATTATTACTTTGCAAAATTATACAAGGAAATGAAGCAAAATTGAACTCGTCCGAATCACCCTAAATTTTCTTTATTCTTTCATTGGTTAAACTGCAATATTGGTAATTATTAAATATTTATAAATTCATTTGATGCAAATGTTATTGTGCATATTAACAAAAAAGTTCTATTTTCATTTACAATTATTCACTTGGCAATAAATACTAAAAAACAGTATGATATACATCATTTTTTTTAAAACACTGTAGTGGCCTAATAATTATGGCCGTAGTATACATGCTTTAGACGATCATGTCTTAAAAGAAACATGACCGACTTGGCAGAAGATTATCCCGTAGTAGATTGTCGTTTTCTGCTGTAGACTGGTTGCCAGCCAAGACTATAGAACCCAATCTGTCCTATTATTTAACCCATAACTGGAAGAGAGAGATGGATTGATACCTTTCCGAAGGGTATTTGTGCGTAAGTGAATGTAAAGAATCCAACTGGAATTTGAACTCGGCTCCCCGGTTTGTCGTTCCGGGTCGATATCCACTGCACCACAACGCACGTCCGATCTACTAGCACGCTTAATTTCACGCGGTTGCTGTACTAATCAAAAAGCTCTTTAAACAATTGCTATGTAAATATTTATAGAAAAGAAACAAAGAAAGGCGACACTTTTATGAAAGTGGCTCAAATTCAGATGCCAGGCCATGACAACATTACTGTTGTAATGTTGAATTTTGTCGAAATATCGAGATATACATCAGCAACACCAAACAAGACATGGTATCAATATTGAAATATACACAAAGAACACCAGACCAGACATAACAACAATATCGTGATATACACCAAGAACACAAGACCAAAACCGAAAGCCATATTTTTATCTGAAAGAAGGCCCTGCGAAGTATGATGCTAAACCAATTCAGAGTTGATTTCACGTTCCGAGCCGATATCCACTGCACCACACACATATACTAAACTTAGCAAATCTTAATAGAAGAATATTTCTTAGCCGAGTATTGATTTCCTACGAACTGCTTCAAGCCTTTAATGCCTCGAAAACCAAACCAGTGAGGTTCTATCATCACTGAGCAGGCTCAGCCTATCGCGATGTTTTGGGTGTTCTTTTGAGGGAAGCCACATGTCTTGTGTACCTAAACCCAGACCTCAAGTGGAACATACGTTCAATCTCTAAAGATGCTAGAAAAATAAAAGGTTTCCTGTACCGCTCCGGTAAGTATTTGACACCTGCTATTCTCTACCTTCACACGAGCCATATCAGACTGAAAACTGCTGACATATCTGGGTAGGAATTTCCAGTTTCGTTCGTGTCGAAAAGCTTCTCAGTGTCATTGTGAGAAAAAGAGTTATTTTTCACCTTACAACTTCTTTCCCATAAATGAAACGATCCTAAACTCTCGCTAATCTATCACCATTTTCATACAAAGTATTCAGATAAACTACATTATTTAGTTGTACCAGTTCTAATCTTTACGGCTAAGACCCACCATTTAGCGAATCCCATTAATTCAGTTTGATTTCCATTGGAATATCAAGTTCTACAACAGCAGCTTTTTTCCAGCGATTTGTGGAAGCTATACTCAAACGAATGCTCCCCGATCACTACAATCTTAACCTGTTCAAGTCTAGGGTTAACCGCAATTTTTTCCGTATATCAGCATAAACTCTTCCTTTTACTCCGTAACCCTGTATCTCGAGTGCTTATTGGCCTTTGTATAAAGTGATTATTATGGTAAAAAAAAGAAAAAAGTACCGTTTCGATATTAAATGGCGTGAACATTTAATACCAAAACTTAAAATTTCGAACTAGAGTAATGGAAAGTCAGATTTTTTTCATATTTGATTTCTTAAGTTTGTAAAAGAACTAAAGAAAATATTTTATTTAGGAAATAAGAGAAACATTTAGAAAAATACTGGGTTGGCCAAAATGTTAATTCTGGTTGGCATTGGATTGCATTCAGTTCAGTTTTAGCTGACTGTAAATGAATGATTTTAGCTGCATTGTGCCTGCTATTATAAAAACTTACTTCTTTTTTTAATTGTCAGAACTGTTGTATTTTTGGTTGTTGATTCAAACATTTACGATGGAAGAAAATAAACAAACTTTACCGTATGTAATGCTTTTCATTTTAAAAAGTTGAAAATACAACTCAAATACAAAAGCTTTTTGTTTTTCAGTTTATGGATAAGCTAATGTGAAGGATCGAATGTGTTAAAGTGGTTTGAAAAGTTCTGTGGTGGAGATTTAATAAAGATTAAAACTTTGTTTTGATAGATAGATAGATAGATAGATAGATAGATAGATAGATAGATAGATAGATAGATAGATATGAACCGACTAGGATAGATAGATAGATAGATAGATAGATAGATAGATAGATAGATAGATAGATAGATAGATATGGACACAAATGATAAGGAATAGGTAAATAATGAGAAGTTTTAGATAGATAGATAGATAGATAGATAGATAGATAGATAGATAGATAGATAGATAGATAGATAGATAGATAGATATGAACCGACTAGGATAGATAGATAGATAGATAGATAGATAGATAGATAGATAGATAGATAGATAGATACCAATCTGAGGACAGTACAGTGAATTGGGAAAGAGATGAGTCAAATAGTGATTACGAAGGAACGGCATCTCTGATAAAAAAAAAACTCCAAAATTTGTTTTTGAGGACCCTGACTGATCACAGAGGCCGACATCAAATATCTTGTAGAGGTAGTGCTCGCCTGAGTAAAGAGGGTGTCTGCTAGAAGACCCTAGGCCTTGCAAAGGAATTCTGAACCCTGCGACGCAAGCAGTAGAAGCCAGTAATGGCTGTCAGACAATTTTTGTGTCTACATCATCTCTTACGCCTGGCCACCTAACTCCCCAGACTGCAACCGTCTTGATTATTATGTGTCTGTTGCAGTTGAGAGAGAGATCAACAAAACATTTTGTAAAACCAAAAATCTACTGAAGGCATGGATTATGGCAGAATTCCCCAAGCTAATCAAGGAGACTGACCCTAAGAGATGCAGAAGATTCTAAAGTTGTTTTAAGGCCATGGTTGAAGTCAATGACTAGTTTATTGAATAAATTTACCCTATAGAATTTTATGAATTTTTGTGCAATTTTGGGAAATATACACTCCTGATCAAAAACTTAAGACCACATAAAAATCTTTAAAAAGAAATTTTTTTTGTATAGATAGATTTTAAATTCCTACCACTTAAGGTTACCAATACTACAATCTAAAAGGTTTTGGGAACCAAAACCTACATTCCAAACATTTTATTTAGAAATTTACATTTTTATAAAATGAGGCGATTTACGCATGATCAAAATTATAAGACCAGGGGTATAAATTGTTAGATCTATGCCAATTCCAATGTTGTTAGTTCAGTTAGAGATTAGCAATCACTTCGTAAAGGTGTTACCATGCCTAAAGCAAGCAAACTTACTACAGTTGAGCGTTCTCGAATTCTAAAATTCCATAAGCAAGATTTGTCACAGCGGACGATCGCAGCTAAGGTAAATCGCAGTAAAACTGTGATTTGCAACTTTCTAAAGAACAGTGAGAATTATGGAAAAGCAAAATCCTCTGGTAGGCCCCAAAAAATTTCTCCTGCATTGAGTAGGAGAATAAGACAGGTTGTTATGAAAGACGGGGGACTTTCTTCTAGTCAAATTAAGGCAGTTACAGATGCTGATTGCAGTCCCGTAACCATCAGATGACACTTACTACAAAGAAGCGTAGTAAATGAAAAGCGTAAACAAATTTCTCGGCTGCTTCCACGTCACAAGGTGGACCGCTTAAAGTTTGGTTGTGAATACCAAACATTGGACGTTGAGAAGTGGAAGAAAGTCCTGTTTTCTGATGAGAAAAAATTTAATCTAGATGGTCCTGATGTCTTCCAACGATATTGGCATAATAAAAACATGCCTCCTGAAATTTTCTCCCCACGTCATAGTGGTGGAGGGTCCCTAATGATATGGGGTGCCTTTTCTTACAGAGGGACGATGGAGCTCCAGGTGGTGCAGGGTTGTCAAACAGCGGCTGGTTATGTTACCATGCTACAAAAAGCATCATTGATGATGAAGGGTCATCGTTTGTGTGTGGATGGATGGTTATTCCAACAGAATAATGCTGCAATCCACGCTGCAAGACAGACCTTGAACTTTCTACAAGAAAATGGGGTCCATTTCTTGGGACATCCTGCATGCTCACCAGACTTGAACCCAATTGAAAATGTTTGAGGATGGATGACAAGAGATGTTTATCGAAATGGCAAACAATATTCAACAAAAAATGAACTTCGTGAAGCCATCTTCAGAAGCAGGAGCAACATCCCCGCACCTTAATGGAAACGCTTATTTCTAGCATGCCCGACAGAATTTTTGATTTCGTCAAAAGCAGTGGAGGTAGAATTCATTATTAAATTTGGTTGTTGAATGTTTTCATACAATTTTCAAACACATTTTATACAATTTCGTAGAATTTTTGTCTCTGGTCTTATAATTTTGATCATGTGTAAATCGCCTCATTTTATAAAAATGTAAATTTCTAATTAAAATGTTTGGAATATAGCTTTTTGTTTTCATAAACTTTTAGATTTTAATATTGATAACCTTAAGTGGGAGGAGTTTAAAATCTATCCGTAAAAAATATTTCTTTTTAAAGATTTTTAAGTGGTCTTAAAATTTTGATCAGGAGTGTATCTTCTAAAATGCGACCTGAGTGTTATTTTCATTATTTTGCATATTTAGACGACAATTTCTATCACACCCTCTATATGAATAAGAAAAGACAAGAAAAAACATTCTTAAGTAAAGCGTTTCGTCCTCTGAGAAACTTTATCAAGGCAATGGTGGAGCCGCATTTGATTTCTTGTTAACTGGGTTCTCTCTGTGAAGTTTATGCTAGCCATTAAATTCGTCACTGGTAGAGATAGACCAACAATAAATGTCAATATAAGAATAAAAAGTATCGGAGCTGCCACTTCTTGTAGTCTGATAATCTTCAAAGAAAACAAAAGACTAAATAAAGATGTGTATGTAACTTAATAGGCTGAGCAAAAATAAATAAATATATAAAGAGGACGCAAACAAATACCAACGGCTTTTAAGATATTATCTATAATTTGGGGGTTAGTCTTTTGTATATCTAGAGATTCTTAACAAAATCTAAAGAGGAATTTATAATATAATCGATCCTTATTAGCCATCTCAACATCCGTCACTTTCTCACCGACGTGAGGTGGATTCCCTCTGTCTTGTCTACAAATATTTTTATGCTAACTGGTCCAACGAGCATTTCTCCGTAGTGCCCCAAATAGCGTACTATTAGATTGGTATCTAGCTTTCAAGCATTTAATGTTGAAATAGATAAATGCAACCACTATTTCTACTCCAACCGTTTATCTTTTGACACTTCCTACCCGTGGAACTCTTTTTCCGTTTATTTACTTCCCAGATAACTAGAATACCCAAAACTTTTAGTCACCTTCTTCTGTGTCCTTGAATCCAAGTCATTATTTGTCCTTTTCTCAATCGTCCCTATTCTCATTCTCCGCTTTCACATTAAATCCCTGTAAGACACTGCCTAATATTGACATTACCGAACTGATTAGGATAAAATAATTAAAAACATATTGTTCGATGATTTGTTACGAAATATTTTTTAGCTGATTACTTCTACAGTATTAGTAAAGTGTGAACTCTGTAAGGTAAGAGAGAAGTTACTAAATATTTATTTGTAAAAATACAGTTCAATGCTAAAGAAAGACTTCAAAAGATACCGATGCTCACTATCTACTGAGTCTATTATCTCGTTCTGTTAACGACTTGAAATTACCTGAGTCCTCGTGCCATGTTTTATCTTTCCAAGAGCCATGGCACACCATAAATAAAAAGATGCTACCATATCTGGACCCGATCTTCTCAGTCCTCTTTTCCCAGCATTAATTAGTGTTTAAAATCGTACACACGGTTTTGTGGACAATGAACTGCTTTCAACTCTACAACCGTTTCTTGCAGACAAAACATCACAAGTCTCTCGCTACTATGAGACTATTTCCATGTTTAGACGAGTTAATTACATTAATTCACACCTGCACAGCCAAGGTCGGTCATGTCAGATACACTGGAACGAATCATCTCTATTCTTTTCGTATTCCATTAATAAAAAAGAAACAAATTCTTCTCAGGAACCGTTACTTTGTTGAACAGACTCCCAATCACCACAATCTTAACCTCTGCTCAACCATTATCTTTACTAAATACCATAAGCTGCACTTACGGTCAAACAACAAACTCATTGTGTAACCTTTTACGCTGAGTGGCTCTTCAGCCTTGTAGCGAATGAAGAATTATTAGTAAAAATAATTTTTGCTTAACCAAAATAGATTCTTCTTATTATTTTCTCCTTTCATAACCTTCTCTTCTCTTCTCTTCTTTCTTGATATTTTTGTCAAATCGCTTTCTTTTGTCATCTCTCTCGATTTTGTCATTTTTTCCTCATTCTTCTCCTTATTCTTCCTTTTTTTCTTCTTCTTCTTTTCTCCCTTCTTTTGATTCTTTTTCTTTCTTTTTTTGATATTTTTGTCATATCTTTTTTGTCATCTTTGCCTCCCACCCCTCTTCTTTTTTCTTCTTCCATCCTCCTTTATTCTCTTTTTTCGATATTTTTGTCATCTCTTCTCCTCTCTCTCCTCTTGCTTCCTTCTTCTTCTTCTTCTTCTTCTTCTTCTTCTTCTTCTATCCCTCTTTCTTGCTTGCCTTATTCTATTTTTGTCATCTCCTCCTCCCCCTCCCCCTCCTTCCCCTTCTTCTTCTTCTTTTTCTTCTTCTTCTTCTTCTCCTTCTTCTTCTATCCCTCTTTCTTGCTTGCCTTATTCTATTTTGTCATCTCTCCTCCTCCCCCTCCCCCTCCTCTTCCCTTTCTTCTTCTTTTTTTCTTCTTCTATCCCTCTTTCTTGCTTCCCTTATTCTATTTTTGTCATCTCTGCTCCTCCTCCCCTCCTCTTCCCATTCTTCTTCTTCTTCTTCTTCTTCTTCTTCTTCTTCTTCTTCTTCTTCTTCTTCTTCTTCTTCTTCTTCTTTCCCACTTTCTTGCTTGCCTTATTCTATTTTTTCGATATTTTTATTATTTCTCTATTTCCCTCCTGTTTCTCTTTTTCTTGTTCTTCTAACACATTTTTCATTTCCCTTCACCACGATATCACATTTAATTTATTAGACCTACAGTAAGGGTCCATGTAATAAGTTCAGTTGCACGGCATATTTTTTAGAAGCTAGTGTTTTTGGTACGAGTTTATAAATCCACTGATTTTAATAGAACAAAATGACGACCAAAAAAAAAAAAAGAAAAGAAAGTTCATGTACCCAGCGTTACATTTTACTCCCGGCGACAGTCACAGAGACGAAACTATTCATTGCCACCCGTGTAACGCAGGTGATTTTAATTTATACTCGAATGTATACGATCAACTTTTTCTTGCTAATAAGAAGCAAAAATTGAAATTTGAGAAATTTATAGTTTCGTTCCTAATGGCAAAGGTCACCATTTTAAAAAAAATTGTTTAACCAAGGCTATGAGCATTTGTCTAAAAATTTATCAAGCTGAAACATTCTAATTGGCTTCATGTGTTTAGTCGCCACTCGTTTCGGTGTATGACATCACTTCCATCTGAGGATCTCTGCTTACCCCTTTCCAGCCAAATTGATAAAGCTGAATTGCACCGAGTAAGGGCACCGTGGTATCGTTTTTACTTTTTCTCCTCATAATTAAAGTACACATTTATAAAGTACACATTCATATTACGTGATATTTCAACGCAGCCGTCATAACAAAAATAGAAAAATGAAAAAATAGAAAAAGAAAAAAATGGAAAAAGAAAAAAGGAAAACACAAGCGAAATAGCACAGCAAAATAAATTTTAAATTTTATATCAGAAAACAATGCTAAGCTTATATATTCGATTTGAACAGAAGTTCTAAGCATTTTTCAGTAGTTTGCATCTGAACAAGTGATTTCTTTTTCTACATGGATGGTTTCATTATGACATATATACACATTTAAAATATATTTTATGTATAAATTCGGAGACTCCCTAATTAAAATTTTGTAAATACTTCCAATAACATATAAAGATGTTACCATCGAGCCATTTGATATTAGAATAATTGTGAATAAAGAAAAGCTGGAATTATTAACTCAGCCTGTTGATTGTGATAAAAAGGATGTATGTTGTTTTCAAGAAACCAAAATCAAGCAAGTACTTGACTATTAATATCGAAGTTAGGCAGCACAATTGCTTAGGAAATATGATAAATATGATATGATAAATATGATATGATCAGTAAAAATTATAGATATGATTTTGTTTTTTTTACCATTGACATGAAATAAAAGAAAAACATCATTTGACATTCGAAAGTTTCGTGCGGAATATCAGTTTTGCAGTTCACAACAATGAGAAAAATTAATGTTAAGCGAAGAGGTTGAACAGAGCACACGTTCAACAATGAGATCAAAAGATCTACACATCAAATTTCATCATTCTCTGTAAATATTTCAAAAACTAGAAAGATATGCAGAATTTTGCATGTGTTAGTACGGGACATGAAAATTTGGAGAAGACGGATCATAAATATTTACAAAGTTACTAAAAATTATAAATCACATTGATTATCAATGTGAATTCAAGTAAAAACAATTATCTCCGATATATATATATATATATATATATATATATATATTATGTCACGTTTTTAACTTTCAGAGTATATTAGTAGTGTAGTGATATATATATATATATATATATATTATGTCACGTTTTTAACATTGAGAGTATATATATATATATATATATATATCCGAGTGAGTATAGAACGAGGAGAGAAAAGAAATTTTTTTCCCGTCCAAAACATTAATTTAAAACAGTGCTCGATATATGATGTATAGAGCTGTGAATATTTATTATAAATTTATTATTTATTTATTTAGATGTTTTTGTGGGTATTAGACCTTCCTTTAAGGATTTATTGGATCGATTTTTTCTATAGCATTTTTAATCTTTTATAATAAGAATATCTAATCAAACTCTTAGTATTTCTTAGCATGATTGTAGGGTTAGGTCACTAATGTGCTTGCAGTTTACTGTGGTTTCGTGCCTCTGATTTAAAAGCTTGTTACTATTTATATATTTAAGGATCTCTATTTTTCGTGAAGGCAAAGAAAGCATGGTTCTGTTATAGATTTTCCTGTTCTTGCTTTTTTGAGGATTTTCTATTTGATCTTAGGTGTTTTATTTTCGTCTTCTAATTTCCAAAAGTATTTGGAGAGAGATGTCATGTTTTGTTTTTCTTTGACGAACCAAATATAAACAGAGGATGATTCCACCTCTTACTCCTTCCTCCTCCTGATGATGTGTTGGAGTCCCAACATTGAAACGAACATATAATTGTAGAGAAGAGAACATATATAGAAAAAATTATGTACATGTTCTAAAACATAATTTATAATATATATATATATATATATATATATATATATATATATATATATACATATATATATATTGTCATGGTTGTTACAATGCTTTATAAAAGCATAATATCACTACACAAAAATTTTTGCGTTTCGGATCTGCGTTTGCCCCTCCTCTGGTGATAAGATTAAACCTTATCTTTAATCTTATTACCAGAGGAGGCAAACTGAGCTTCAAGAAACGCGAAAATTTTTGTGAAGTACTATGCTTTCATAAACCATTGTAACAACCATTACAATATAAAGCTCTACGTTGTCTCGAGCACTCTTTATAAAAGTAAATGCATGAACAGTCGGTTCAAAATCTAGGTGTTCCATAACTTTCTTACAATATATATATATATATATATATATATATATATATATATATATAAATGGATCGAAATCCGACAAGATGAATAAAAAATTAAAGAACAAGTACGGGGTAAATAATAAAATCTAGCATGTTTCACAAATTTCTTCAGAGATTTTTTAAAAACGAATGATGAAAACAAAAAAAAAATTAAAGGAATCTTTTAAAAATCTACTGAGACAGTATGTTGATTGAGGTATAATTTCATTGGTCAGTTTAAAGAATGTTCCTTATATTCTGAACATTGTAATATTGTTTTCTCTATATGAACAGTATACTATTTTATTGTTTAATTTATGTTTTTTCATTATTTCTCCTTATTTTCCCTTATTATTATCTATATTTTCCCAACTCTTATTATATATTAATATAGTTGTTTATTATTATTACTATTATTATCGTTAGTTTTATTGTTATTATTTTATTATTATTTACTAGTGTATGTTATTTATATTGCTTAAATATAATATTGTAATGATATAATAGTTAATATGTATGGTTTAATATGTATGGTTTAATTTATTTAATATGTATGGTTTAATATTAATAACTTTTTCTATTACTTAATTCTGCTATTATAATGATTTTAATACATACATATTTAGTATTTTAATACACATAATTTCATTGAAAGATTCTAACCGTTAACATCTTATTTTTCAACATTTATTTATTTATCTATAAAAAGTTCGCTTAATACATTATTTTCGCTAGAATTTTTTAACGGAATGATATTTCGTTTTATGATCCACACTCATGAACGCATACATTCATACATGATTCTCTCACACACATACATATGTACATGATTCTCTCAATTTATTTAGAATAAAAAATCGTTCGATCGCTTGACATGTGTATACATTATTTCACATACTACTTTTACCAACTCATAAACGCACACATTCAAACATGATTTCAATCATAAACACACATTCATATATGATTCACTCATTTTATTTAAAAAAAAAGAAAATTGTCCCATCGCTTGAAACGTGTATACAATATTTCGCTACAATTTTGAACGGTAGTGTATTTCGTTGCTGCCATTCACACACATACTAACGTTACCGACATATCTTCTTCTGTGTGCCTTGTCCTTTCAGGACGTAAGTGATCATGGCTTTCCCTATCCGTGATGGCTCTTACAACGCTTTCTCCTGTAGCAACACGGAACCCCCGTTCTGCCATCCACCTGCTCAGACTCTTCAAATATGTTAGCCGCTGCTTTCCTTGTCTATTTTTCTTTCTCCCTTATCTATTTTTCTTTCTATCTGGCCTATTAGTATCAGGTTCTCCAAGCCCTCTTTCCTCATTGCATGTCCCAGGAACTTTAGTTGTCTCTTCCTGATGCTCAATATTAATTTCTTTTTTGTTTCCATACTTTCCAAAACCTCACCATTGCTCACATGCTCGGTCCATGATATCCTTAGCATCTTTCTGTAGAACCACATTTCAGTTCCTTCAAGTTTTTCCTTCATCTTTGATGATATTGTCCAGCATTCAATTTGAAGAAATGACATCACATAGAAATCCAGTACTCTCTTCTTTGTTTTTTAGCGAAATTTTCTGTCTTTTAATACTCTACTCAGCTTCTGGAACGCGTTTTTCGTTATGCCAATTCGTCTTCGGATCTGTGTGTCGCACTTTCCGTCCTCTGTTAGAACACTTCCAAGGTATTTCAATTTTTTTACCTGCTTGATTTTAGTATCCCTCACCTGTATTTGGCATTTTAGGCTGCTCTTTTTTGCTGACGACCATGCATTCGGTTTTCTTGCAGTTTATTTGTAGTTCTTTTTTGTAACTCTGTTCAGCTATCTTCTGTTGGAGGCATTATATTTTCTTTCCGTGTCTGCTATTAGCACTGTATCCTCTGCGTACCTTATGTTGTTCAAATTGTGGCCTCCGATGATAAATCCTGGCATAACATCTAGGGTTCTCAGAATAGTCTCGCTGTACAAGTTGAATAGATTCTGTAAAAAGACACATCCTTGTCTTACACCCTATTTTCTTACTTTCTTACTTTCTATTTTTGTATATCTACCGAATTCGTTACCTGTCTGTATGCAGGCAGTTTTCTGCCAGTACAGATTCTTGATTACTCTTATGTCTTTCCCAAATATGTCGAGGCTACTGAGCATCTCCATCAATTCTTTGTGGCGTATTTTGTCGAACGCCTTTGCATAATCGATAAAACATAGGTACAAGTCCTTCTTCATTTGTATTGCCTTTTCGGAGAGCATCCTGATCATAAATATGGCGTTCCTTGTTCTAGTTTCTTTGACAAACTCGCACTGTTCGTGTCCTTTCTCTGACCTGATTCTGCTTCTTGCTTATTCATCAGGATTCCGACTATCAGTTTTGTAATATGACCCATTTAACTAATTGTTCGGTGAAGTTCGCACTCGTTTCCACCTTGCTTCTTAGGCAGTGCTATGAAAATCGACTTGCTTAGGTCGTCTGGTATTATACCACTATTATAAATTTCATTTATTATTTCTGTAATTTTCTTCATGCCGAATTCTTCCAGGGCAATCAGCAGTTCTATTACAATGCCGTCTGGTCCAGCTGCTTTGTTTTTATTTAATTTAGCCATTGAAGCTTCCACTTTCGACTTTAATATTTCCGTATATTTGTGTATTATCGGTTGTTCTCTCTCTCTCTCTCTCTCTCTCTCTCTCTCTCTCTCTCTCTCTCTCTCTCTCTCTCTCCATGCATGTCTGCTTTAGTCCTGCTTAATTTCTCTACTTCTGCACATTTGTTGTTGAGCCATTCCTCTTTAGCCTGTCTGCATTTGTTCCTTATTTTCTTGTGTAGTTTCCTGTATTTCATTCCATGTCTTGGCATCATTTTCTGTCCCCTTTTCATCATGTCGAGAATCTTTTCGGTCATCCACTCGTTTTTTCTTCTGCTTCTGATTTCTTTTGAGGCAATGTTGTTTGATTATGTCAATATCGCTTCCTTTAGTGAGTCCCATTTTAAGCGTTATTTTCCAATTTGTTCTTCGTATTTGATTTTCACGCTGTTAATGTATTCTTTCTGCAGGTTGAGGTCATTCACACGCCTGCTGTATTTCAGTCTTCGTACTGCACTAGGCTTCTTCATTCTCCGGAGTTTTACCCTTAGTTTTCAAATGATTGAGACGTGATCGCTTCCACAGTCGGCGTCTGGATAGGTTTTCCATTGAACCACTGCGTTTCTAAATATCCTATTTATGGTTATGTAGTCTGTTTTGTTTTTCGTGTCACTTTCTGGGCTTCCATAGACGTCGTGGGTGATTTTAAACCTAGTGTTAGTTATTACTTGGTCATTTGCTGTGCTCTATTGGACCCATTTTTCTTCTCGTTCGTTGCAGATTCCTAATCTAAAGTTGTCGGTCATCTCTCCTTCTCTCTCGTTAACTACCTTGGCAATCAAGTCACCCATTATGATTCTAATATCTTGTTTTTTGAACTGAGCCTTGGCATTGTCCAGTATAGAATAGAATGATTCTATTTCTTTCTCAGTGCTTAGCGTTGCTGGTGTATAAACTAATATAATAGATATATGGAAGGGTCTTCTTCTCGGTTTGACCAAGAAGCCTCTCTCAGTAACCTGGCATAATCCCAGAACACATTTCCTCATTTCTTTGTCCAGTATTAAGCCGACTCCTCTTTCATTATTTTTGCCTCGTGCATCTATTATCCTGTGGTTGTCACTGCTGAAGTCTCCATTGTTAGGCCATCTGGTTTCGCAAATGCCCAGAATATTAATGTTAAGTCTCTTTCATCTCCTGCTTGACATTCTCGAGTTGACCACAGTTGATGAGTGTCCTGACGTTCCATGTCCCAAAGGTAATTCTTTCTTTGTTGCTCACAGTCCCAGGTTAACGGTCTAAAGACACCTGTTGCTCATATCGTTCCTGTCTGGATGAGGGACAGTTTTTGGAAAAAAGTGCCCCCTTTACGCCAGGTACAAACGAATGCGAACTCCACCGCACAATCAGTTTAATGAGCCATATTATAAAATTAAACTAAAGATCTACCGGTGAAGTTATTCAAAAAAAAAATTATCTTTGATAAATTACGAAAAGTCAAAGAAAATTTCAAGCTTTCTCTGTCTTCTGGTAGCGAAATGCTAATCTTTATTTTTGCAGGCGTTCTTGTCTCTTGCTAGTTTAGACTAGTTTTAAAAAAATTTGTTTCGCCCATGTTCAATATTTTGTCTTAATATTTCCCTTTCAGACTTTTTCTCTCAACAGTTTCTAAAAGGAATGTTTAATTTATAATGTAATTGAGATTTTTTAATGTAAAATATTGCATAGAGTTTTACCGACATATACACACACATAATTCGTTTATAGTTAAAATACGCTTGACATGCGCTATTTTCGCTTACATATACTTACATTTATAATAAAAATCTAGTGTTTTTATAACACGTGGCACACACACATAAACAGGCATAAATTTCTCCTCTACATTTAAAATATTTATTAATTGCTTTATTTCACGTATAACGGATCTGACGAATGAAATCATACCTCAATCAGGATACTGTCTCTAAGTATTTTAAAGAAATTTTTTAAAAGATTTTAAAAGTTTTTTTCAATTATTCGTCTTCAAAAAATCTCTGAAGAAACTTGTTAAAGTGGGACATGTTTGATTAAAGACACTTTTACTACCTGTTTTACTTATTCTACTCATATATATATATATATATATATATATAAATTTAAATGTAACATTTAAAATGTAATTTTAAATGTAATTTTAAATGTAAGGTCAATAGATACCTCCTAACACATTAACCTGCTCCAATTCTATCAAACACTCTTCCCATCTGCCCAACCCTCATCCTTGGTATCCTTACTCATCTGTCACCTTCCTCCTGACATTCCCTATGTCTAACCACTCCTTCTCTTTACCTTCCCCTATGTAACCCCATGCGCAATAGTGGAAGTGGAATGCCTTGCTTGAAGTGAAATGATTAAAATATATATATATATATATATATATATATATATATATATATATATATGAATAGAATAAGTAAAAATGGAAGTTATCTCTCGCCTGAATCCATCTTTGACATACAAATCAAGCACTTGCCCATGCATTGAATACTGTTGTCCTGTACGGTCGGGTCGGGCGCCCCTGCTATTCATCTCGGGTTTCTCGACAAGATCCAGAGAAAACATGATCCTTTTAAAACTCTTTATCTCGCAAGCAACACCATCACTTGACACGATGGATATGTCACCCTTGAGAATAGATAGATAGATAGATAGATAGATAGATAGATAGATAGATAGATAGATAGATAGATAGGTTGAATATATAGGTGGAAATCTGACAATATGTTAGAATAAAGAAAAAAGAATAAAAAGGAAACTTATCTCATGTTTCATTTTTATTAAATCTTCTTCAGAGACCGAGAGAAAATAAATACGGTCGCATTACAATGAGTTTTTTTTTGGAATGACTCCTATATGGATTGTGAACTTTAATTGTTTTTGTTTTTTTAAGTGAAAATGGAGGAAATTATGAGAGATCTTTTCGTCACTTGACGCTCTTTTATTTCCTGAAAAAAAAAATTATATAAAACAGCACAGAATTCCGTTTATGCGGATATTGCCAAAAATGAGAGAACAGTCATTGTTTGGTGAGTTTCAAAAGTTGTCGTTTGTTATCTTTGCACCGAGAACATATCAGCTGGTCTGCAATTATTGCATATTTTGTTTTATAATCTTTTCATCCCAAGTAAGGCAGGACCACCACTGGTGCGCTGGGGGTTACAGTGCGAGAAAAAAACACAAGGTAGAGGGGAAGTTAAAGGAATGATAAGAGATGGATGGGAATCAAGGGGATAGAAGATGGCAATTGACGTTACAATTAAACTTTCGAACATTGCAGCTATCAGGGAAGCATGCAAATGGAAGGAAGATCTACAAACGGGAAGTGCGAGAAAATAAACTGTTAGGGTAGAAGAGCTGGTTACATTTAACTGTTTCGACGTTGAAAGGGTGGAAAGTTGATACCAATCTAGTAAGACGAATAAATACATGTGGTCTATGAATCATGAAAAAAAGATCGTCAGAACGTTTTTCATGAAAATACTTGTAGCAAAAACAGAGGGAAGCCACATCACGACGGTGAGAAAATGACTGAAGGCAAGCTGCTATGTTATACTACAGATATTATTTTCGATTTTTTCGAGAATATCAAGATGAATATAAGCGTTGTAAAAATTTTGAAAACACTCATATACGTGCATCTCTACGATGTTTGGGCACCTGACGATTGAACAGAAAACAAATGAATTAACCTTTTTTTCCATCTGCGATTTAATTCTCAAACGCCAAAAATAGCTATTTCTTAAAAGTACGATGACAGGGGATGAAAAAGTAATCACAGGAATTATGCTATAAATCTAATTGGATAAAGGCGCTATGGTGCCTTAGGAGCTTATTCAGCAAAATTAAGCCTTAAATTTATATCTTCTGTTGTCTTAATTTCTGTTCTTTTATTGTTCTCTATACTTAATAATATTTTTTCACATATTCTGTAACACTTAGCAACCGTTTGCGTCTTAGTGATTTTATACAAACGATATCTATCGCCGGGAATTGACCAATCGGATGAGTTTCGTTTTTCAGCAAACATGCCGGATCTCATCTCTTTGCTAACCCTGCAGAAATCGATAAAACTGATTAGGACGTCCGACTACACCCACCGTACTCATCAGAACGAGTACATTTGCATTATCACATATCAGATTCCGACAAATTCTCTCTACAATTTTCTTGAAGTTTGTAAAACTAATTTTTACGAGTTCATCAATCCGAAAGATGTCAAATCTGAGAGAGTGCAAACATCAGCTGACTCAAATAGGGTCCAAATATTATCGGATAAATCTAAAGATAATCAGTGTGATATATATACGGCAAGTTAATATTACTTATACAGAAAGTAATTCATCTCAGTCTCTTTCTCTCTCTCTCTCACCCCCTCTCTCTCTCCATATATATATATATATATATATATATATATATATATATATATATATATATAGTTATTACAATGGTTTATAAATTCATAGTATCACTACACAAATATTTTCGTGTTTCGAAGCTACTTTACGTGCTTCTCTATCGGGTGATAAAGTTGGAATGAAAATTTAAATGGTGAAAACGGTTTATTTGTGGTGATATGATGTTTAAGTGAAAGTGGGGTTGGGAGCTTATTCTGATTCTGTCGGTCGTATTGTAGTCTTAGATATATGGGTTAGGAGAGGTGGCTTAGTTTAAGACAGATTCCTTTTTTTATTTTATTTTATCTGGATTTTGGTGGGAGTGGCGTCGCTGTTAATGAGAGCGATTTAAATTTATGTGGTATAGGGAGTTTTAGAATGGTCTAGTCGTCCGTTCGTGGTTCTAGTTTTACTGATATTGGGTTAAGAGAAGGGTATGGGGTAGCTTCGAATTCCAGACGAATTCATTGCATTCACTTACGCGCAAATACCCTTGGGAAAGGTATTAATCCGTCTCTTCCTTCCAGTTATGGGTCAAATAACAGGACAGATTGGGTTCTATAGCCTTGGTTGGCAACCAGTCTACCGCAGAAAGCAATGGCAACCTACTGCGGGATAATCTTCTGCTTAGTCAGTCATGTCTCTTTCTAGACATGACCGCCCAAGCGTGTATCACGTATGGCACTTAATTGATTGACTGATGGGATAGCTTAGTTTTGGGCAGGTCGCTTTTTCGTTTAGTTTAGGTATTTTGTGTTGGAATATATGTTTATTTTTGCTTTTTTCTTTGTTTTTTATGCAATGCCTATAGTTTTTGTTTTTAGTACTATTTACAGGTAGATTGAATTATTATTGGTGTGGTGTGGGATTTATTTTCTTTTATTTTTAAGTTTTTTGTTCTATTTATTTAGAGGGTTGATTATGTGTATTTATTGCATTTTGGGGAGGTGTGGATGGGTGTGTTTTTTGTTTTATTTAAATTTTAACGAGGAATATTTGCGATGTTTGCATAATACTGCTAGTTCGTCCCTACGGTTTAATAGTTCGCTACTGTTGGGGTACTTTAGAATGTGTAGCTTTTCACTTAAACATAAATGGCAGATGTCGTTAAGTGAGTTGCAAGATCTAGTTTTTTCGAGGATTTTCCATTTTACTTTGGGTTTCTGTTTTGAGTCCTTTAGTTTCCAAATGTATGCGGAAAGAGATATTTGGTTTCGGTATAAGTTGTTTTTGAATGAAATTAAGTGCATGTACCAGCGCTGCTTAAAACTGTTCTTAGTAAATCCGATGTAAACCTTATTTATAGTGGGATTTTCAATTGATATTATGTTGCATTGATAGATTATTGAGTTTATTTTACAATTTTTGTGTAGTGATTCTATGAATTTATAAACCCTTGTAACAACTCTTACAATATAATGCTCTACGTTGTATCGAGCACTCTTTATAAAAGTAAATGCATGAACAGCAGGTAAAATACCTACGAGTTCCACAACTTTGTTACATATATATATATATATATATATATATATATATATATATATATATATATATATATATATATATATATATATATATATATATATATATATAGTTAAATAAAAAGACAAGAGAAAAACTGTATTTAACACGCTTACGCATTTCGTCCAGTGATGGACTTTATCAAGACAAAAAAACGAAATGAGCTTTATTTCAAATTACGTATCTATAAACAGTGTTGGAAACTATAAAAAAAAACGCTCACAAATCATTCAAAAAGATTAACAGAAAATTTTAGTTTTAGAACTCCTTCATGAGTAGTGCAATGTCACGAGATGTTAAAATGAAGAGAATTTAAAGAGAAAAGAGGGAAACGAAAATACACTACAGACATAAGTATTAATTTACACACAAAAAATTAAAAGATAAAATTAATATTTTTTACTAAATTTTGTTGTACATTTTTATTTATTTTTATTTTATTACCTATTATATTTCTTTTTTTATATTATTATTATTATTTATTTATTATGTTATTTTATTATTATTTATTATTGTTTTTATTATTATTATTTATCTTGAAATTTTTTGCGTAAATTATATATATATATATAGATACATACATATCATTCTATTGTTTATTTTTCTTTCTAATACAATGTATAATGTTCCCGATTAAAGAGTGTTCTATACATTGAGATGTTTTGTGTAGTGTCAATGATTACATTTATACTTCGAAAATCTGCAATGGAAAACGAGTATAAATATTCGCTACTAACTTGACTATCATAAACTTTTCTCCTTGAAAAAGTAAAAGGTAAAGGATATTAGAAAAAAAAGACAAGTTCACTCCTACTTTGTTCAGGTGCAGCACCGATAAAACACATCATGAAATTGAAACGGATGCAGCAGTTTTTTTGTTTTGTTTTGTTTTTTTTTTGCAGTCTCTAAATCTGCTACTTTCTTTTAGGAAATAATAAAAGCTAAAATCAAATTAATTGTGTTTTTGTTGTTTTGTTTTTTTTGTTTATTATTATTATTATTTTTTTTTTGTATGATTCCTGGAAGTTCATCTTTTGGTTTTACTGTTTTCGGCACGCTAGTTGCCATTGCTTCGCTTTCCTGAAATCGGCCAGCTTCTTTTCTTCTCCTTCACACGCAAGTGCGCATGTTCACGCATCGGCACGCAAATTGCCCGCTGGCGGTAAAACACCTTTGCGTGCATAACCGTGAGTCGTACAGGTTACCTGTTGTTATTTCTCTGTTATTCGTTTGTAGTTGGTAGTTTATTTGCCTTATTTATTTATTTCCCCCCTTATCTTTAATCAGGTGAAACAACATGGTGTGGAATATAGCCTACAGAGCATATTTTAACCCTTCCCTCTTATTCCAGACCTTATACCCCAAATGAACCAGACACAAGGAAATATTACGGGAGTAACGCACTAAAAAGGAAAATTGCGCAGTTATGCACAAATCTCTGGGAGGATAACTTTCACACCAATCACCATCTGCTGTACATGCATACAAACAGACGCATGCATACAGATATACAAATTCATACATACATACGTCGTATATTCAGACAATGCGACAAAGTGGAAAACTTTTCCAGACAACTGGTTTCACCTCCATGCTTCTTCAGGTCTGAATGAAAATCAAACATGTGCGTAAAAATGTCAGCTGAGATTTTTGAGAGAGGGTAATAAATAAGCATATCAGATATGACGGGGGAAAGTGCTTTTTTCGTATTGAAGCCATTAACGTCGGCTAGGATTCAAATTCATCCACTCCGAGTATATTCCTGCTGCGTTTTCTCTATTAGTTCGTATTCTACATTGTGCTATTATTGTTCACCCCATTGTAGATGATGCTGTGTACGAGCCCAGTATGAGGTTAACCGGGAAAAATTGTAAGATCAGAGCTCTTCAGATGCATTATCTTAGTGAATTATTCCTTTCCCGATGAGATTAGGTAAAAAATGTGGTCAGATGTGTTACGTTGAACTCTCAGTGTGTATAAAGTATTGAAACGGAGTATATCCCAGCGATGATCATATAGTTTATTTAGAGTATCTGTGATACGGCGAAACAGATCTGTCTGCGGATGACAATATATATATATATATGTATATATATATATATATGTGTGTGTGTGTGTGTGTGTGTGTGTGTGTGTGTGTGTGTGTGTGTGTGTGTGTGTGTGACAAGAATACAATTTTAAGTTATGCTATATTAAAAAGTGCACAATATCAGGAAGAGCTCGTGTGAAAATATAAGAGTGGACACTGTGATCAAGATCACTTAGCGACAATCAGAATCATGTTTGAACACAATCTTTAGCCCTGCAAATTGCATATAAATAATATATATATTATTTATATCAAAAACAAATATGGTGGAAAGATGTAAGAGAAAATGAAAATGTTTCGAGTAATGTTTTTTGTTCTTTAAGACATCATCAGAATAAATTTATTTTTATCGTGATGCGTACAAAGAAAAGGACGATACTGAGAAAGTTATATTTAATTTTATACAACTTAATATATGTTTTGGGTTAATAATCTAGGCAATTTCATTTAGATGCTTTTTTAAAAGAATTTTGATTGTTTCCATTATTATTCTTATTAAATATTTTACATTGTGATAATAGAAGATCTGCCAAGAATGGTGAGATGTTGTAAGAACCTAGACGGAAATTTACCTTGACGGATCTAGCGATTAAAGCGCTTTCTAAACGTTTTTGTTTTAGTAAATTGTTTTCTACTTTATCGCTTTTTTATATCAAAATATATTTAACGCATTGTTTTAAAAATGAATTTTTGGGGTTCATACAATCGCTTATTTAAATTCCTTGAGGTTTTTCCTATGTTTTACTTGTGGCAGTTACTACGGGTAATTAATAAAGTAAATTACTTTTTTAAGTTTTGTTGTCTTATTTTGTTCAATGATTTTCTTATTATACTGGTTTGTATTATCAGAATGAATCCGAAGGATGGAGTCCGGAGAAAAAACAAGGTATTTGATTAATTCTCATAAAATGTTCAAACTAGAAGATTAATAGAGATAATTTAGTTATTCATCTTTAAATAAGAAGGCAACTTTAAATAGACTAAAAATTGGAGTAGCTAGACTAAACTATTGCCCGGTTCACACTCCACCCACGTCTATTGAACAGGTGAAGAGGCTCATTCCTTGTTTCCTGTTTAGGATGTGGTTTCCGGTTTTTCTCTTTTCCAATCTTTTCACTCTTACGTAGCCCACTGCGCATCAGTGGCATTTTCGTCTTGCTTGGGGTGATATGATTTTAAAAAAAATTAACTTGAAAAACTAATATTTGAATTGCAAAATATATGCTTTTTACCTAAATAGTCACTGATCTTATTGACATACACTGCCATATATATATATATATATATGTATATATATATATATATATATATATATATATATATAGGCAGCTACATTTTATCAGTTTTATTCAACAGTTTTTGTCTTCGTAAATATCCGTTGAATTTTTCTAATTTTCAAAAAATTCCTTGAAAATTTAGCTTGAATTTTAATCTGAAAAAATCTCCTCGACCCTACCACTTCAAAAAAGAAATTCCTTATTTTTTTAGTTGTGACCAAGTTAAATTAATGCCAGAAGTTAAGTGTTCAAGCTAAGCCGTCGTCAAATTCTCTCGTATATTTTTTATACTGCTATAATGAAAGTCTCATATTCTGTGGGGATCATAATTGAAAGTTGAGCCCTGACCACATGGCGCAATTTCAGATTAACTGAATCCTGGTTCAATAGGTTATGTCATGAAATTACACCGGTTTTACTCAATTATTTTAATGGTTTTTATTTCTTGAACAGAATCTTGAATTTTTCAAATAATCCTATTTTGTCCTAGTCTGATAATTACGTAACTGAATCTGGTTTAAAGTAAAATTCTCACGTGTTTAACTAGTGTCTTTGTCAATAATTAATTTTATTGCTGGAGTGAAAATTAGTTTCTTAGATAACTATAAATAGTTGCTCTGTTTTGCCCTGCGCTGGGTGTTTTTTGTTTTGTTTTTGGCTTTTTTTTTGTATTTTTGACGCCATTTTTTACTTGTTTAAATACGTTGATTTCTTTCCCCTTTTTTGCTTTGTTTTTATTCCTAGAATTAGAATGTCATTTCTCTTTAACTTGGACCGAGCACGTGAGGTGTTAGAATGGAGGCAAACCAAAAGAACATTTATACTTAACATCAGAAAGAAACTGCTGAGGCTCTTGGAACACGTAATGAGGAAGGAAGGTTTGGAGAATCTTATACTTACAGAACGGATAAAGGAAAAAATTGAGAGGAAAAAGCAGATTGAGACATATTTGATAGGTTTAAACAAATGGAGGGCGGTGCGGGTTTGGGAAGAAATACCAAGAAGAAAATTACTAGGAGCCACCAGAGAAAGGGGCAAGTAGAAGTCCATGATCACCTACGAACTAAAGAAGAAGATATTAAATAAAGAGTTCATTTCGAAATTCCCTGAAGGTTATCCGAATCGATGTACACATGATGACTGACAGAGAAGCCAACAGCTTAAACGCTATAATAACAAAAGAAAATTATTATATTCGACCAAATGTAAATCAAAAAAGTTCTTTTTTCTCTTTACGTTCTTTTCACTTAACAACCTGGCTCCATTCCACTTCGTCACTAAGTGGTTAACCTGAGCACTTAGCAATAGTTGATTTGAGTAAGAGTTGTTGTCCACTGACCCAGTGGTGCATGTCACTTTTTTCTTCTGTTTCCATCTTTCATGTGTTCAAATGACGTGTTCTCTTAGTCTTTGTGTTGTTTTTGTTGCTAGAAATGTATTTTCAATTTCTTAGACCAACATAATTTCTGTAAGGCCGTGTGCCCCATGACAGGTTATCTGGTTTTAAATTACCTATCTGATCGCTAAGTTATACTTGGCTGCTATTTTAGGGGTAGTACATGTGTGATGGGTTTTTGTTAACACAGTTTCAGATAGGATTAATATAACTTTTGCACCATTTATAACATTTCTAATGCATTTCTAAATGATTATACAACGGTCTACTGAACATTAATCTTAATAAACACATTCAGTTATTAGCTTTATATAATAGATATTACTTTGGCTTGAATGGAGAGAAAACACAGTAACAGTAAGATTTTTATTTATCGTTCCCTTTATGCATTAATTTTGTTCATTTTGAAGAAAAAGAAATAAAAAAAAGGTCTCGTACAATGTACCCTACTCACTGATTAGAATTTTAGGAGATTTTTATAGCTGGTTGTTAAACGGATATGTCGTTAAATGAGAAGTGACTATATTTTGCACTTTTTTCTTACTCATAGTTTCAGTGTTACATTGTTTTTTTTTTAATATACCTGCTTTTGCTTCAGTATTAAAACTAACCCCGTATTAATTTTTATCACACTGGCTGAGACTTCATTTGCGGCACAAAAAGTTTATCCTGCCATTGGAGGTGACACTAATTCCTGAACAATAGTGTGTTTTAATTTCATAGTTGTGTCGTCATGTTTTCTTCTGTGGTAACAAAACAACCTTGAGTGAAATTAGCAATAAGGATACTGTAATTGAGAGACCTTGAAAAAGAATACAGTGGAAAGGGAAGTGATGATAATAATAATGCCAAGTGCTAATGCTTAATTAGATATAATTCAAATACGGAACAACATTAATAGCTTAAAAATACGCTTAATTCTACTATTTAGAAAGAACTTAGAATATTTTGAAGTTAAACAAAAGAGACAATAAAAAATTATGACAATATAAACACAAATAAGATGGAAGATATTGTTTGGATAAACAAAGAACAGGTTTATCAATTCCAAACATATCTTATAAAGTTTCTTGATAAAAGTGCGTAAGTAAATACCAGTAAGTTTTTCTCTAGAAAAATTTCTCAAAGCAAATAAAAAAGATAGATGCAAAGAAAATATATTGAAAGGAAATTGTAAAACATAGAAAGAACTTTTTATAAATAAAAAAAAGTTGTTTCTATGTTTTATAATTTAAATTAAAAAAATTAGTATTAAAATTATAAATGTGAAGGAAAATAAGGAAGAAAATATAAAAAGAAAACTAGGATTTAGTAGCAGGAAGTGTAAGTGAAAAGATAAGCGTGTCAAACCAAATTCTCTCCAACATTGAGATAAACAAACGCATACGGAGGCACGCACGTTCGTGCAGTCGCGCCAGAGTCGTCCATCCCAATTCTCATGCCCGGCTGCCTTTTGTGGAAATTCGTTGCGAATCTTTGGTGACGCCTCCCTCCCCAACACTCCGCGAGCTTCATCGACACAAATACACACACATGTATTATTTTTTACGCCACCGAAAAACGTGTTGCGTTGCTTTTCCCTATCGTCACCTGCGTTACCTTTTTTTTCGTTTGAATTATTCCTCTTCTCCAAAACATAATCATTCGGTTCTCACCCAATTCCCAACCCTTAAAGCTATGCTCCATTTCTGAAAAACTCTTTCCTTGAAAGCAAGTTTCCCTCTCAGTGGTGGCTAAAGAAAAAAATACGTTTCTTAGAATTAGGAACCTGGTTAACCTCTGTAACCCAGTACTGATCGCTCAGCAGTCGTTTAGGTTTGGCATCATTTATTTAATGTGGCTTAATCAAATATAGTGAAAGAGTACAATAAAAGTTGATGGGTGATCAATTTCTACTTTCACTTTCAATTTCAGTTTTATATTAATTGATTTATTCACTGGCTTGATCTTGCACTTTGGTCATTAGTTCTTCCATTTCCGTTTAGTTTTCCATCAAAATTCACACGTAATTTAATGGTGTAGTACTTGAATAAGAAGTGCTATGTTAGCATATATATGTATGTAGTAGTTCGCGCGTGCAGTATAGAGAGAGAAAGAGGAAAGAGAACAAGAGTGAGTAAGTTAGGCAGATAAAATGATGCTATCCTAAAAGTTCATGTAGTAATAATAAAACGTAATTTCTACATTTAGAAAATATTACTTTGACTCAGGAAATATGCAGAAAGTTCAGTTCATGTTTCTGCCTCACTAGCAGCATCTCAAGAACTTCTCTAAGAGCAGGAATAAATTAATATCCGCGATCTATCCAGACATTGCAACCCTAACCATTATTTATTTTTATATGCATTTGTTATTTTCTTTTTGTATTTTTGTTAAAGATTGCTATAGTCATTAATACCATGAGTTCTTTTTTCTTCTTCTTTTGTTTTATGTAATTTTATATCATGAGCGGTTTCCCGTTTTCGGGGTTGACTGGTTTTGCTTCTCTTTTTGTCCGTATCACAGATTTCTCTCACGCTTTTGTTTTGATTCGCAAGTTTCCGGTATGGTCACGTGCGTTAATGCACTTGAGTGACTGCGCTAATGTTTTTTTTCTTTTTTCTTTTTGTATTTTTTTATATCTATAAATTAGTACGGACATATTTATGCCTACCTTCTTCAGATCGCACTTTCTCAAAACACCTTCAAAATTTTCGTTTCTTGTCTGAGCTCTTGTTTACCGAAAATTACCCCACCCAGTACAACCCCAGCATTTTCTCTGTCTCTTTTGTAAACTATTTCTTTCGATAATTCTTTATTTTTGTTATATATATATATATATATATAGAGAGAGAGAGAGAGACAGACAGACAGACAGACAGACAGACAGACAGAGACAGAGAGACAGAGAGCGAGAGATACAGGAATAGAAAGCGAGAGAGAGAAAGAGATAGATAGATAGATAGATAGATAGATAGATAGATAGATAGATAGATAGAACGTTTGATGGATTTTAGATTTCGACGAGTATATATATAGCAGGGATTAAGGCTATAGATTAACCTATATTTTTTTATTTGGAAAATTATCATCAATTAAATACAAACATAAAATATAGACAGAATATTTTCATTTTCACTATATATTTTCACCATTTATTATTAACATATCACCTGAAGCGGAACAGTTTTTTTTTTCTGAAATATGAACACTTTTGTGTAGTGATATTATGCTTTTATAAACCATTGTAATAACAAAATTACAATATATATATATATATATATATAAAGAAAGACATGTATTTTTTATTTATAACTCTAACGGACTTTTATTACTGAAAGGCTATTTTAGTGGATACTCGTATTTCAGTAGACGATCCTTTTTTTTTTACTAAACTGTACATTTATTCATTTTCGTCCTGAATATTCGAGAATATATGTCTTATTTTTTTAATAAGATTTTTCAAATGTTATATCATCGAAAATGAGGACAAAACTGGAAGCGGCCGAAATGTGGTTCTACAGAAGGATGCTGCGGATATCATGGACTGAGCATGCAAGCAACGACGAGGTGTTAGAAAGAATGGCAACAAAAAGGAAATTGATGCTGAGCATCAGGAAGAGACAACTGAAGTTCCTGGGTCATGCAATGAGGAAGGAGAGCCTGGAGAACCTGATACTGACTGGACAGATAGAAGGAAGGAGAGACAGAGGAAGGCAGCGGATAACATATTTGCAGAGCCTGATCAGGTGGATGACGGAACGGGGGTTGCCAGGAGCAACAGGAGCAAACATACTAAGAGCCACAAGGGATAGGGAGACGTGGAGAGCTATGATCGCCTACGTCCTGAAGAGACAGGGCACATAGAAGAAGAAGACAAAAATAAATAAATGTACCGTTTAGTAAATGAACGGAGTGTCTATTCAAAAACTTGCATCCACTAAAAATAACGTTTAATTAATAAACACACACACACACACACACACACACACACACACACACGAACACACACACAGTACGAGTAAAAGATTGTCACTTAGCTGATTGATGATAACCTCAGCATCCCGACTTCAGAGTTTCCGAGGCGGGTTTTTTTTTTCTCCACTGGTATTTCTCAATTTACAGTTAATAATTCCAAGTTTTCTTTTTCTTTTTTTTTTTTGTATTACCGTGAGTTGTTTGTGAGTTTATTTCTTCTTTTAGTAGATGTAAAATGTCAAAGTCAATTGTCGTAGATTTTCTTTCTTGTTTCATCCTTTCTTTGTGAATTTTACTATGTGTTGATTTATTGTTATTTTTTCGTAAAAGCGTCATCGATTTTAAATTTTGAATGTTGAATGCTTATATATACATGTTGCACTGATCATATTCTGTTCGCTAACAGGAACTGCGGATCGCGTTATATCTGGTTTTAAATATTTTACATTTTTTTTTCTTCCTTTCTTTCAGAATTTGTTTTGTGTTGAGTTATCGTTATTGTTTGTAGGAGCGTCATCGTTTTAAATTTTGAATGTTGAGGGTTTATGTATACATTAAATGTTGAATGCTTATATATACGTGCTGTACTGATTATATTCTGTTCGCTAACTACCGGGGACAGTGGATCGAGTTATATCTAGTTTTAACTATTTGGGCATTTTTTTTCTTTTTTCCTGCTTTTTTTCGGAATTTATGTGTTGATTTACTGTTACTGCTCGTAGAAGCATCATCGGTTTTAATTTTTAAATGTCGAATGTTTATACATACATTGGATGATCAATGCTTATATATGCGTTTTATACTGATTATATTCCGTTTGCTAACTAATGTATTCCGAGGATTGCGTTATATTTGGTTTTAACTATATCCACTCCTCTCGCGTGTCTGGGCTAACCTAGCCAGGTGATAACAGGCAATCCTATTTCAGCCGGTCCGATATCAAACAAGCAAAAATTAGGTGGACTGATCGAGCTTCAGGAAGAATTGGTCGTGGTACGCCCGGGAATCGTGTTATATCTGCGTACAAACACACTCATGCATTCATATCTATACACATATGTGCATGTACAAATAAATCATCACATAACCAATTTCAAAATAACGGAGAAAAAAGAATAAAAAGAAATTAGAAAAATGCTAAAAAGGTGCAACAAATGACTTCAGCATCCTACATATGATTAAAAAGGAAATACTCAAAATAATATTTAAAAGTTAAAATTTAGAATTATTTACAGTAAATTGAAAAGTAGACGACAAATAAAATCCGCCGAATAAACTCTGAAATCGGAAGTTAACATCAATCAGCAAAGTGACAATCTTTATTTTAATTCTATTAATGTTTTTTCTTTGATACCGAGCACTTTATTAAAAAGTCTTCTCAACTTTTCTATCAGCATTCCAACGACTATAAACAATTTTTGTTTTACAAAAACTTCAACCTCTCTACTATATATATATATATATATATATATATATACGCATAACCCATTACATTGCAATTAAATATATGTTTCTGTTATCATTTCGAGCTCTCACGCGGTGTGACGTCATAGAACCGCATTACAAATTTACGAACTGCGTTTGCTATTTTTGGTAACTGTTATTGTTGCTTAGCAAAGTTTTATGTCAACACGATACAATCGTCGCTGATAGTGAATGTTTTTATGTTAACCTCCTTGTAACCTATCTGAAGATGGCTCATGTAAGCCGAAAGCTTTGAACCAACTTAAAAATTATCCAAATGTTGGAGAATTTTTGTCTTTATTTTCACCTGAAATTAAATCCAAAATACGATACTCATAATGGTTCATGATTAAACATAATAGACATTCATTGTCTCTTATATTTAACAGTATATGTTTAGAAAAAAATATATATATTGAATTATATATATATAAATTGAATAATATATATATATAAACTGAATAATATGTTTCTATATATATATATATATATTGAATACTATACATGTGTGTGTGGGTGTATGTATGTATATATGCACTGAAAGAGGCACGTATTGAAATAACACAGGTCGTGGCACCTGCATGTGAATATATTCAAAGAAGTGTGAAAAATAATTTTGTCATCCAGCTGAGAAGATGTCCCTATTTGCAGTGTCATCAATAATTGTTTTTGTCGAGGAAGCATTTTCCAGAATATCTTTGAACAATGTCTATCCACCGCACGGGAAGAAATCACTTTCGCCCAAAGAAAAACAGCAAAGTTACAGTTTGCTTTTTACAATCATTTCTATAAACCTGTCCTTTCTCTGCTGTTCTACTAAGCAGGGCTTAAAAAAATCTTAAATAAAATAACTCAATTTCTCTTTCTTCAGTCCATCTTTTCTTTCCCCCTTTTCTTTCTTTCTTTCTTTCTTTCTTTCATTCATTCATTACAATTATCTATCTATCTATCTATCTATCTATCTATCTATCTATCTATCTATCTATCTAATATATATCCAAGTGAATACAAAACGAAGAAAGAATTTTTACAACGTCCAAAACATTAATTTAAAACAGTGCTCAATATATAATATATAGAGCTGTGAATTTTTATTATAAATTATATTTCAGAACACGTACATAATTTTTTATATATCCACCACAAATTGTACATTTGTTTCGACATATATATATATATATATATATATATATATATATATATATATATATATATATATATATATATTTGTATTTAGCAGAGTATAATTAATGTAAATTTGTATATTTAATTTCAATTTTGGATTTAGGAAATAGATTTTTCATATTAAATTTTAAATTTTAATTAGATCACAGTTTGAAAACCAATTTTTTCTATTAAATGTTTATAATTTATATATGTATATATATATATATATATATATATATATATATATACACTACTAGCCATAATTATTAGGCCACCACAGTGGTTTTAAAAAATGATGTATTTCATACTATTTTTTCGTATTTATTGCCAAGTGAATAATTGTAAATGAAAATAAAATGGTTCTTTTGTTAATACTGCACAACAACATGTGCATCAAATGAATTTAATAATATTTAATAATTACCTATATTGCAGTTTCAATAAAGAAAGAATAAAGAAAATTTAGGACGATTCGAGCGAGTTCATCATTGCTTCCTTGCCTTGTACAATTTTGCAAAATAATAATAACAAAAAAAAACATTCTATTTTCATTTGGCAGTAAATACGAAAAATAGTATGAAATACATCATTTCTTTTATAAAACTGGGGTCGCCTAATAATTATGGCTGGTAGTGTATATATGCGTGTTTCATTGAAAAATATAAACATACTGCGTCTATTATTTTTGTACTGATACTTTCCAGTTGTCTAGTTAATTTCTTGATGTTAAAATGAAATTCCTCAAAGAAGACGCAATAGTTTTCTTTTTTTTTTCAGCGAAGTACTTTCAAACTTCTCTAAGATCATCGGCAAACTTATAGTATCTGCAATAAAATCCTCATTCCGTTAAGGGTTTTGAAAAAATTCTCATTTTTCAAAACAGCACAAAATAAAATACATTACAGACAAAACATGAGGATAAATATAACAACATCGGAAAAATAAGACGCTTAAGAATGGCCAGAGAAGTGAAAGTGCATGAAATATTAATTACGAAACATTGTTACATTCCTTATCACCAGCTAAAGTAAAACATTAATAAAATCTTCTACGTCGGTCGTTTTAATCGAAAAAGAATTAGTTCGGCCTTATGCAACAACTGACATATTACATTGAAACATCACTTCCTGTACGAATGCGAAATTTAAGAAACGTGGAGCTTCATCAGTACCTAGTGTGGTGATCACTTGCGAAAACCAGATGCTGTTATCGTAGGTGTGCGGGTGGGGCAATGGATAATGCCTCGGTATTGGATATCCGAGACCCCAGTTCCAATTCCCATTCGGTTCGTTATATTCAGTTATGGTATGACTTCACAACTTCTCCCCACCATATATAGAATAATTAGTAAAAATTGTAATACTAAAAGTTCTCCAAGAAAAAATTATTATATTATTACAATCTCCAAGCTTATATTAATATGATCATCTCCAAGATTTTATAATTAATATTATCACCAGTATTATATTATTGTTATCTCCAAGAATATATTTTTATATTTCCTAAGATTATACTCTTCTTCTTGTTCTTTTTCTTATAATTATTATTATTATTATTAATAATAATAATAATAATAATAATAATAATATTTTATCCAACATATTGTTGTTGTTATAACATTATTATCTTAAAGATTGTATTATGTTGTCATTTTTCATCATATTTCTGTTTCTGCTTTAGTCACACTACCTACCAAGTCTGCAAGAAGACCTAAGGCAGGTAATGGTGTGTTGTTATGATTCCATTTCATGATTTTTCATATCTCCATAACATCCTTAGCGTTACATAGACAAAGTTCTCCTTAGTGTGTGGCATGTACATAACAAGACAGTCTTTTGTATATCTCTTTAGCTGAGGTTTACAGAGATTCTTTCAATGTGCTGTTTTGTTACATTTTTTATAATTCCAAGTGTACCTACTATCACTGGCACGATTCTTGTTTTCAATTCCACATTTTTTATTTCAATTTCCAGGTTTTTATATTTTAACTGTTTTTCGAATTCCTTGGTTTCTATGTTACAATCCGCTGGAAAAGCAATATCAACTAATAGGCAAGTGTTTTCTTTCTGGATTTTAACAATAATGTCCGGCCTATTTGCTTCAATTTTTCTGTCTGTGTAGATGGTGTACTCCCCTAGAATGGTGACATTTTCTATTTCTGTAACCGGTGCTGGGTGATGTTCATACCAGTGTTTGTTTATATATTTTCCATAGTGTTTGCACATTGTCCAATGTAAATATTGCCCCGCTCTATCGTGACTATTTTTATATTTATATGGGGCAGATACAGAACATCCTGAGATTAGATGGTCTATTGTTTCTAGGTATTTATCACAGAACCTGCATTTGGGATCCACATTACTATTTATAATAATTTCCTGAAAGTTCCTCGTGAAAAGACTTTGGTCTTGCCCTGCAAAAATAAAATCTTCAGTTCCAGACTTTAATATAGATGCACGTAACAATCGATAAGTATTAACTTTATCAACATTGAATCTTTTGACACGTTCAGGATATTGGCCATGCAGAGGTTCGTCTTGCCAGCGTTATTTCATCTGTTCAAGAGGTTTATTATTGGCTTTCTTTTTCATATTTTTGTCGCAATAGTTGGTTCTTGGCTTCTGTTTTGCTTTTCTACAGAATCTACTAAATGTAAATCTTGTTTGCCTTCTTTCCTTATTGAATATTTTTGTTTCTGATTTCATGTTGTTTGATTAATTGTATCATCCAGTCCTTTGTTGTTTCTATCTATGTTAATAAGCCAATAGTAGTTGCATTGTATGACAATTCTAGCTGAATAAGACCTCTTCCACCTTCTTTACGGTGTATGTATAGACGGTCTACATCAGCCTTTGGATGATGCTTTTATGCTTACAAAGAAGCTTTTTTGTTTTAGAATTCATTCGTCTGATGTCGTTTAGAGTCCAGTTCAAGATGTTGAATCTATATTGGACCACTCGGAAAGCAAGGCTATAATTCTGTTCTGGAAATTCAATTCAGTTTTTAATATCAGTCGTAACCTTCTATAGTACTCTTTTCGCACGTTTTCTTTCATTTTTAAGGTGAATTATTTCACTCTCATTTACACCTAGGTATTTATAAGCTTCATCTGGCTTTAAATATTTTATTATTACAGCAGGATCGAAGCTAATTGAGGATATTTGTTGTAGCGATCCATGTAAATCTGTAGCTGTAGCATATTTATTCAAATTGAATTTCATTTTAATGTCTCCACTGAAGCGTTTTATAGTTTGCATAAGACCTTCCAGCTCATTATCATTCTTAGCATACAACTTTAAGTCATCCATGTAAAATAAATGGCTTATTTTCTTTTGAGCTATTTTATAACCACATTCTGTCTTGTTAAATTGACTGGTTAATGCTATTATTGATACGCAAAACAGTAAGGGAGACAAAGAGTCACCTTGAAATATACCTCTTTTGATGTTTATTTTATCAGACTTATAGGTTTCATTTATATGATTGAGATAAAGGGTTGTTTTCCATATCGACATACATTGTTTGATGAAATCGATGATGACAGGTTATACGTTGCACATATTTAAATTCTTTAAAATCCAGGCATGTAATACACTATCGAATGCCTTACGATAATCTATCCAGGCAGTACTAAGATTTTTTTTTTTTGCACTGAATAGTTTTCTAAGACCCTCCTATCAATAAGTAATTTGTCTTTACATCCGTAGCAGCCACGTTTGCACCCTTTTTGTTCAAGCGGTGGTATGTCAGTTCTTTCCAAGATAAAATATGTCTGTTTTGTTAAAATAGATGCTAATAGTTTGTATGTTGTCGGAAGGCATGTAATTGGTCTGTAGTTTTTCGGGTTATTTGTGTCACTATTCTTGAGTAGAAGAGATATAATTCCTTTGGTCATCCATGCAGGAATATTAGTGGGATCATTAACCATTTCTTGAAGTTCTTCGGCTAGTTTTTTTTATGTGCTGCATTTAAATAATATAGCCAAAAGTTAGGAATTTTACCTATTCCTGAAAATTTTTAGTTATGTGCTTATTTCAATGTACATTTAACATCCTTTTCTGTGATTCCAGCCCATGTCAGTTCTGGGTTACTTTTGATTCGTTCTATTTGTTTCTCTTGCGCAATCCAGTCTGCTTCTTTATGTTCTTTGGAGAAAGCCCATATTTTTTCCCAGAACTGTATAACTTCTTCCATTTTGGGGGAATGTCACTTCAGTTCTTTTTTTACCTATTTCCCTGTAAAGCTTTTTTGCATCGGTTTGAAAAATCTTGTTTTGTCTGTAGAATCTTGATCTTTTCTCATAGCGTCTTATACTTTGAGCCTTTAGTTGTATTGTTTGCTTTATTTTATCCCTATTTGCTAGGACTTTATTTTCATTTCTAATATATTATTTTATTATTATTATTATTATTATTATTATTATTATTATCTTCAATATTTTATTTTTATTGTCTCATAGATTGTATTATCTCCAATATTATGTAATTATTATCCTCGAGATTATATTATTATTACTATTTGCAAGAATATATTATTATTGTCTCCAATTGTAAATTATCTCTAATAATAAATTATTTTATTTCCAAGATTTTATATTTATTATTATCTCTAATATGACATTAATATTACCTTCAAGATTTCATTATTATTAATATTTCCAATAATACATTATTATTATTATTATTATTATTATTATTATTATTATTATTATCTCCAATATCATATTATTATTATTATTATTATGTTATTTTTCATTATAAATCGATTTCGGCTATGTTCGCACTACCTACCAAGTCTGCAGGAAGACCTAAGGCAGGTAGTGGTGTGTTGTTATGACTCCATTTCATGTTTTTCATATCTCCCTAACATCCCTAGCGTTACATAGACAAAGTTCTCCTTAGTGTGTGGGCTATATTTAACAAGACATTTTTTGTATATCTCTTAAGCTGGAGTTTCCAGGAATTCTTTCAATGTGTTTTTTTTCTATATTTTATCATTCCAAGTGCACCGACTATCACTGGTACGATACTTGTTTTCTATTTCCACGTCTTTTTTATTTCAATTTCCAACTCTTTATATTTTGACAGTTTTCGAATATTATTATCTCTAAGGTTATATTATTATTTTTATCGCCAATATTATATTATCGCCGAGATTATATTAATAATATTTTCTCCGTTATTATATTTTTATTATAGCCAAGATTCTGTTATTAGCATATCCCTATCTCTATTATTACTATTATATCTAATAATAATAATAATATATTATTATTATTATTATTATTGTTGTTGTTGTTGTTATTATTGTATCCAAGTTTATATTTCTTTTATTATTTCCAAGATTATTATATTGCTAACTACAAGATCATATTACTTTTATTATTTCCAAGATTAAAATATTGTTATTTCTAAGATTATATCATTATTCTCTTGATTATAATATTACTATATTTCTAATTTTTTTCTTTCATGGTTATATTATTGTTATTATCTCCAACATTATATTATTATTATCAGCCGGATTATTGTTATTATTTTGTCTAATATTATATTATTGTTATTTCGAAAATTATATTATTACTATCCCCAGATTTTTTATAATTATTGTCATGATTTTATTATTTTTTTATCTAATATTCTTTTATTATTATTTCTAAGGTTATCTTATTGTTTTCTCAAGGATATATTTTATCTCCAGTATCATATTACTATTAATCTCTCCATGATTAAATGCACAC